>VZTI01003853.1:3894-73894 GCA_013397865.1 Struthidea cinerea | reverse complement strand
TACTGCTCCCTCCTTCCTACGGCACAATTTAACTGGAGAATCTCTTAACACCAAACCAAAATAACTTCAGTAGCAATAATCAGTTTTTAAATTCATATGAAAGCTTTATTAGTTGTTCTATGCACAATTTAAGAGAGATGAGGCAGATTTTCATAATTTGGGGAGAAACAAGCCCTGTTCACCTGGCTACTCCGGGTTCCCACACTCCCCTTCCTCCCAGGAAATTACAAATTAGAGGAGTGCAGGGGGGGGAGAGAAAAGCAGTAATTTATGAAAACACAGTACACCATAATTTTGCCATTTTTCTGCAATAAGGATGGCAAATGATTCATGGGGAAAAATGAAATATATTCCCCTGTCAGCTCAATAGATCCAAGATTTACAGCTCCTCGACTTGGACAGGAACAGCTCCGCTTGCATAGGAATGAATTGCAAATCAGTTAATTGGAGAGATGCAAAAATAATAAATGAATCTGTGCAAAATAAACGGAGCAACAATTCGGGAGAGCAAATGAAGGGCAACAGAGCTCTGGGTTTGTTCCGGGGGGCACAGCGACCTCGGCACTGGGGACACCACCCCGACCCTGTCGGTTTTACGGATCAATTTAATTCCAGCGGCAGCAGCTGGACAAGCACGTCGGGGTCTGGGGAGGCAGAGCCAAGCCTGCCTTGTTTTGGAAATAAAGGCACTATGTAATAAAGAGAGGGTGATGCACACCCGGCCCTGCTCCGGGCCCCCGCGGAGCTGCACAGCCCAGCTCGGCACATCGCTCCTGCCGGGGGGCACAGCTTACCTGGGCGGTGCGGGATGTGTGACCCCAGCCCCGCACATCGCTCCTGCCAGGGGGCACAGCTCACCTGGGGGGTGCGGGATGTGTGACCCCAGCCCCGCACATCGCTCACCTGGACACGGTGGGATATCTGCCCCAGCCTCCGGGGGGCTGCGATGGCTCAGCACGGGCAGATAAAGCCCCGGGGCTGGGCAGCAATTCCGTGACACACGGAAACGTGCCAGGTTTCCCAGCACCAGTCCCTGCTCAGGTCCAGCGGGATGAGCTCCGGCACCCGGCAGCGCTCGCTCCCTGGCGAGCACAGGGAGCGGAATTCCAACCCTGCAGCTGCTCCAGGGCACCGCTCCGGGGGAAGCCCGGCCCCCCCCGGGACACGGACAGGGACACTGCGGGGACAGGGGACCAGCACTCCCACCCTGAGGCGGAACAGCCGCGGACACGGCTCCTGCAGGGCCACGTCCCCACGGAGGGCCCAGTCCCCAACGCCGGCCATCAGCTCCCATCTGACACGGGGAACACCCAGCTCGGGCCCCGACGCTGAAATAGTAATGCTGCTTTGATATTCCCATCATATTTCCAACCAGGCTGCCACAGCCACGCCAGGTGCAGTGGATCTGAATTTCTGACCATTCTGGGGAGACGCCAGAGGAAGGGACCAGCCCCAAAACTCTCGTACCCTCCAGCAGCAAAGCCAGGAGCGTGACACGAGGCAATTCTAGTGCTGAAAATATTTGGGATAAAGATGATCACAGCAACATTCCTTGCCTTATCACTTAAACACTATGGATTAGGGGAAAACCCATAATCTCCGTAGTTCCCCTCCGGTCTGGTTCATTCCCACGTGGAGGGAGCTGCTTGTACACAACGCCTGCATCAGCACAGCTCCGTGGCAGCTGTGCCACATCCCTGTTACAAGTGTAAACTAAACCCATGAAGTAATCTGGAGATTATGAAGATTGTGCTCACGCTGGTAACGGCGCTGCCGATTCCCTGACAGGGAAAACGGATCTGCTCTGTGGGAACATTCATCAACACGCGGCAACCCGGGCTCACCTGACATGGAACACGACCCAAATGGATTAGGAAATCTCTCCCGTTCACTGGTATTGATCTGAGTCAGGATCGAACTCATCCGTGTGCGGGACTGCTCCCGGCCGGCACATCCCCCCACAGAATCCAGGTGGCTGCGGCCATTCCAGCCTGAGAGGGCAGCGCAGGATTCCTGGCCCTGTCACCTCCCGGGAGTGCCGAGGGCCGCACCGACTCCTCACTTTCCCTGTCAAACTACGGAGTTACTAGTTTTATTAAACTACTTATTTAGTTAAACTACTAAATTCTGAGCTAGGATGGGAAAGCGTGGGAAACCTGGGTTCTGTTTACCAAACACATCCATCCCCACGTTCCTCCTTCCCAAAGAAACTTCTTCAGGGCGACTCCGAGTTATTTCTGCACCTGCCACAACAAACTGCCAGCAAAAGGAGCGTTTTTGACCAGTTTTATTGATTCATGCTTTCAGTCCTTACTCAGTTAAAAACAAGGCACATTAAATACATCCTCTTATTGCTCAATAAATGCATGCGGCTCATTCCAGATATCAAAGGTAATAAATAATGGCAGGGAAACACCAAGACAGTTATAAAAATGACAACCCAACTTCAAACACAG
Organism: Struthidea cinerea; assembly: GCA_013397865.1. Taxonomy (NCBI): domain Eukaryota; kingdom Metazoa; phylum Chordata; class Aves; order Passeriformes; family Corcoracidae; genus Struthidea; species Struthidea cinerea. The sequence continues at coordinate 71,438 of VZTI01003853.1, read as the reverse complement.
CATTGAACAGCCCAGGCTGTAACAGGAACCTGACAACAGACCCAAGTGCCACGTGTAAACCTGCAGTGTGTCTACACACGTATTTACACACACCCAGACACTGCACGGATCCCCCCTCCCCACCTGGGCAGCTTACTTAAAATACAAAACACCCACAGAAAGTCCAGAAATCTTTCACCTCACAAAAACAAAAAACAAAAAAAAAAAGAAAGAAAAAAGGAAAGAAAAAAGAAAAAAAGAATCCCATTCCTGCTCTTCCACCCCAGATCAGCACAGCAAGGCAGTGACATCGTACAACTCTTCCCACAGCACATTCACATAGACAACCCCAAAGAACAAAGCGAACATTCCTGCAGACAGAATGAGGGATAAACAAACACTTGAGAGCTTTCCATGTACAGATTCAGCTGCTGGGGGAACACATGCAATTGTCCCTGTCACTGCAGGCCTGGCAGTGCCGTGCAGGGGAGCAGGAGGCGACACAAAGCAAATCCATGCCCAGGGACACACACAGCCAGGAGAACCCCAAAGTCACATTCCAGATGCAAGATTAGCAAAACAGAGAACAAAGAGCATACTTTGGGTACAACACAGAAATCCTGCTTTCCAGGTAAACTCAGGTTATTAAATTAACAATGCCAGTTAGAGAGGAGTGGAGGAGAATTTCTCTTTAAACTATACAAAAGCTGTTCAATACTGAAAATATCTTTCCTTTACAAAAAACCTGTTCAATATTGGAAATATTTTTTCTTCTCGTGGCCTGGAAAAGGTCTCATAACTTTTACTTTGTTTTTTTCCCCTTAAACCTTCGTTAACAGTGGAATCCTGAACCCCTTCCCTTGCTCACTGAGCCAGAGATACTGCGTTTCACATGTTACTCTGGGTTTGGAAACACAAACATTCCATCCTTCACCTGAACATTCTGGAACACAGCTCAAAAGGGAAAGTCTCCAGGAGCACAGGAACAAACCCCTTTGTTCATGAAAACATCCTTGTGGTGTCAGATGTGCCAACTCCCCCTCCCTCAGCCCTTGCTCCAAGCACAAAGCAGAACCCGAACAACATCTGCATCAAAAAACGAGCTGAACATGCAAAAACCATCTGAACTATGCTAGGAACTCATTTTAGGTGAGTCTTGCCCTTTTCTTTTTCTTTTGCATCTACTATTTTTCAACACCTGAATGTTTAATGTTTTTTTTAAGGGCTCTGCTTCTCCAATCAAATACAACATCTGCACTCACTGTGCTACATCCCACCACTCCTCAGCATCTCCATTTGTGCCTGGAACCATTTTCCCTGTTAAAATACCCAAGGAATCCTTGCTGTTCACTCCTGCACTGTTATTTTTCATCAGTGAACGTGGTGATACCAGTTAAATACACGACATTTTATTCAGCAGAAATTCTGACCCCTAGGAAGTGAAGCTTGGTGTCAGGTGGAAATTGCTCTGCTCAGGGTATCCAGCAGATGCCAAATCCAGCAGTAAACCAGGTTTTCCCTGCCTTGTTCTACATCAGGCAGAGATATCCCACCTGATCTCAGCCCAATCCAGCAGCAGGAGGACAACAGGCAGGTACAGCAGTGCTGGAAACAGCTCCAGTGAGGGCTCCACGCTTTGATTTTTCCATTTAACCTGCTGAAAAACAGCCCTTTTTTCCTAGAAAAGTTAGTAGGATGCAAGACACGCTTCATTTTTTCCACTGTGTTTGAGCATTTTTAAATTAACATTTAAGACTGTTGTGCTACCAAAACCTGCCCCATGCTACACAGCATCAGGGTCTGCCCCAAGCTCGAAGCACTTTTTAGCACAAACACCTTTTGCCTTTATTTCACAGCACAAAGCACCACCTGCAGACAACGCCATTTATTAGAGGCAGTTTATTTGTGTTAACAGGGGAGAAGGGAAGCTGTTCCCAGCTTTCAGCTACATTATTACCTTGGGTGATTAATCCAGGTGTCTTGTTTTCCAGCTGGAACTTTTGAGTGGCCAAGTACTGGCACCACTGGAGTAACAGGGCAAACCTATCACCCACAGAAGGCTCAGGACAAGTCTCCACCACCACCACCCCCAGGAAGTGCCGGGTTTGCTCCTCGGGGATGGTATCTGCACTCCAGAACACCAGCTCTCCCTGTCTTGCTCCTTGCTGAAGAGGCAGAAGCAGCTTTGAGATTTTGTACTTGCAGAACTCAACGCGTTTAAGGGCAGGATTCACTCTGAGCACCGCGTGCTCTAAAGGTAAAGGCGATGCAAACGTTAATGGCCGAGGCAGGACGCGCCTGAGCGTGCACCCAGATCCTCCCAGCCTGCATTCCTGACCTCTGGCGAGGACGCCGTGGGACTGCAGGACCCCCACCCCAAGGCCACGTACCTCAGTAGTAAGGAAATCATTAACGACAACACAAACGCACCAGCGTCTCTCGTGGGAGCTGCACCGAGGGCCGGGCCAGGAGGATCAGAAGCCCTGGGACGCTCCGGCAGCCCCGCGGTGCGAGCTCAGAGCCCGCCTCCGCTCCGATCCACCGGGATGGCCTCGCGGCGCCGCAGGTTCTCCTCGGCGCTCTTCATCAGCACGGCCAGCCGGCTGCCCGACACGCGGCCCTTCTGGATGGCGCTCATCAGCTGGGACACGAGGGACACGAGGGACAGAGTCACTCGTGGGCCCCGGGCTGCCAGCGGTCACTGCTTGGGCCCGGAGCCACGTTAATGAAGCCACAGCCCGGGATTTGCCGGGGCAAACCCAACCTGCGGCTTCAGAGCCTCTCTCCAGGCCCATTGGCACTTCCCGGGAACAGCAGAGACTGCTTTGGACAGGCACGGGTGGCAGGAAGAGGGGAAGTACCAAACACAACCCACTTGGAAGCAGGGCAGACAACCCCAGTGCAGACAGCCGTCACCAACGGGGTTTGTTCCGTGAATTTCAGAGGGTGGGACAACCCGGCAGCTGCACAGACTTTCTCTGGTTATTTGGAATATCTGAAGGATGCAGCTCACAGAAGAGCACCATTCAGGATTTTTTTCCATTTAGGAAGAAATTCTTGGCTGGGAAGGTGGTGAGGCCCTGGCGCCCAGAGCAGCTGTGGCTGCCCCTGGATCCCTGGCAGTGCCCAAGGCCAGGCTGGAACAACCTGATCTCGTGGAAGGTGTCCCTGGCCCTGGCTTAAAGGTGAACTTTAGGGTCCCTCCCAACCCACATCATGCTGGGATTCCATGATTCCTGATCCACCACTGATCCCAGACCTGCCCTTTTCCACCCACATGCCTTTCTCTGGAGAGACATTGTACTTGACTTCCACAGTTCTTTCAAATCCAAATTCCTTTATAGACTTTTAAAACTAATTTGCCTTTAAGTCCTGGAAGCTGGACTCTGCTCTCTCCCAATGAAAGCACACTAGTGCTAAGATTTTAGTTAATTCTTTTTTATCCCACGGATAAAGCCAGCATTAGAGCTGAAATTACCTGCAGCCAGCTCTGCAGAGAGCGCTGGGGAAGCAATCGGCACTTGCCAAATGCACTTTCTTACTCCCATTGACTGCGGGAATCCTTCAGATTCCTTCCCCTCCACAGGAAAATCTGCTCATCACACCTGCAGCTGGACCTGTGCAGATGTGGTGTGTGGCCTTCTCCCTGGCCCCCCTCCCAGTTCCAGAGCGATCCCTGCGCACAGACAGGGATCTCCCTGGAGCAGAGGCACTGCCCCCCTGCCCAGTCACCCTCCTGGGCCCCCAGCCTGCCACGGCTTGGGGCAGTGTGGTTTAGTGCTATGGGATGGGCTTTAAGGTCCTTTCCCACTCAAACATTCTGGTATTCTGTGATTCCTCCTGATTTAACATGGGGGGTTGTGTTTACATCCCAACACCGGTTCCCAAGGCTCCCTCTCCTTCCTTGAGCATCACTGCCAGCAGCTGGCTCTCCAGGAATCCAGTCCTGCCTCAGGCAGCTCCTGTGTCTGTCCCTGGGCTCAGTGCCAGCCCCGGGCAGCCCTGCTTGCCCCATCTCTCTGTGGGCACCGGTGAGCTCCAGGGGCAGCCAGGGACACTCACTGCCAGCCCCTCACTGGAGCTCCCCCAGCACCGTGCAGGTGGCCGAGGCCAGCCCTGCCCTGCTCCCACCTGGAGAGCCAGGCAGCCCCCAGGTACAACCTGCTCTATTTTCGAACACAAACCTCCACAAATATTTGCCCAGGGCTTGCACAAGCTCTGCGCTGAAACGCAATTACTTGAAAGTTTTCAGAAAGCAAACACCCCGGTACTGGGCACCGACTTAACAGATCCATTAAAAAATTAAACAAACATTTAATGTATTTCGCTCCTTCCATGGCAACCCCAGTTCATTTCAGTGCCACTGAGAGCTTCCCTGCAGCAGGTGGAAGGCGCAGGAGAGGGCTCAGCCCTGCAGCGCCATCACTGCTGCTCCATTCCCAGGCTGCTCTCCCAGGGAGTTGTGCAGGAGCCACACGGTGACACAGGTTTGCACAAACAATTGTGAAACTACTCCAGAGCAGTGCCTGGCCTTTGCATTGTACAGGGCTGGCAACCCCTGGTGAGACTGGTCAGCCCAGCAAAAAGCCCCAGGACACCCCCAAACCCCACAGAACAACAATCACTGGTTGTTTCAACTCCTTAACCAATGTACCCAACCCAACCAGGCTCCAGCTAACTCAGCCCTGCAGAAAGGGCCGGGTGCCCCAGTGAAAGGTTTCCAGTGGAGGTACAAGGGTGTCCCTTTCCAGCAGCCAGAGCCCAGCTGGGATTTCCTCTCCCCTTTGAAAAGATCAGCACCAACTCCCAAAGCCATTGGTTCTCCTTCCTTCCCCCCTGGTTTGCTGGGTTTGGTTTTTCCCCTTCCCCCAAGTTCACAGCAGCTCCTCAGCTCAATTGCTGCATTTTAGGCAAATAAATACTCCTTTTTGCTAATGCTGGACACAACCTGTGAAAATTTTCTGCATTTAGATTCAACAATGCTGCTCTTATCCCCAGCTCATCTCCAGAGAGACAATTACCATTTCCTTTGCCTTGATCTTGTTTGTTTAACTTGACACAGTGAAGAAAGGGCTGACATTGACCAAAATCCCCAGCATTAATTTCTCTCCTGTTTGGCATTCATCATTGCCACCGGGCAGGGGAGACATGGCAGACTCTGAAATACCACCCCAAAAAAGACTCCTCAAACACCAACCCAGCTGACAAACTGCATATGCAAAGGGAACACCCTTGGCTTTGCTTGAAAGCCCCCTGAAAAGCAGATGCATATAATTTTTCTCATAGAGACTGGGACAATTTAGCCAATCCAGGAGTTAAAATGGGTTATAGAGCCTAGATAGGCTCTAACTACAAGCTCATTCTTTATAATATTCAGTTTATTATTTAGTTATTTAGTTTATTATTATTATAGTTATATTACTACTTATTATTATAAATATTTGGTTATTTAGTTTATTATTATATTACTTAGTTTAGTCATCTCTGTAACATCCCTGAACAGCTGCAGATAACGTCAGTGTGCACACCTGTGCCACGCACCTTCCACCTGTATCATTTTAAATATATTTAAACAGCATTTCTGGGCTTAAAATGCCAAATTCAGGTCTGGACTGGGGCATACTTTGTAAATTGGACCTTTCTTTGAGTCTGACTGGGAAAAAAAAAATCCCTGAATTTCCAAGCTGCTTGAGGATGGCTGCTTGAGGATGGCTCTGTGTGCCCCTTGTACCAACACCACAGGTAACACTGCCCTGGTGTCCAACCCAGCCCTAAGCCAAGGGGAGAACATTCCCTCCCTGTGTCTTTGGGGTTTAAGGACACAGCCTTTCCTGGACCCAGCTGAACCACGTACCTGCAGGAACTCGTTGAGCTCCACCTGCCCGTTTTTGTTGAGATCCACCTCGTTGAGGATCTCGTGGAGGGTGTTCTCGTCCATCTGCACGCTGATGCTCTGCACACAACAAGCACAGGAGGGGGGCTCAGCACTGCCCGGGCCTCCCTCCATTCACAGCTGCTCCCAGAGGGAGTCAGGAGCACAGGGCGGCCTCACCTCCAGCACACGCTGCACGTCCAGGATCGTTATGAAGCCCTTCTTGTCCTTGTCAAACATGCGGAACCGCTTCTTGTACCTGCGAGAGAGCGGCTGTCACCTAAGCCTGGCACCGGGGGGCTGCGGGGCAGGCCGGGGCTCACCCCAGCAGCACAGGCAGCTCTCCTGCTTCACTCACCTCTCAATATCTGAAGGCACCAGACTGATCTCAGAGCTGTCTGTTAATTGATCTGTTTTGACTTTGTAGCCCATTTCATAATACAGAAATGTTTTAGCAGTTTCAAGCTGTTCCTACAATGAAAACACAAAACTTGGGTATCTGAGCAACAGCAAGTTCTTACACAAGTATTTATTTGTTATTTATACTTTATTAGTAGGTTCTTCCACTTAACCAGTTGTTTTCTAGTATTTTTCCAAGGTCCCAAAATTAAGCAGATGGCAGCTGAAAAGTATCAAAAGGTTAAACTTAGACACTTTTACTCTTGGAAAGAGGTATCCAGGCTAGTAGAGACTTCTAATGTCTGCGCAAATGCTTCCAGGACCATGCCACACCTTCAGTCACACACAGTCTGCCTGCCCCTTTCAGGAAGAAATGGCCCTTTAGGCCAGGCCTACAACATCTCATTTCTCCCCCAGCTGATATCTTAGTGTGATGTTTCACCCAGCTGTCCAAAATCAGAAAAGAAATCGGGGAGCTCAGCACCAGGCAGGTTCTTTATGGTTTAAACTAGTTTTCTGATGATAGTAAAATTACTTTATTACCTGAAAGCTCAGTGCAAGGTCTTCCCTGGCCAGGTTTCACTAAGTGATAAACCCCTGGCATGCATAAAGCACCACAGAACAGAGCTCTCTCTGCAGTGACGGGTCCTGTTCCAGAGCACAGCCCAGAGGACACCCAGGGGATGCAGAGATGCCTCGCTGGCATTCATGAGCTCCCATGAGCCAGGGATGGCTCTGGAATTCCCACTGAGCCTGTCCATGCATCCCTAACCACCAAAATCCTTGCCTTGGCAGCTTCCCACGGGCTAAGCTATTCTGAGGGGAGAGCTGGTGTAGCTTTGTTCAACCTGGAAAACGATTCCACAAGCAAATCTCGTGGGGTAAGGGTGAGGCACCTCTAATGCAGCCAAATTCCTCTGAGCAGGAGGGTGCCCGATACACACGGGCACCAAGCAGCACACCCACACCTGGGGCAGGATGGGATCCCCTTCCTTGTGCACTCTGCAGGCAGGCTTTAGGATCACTGCGGGTCCCTGGCTAGGAGGGCTCAAGTGAGCTCCTTCCAGAACAGGCCAAACTTCTGACTGGCTAAAAGATTTCATCAGCAATCCAAGGAAAACTCTGGGATGGAAGTGCTGGGTGAGCATTCACGGGCTCTGTTTCCTTCTGAGCAAAAGAGGTCCCAGAGCCCGTGTCCCTCCTTTCCTGCTGTTCCTCCCCCACGCTCACGACAGTGCTCAAGTGTCTCCACTCCTCGGGGCACACCTCTTTTTAAACAGCAGCAACAAGTGCCACCTGGTAACTTCCTGGTGGGGCAGCTCAGGAGCAGGACTCCAGTCAGTGGGATATCTACACCTGCTCCCAACCCCACAGTCACACACCGAGTCTGAGCATGCACCCACAGAGGGCAAGGGGAGCCAACAGCGACCTTAAACACTCACTGAGGCCCGAGACTGGTGCAATCTCAGTCTCATCCCTCCTCAAAAGACACAGCGGACAGAATGGGTGCCACAGGATGCAGGAGCCCCCTTTGCTGAGGCAGATCTGCTGAAAAGTGTCAGTAAAGCAGAATAACTGACAGGAACAGGACAGCAATGCCAAGCCTGCTTTCGTTTCTAAGGCTGGGGAGCAACAGGATACAGATCTTCCCCTTCCCTCCACCCCTGACCGATCCCAACTCACTTCACAGCTATTCGATAAAGTCTTCAGCATGAAATGCACCAAGTGACTCATTCTCCCGGGAATAAAACATCGCTTGTAGTTTTCTATTCAACCAGCTTGGATCGTTAACATGGAAACTCCTCAAGCAAAACAAACCAGCCTCAGCTGAGAAAGGCCCTTTGTACCTTCTTCTTCTGCTCACACCAGTTCAGCTCCTTGCCCATGATGTCCACGATCCTGGGCAGGGCCTCCTCGGCAGCCTGCACGTTCAGGAAGGCCAGGCGGGTGCGCCGGGAGATCATGTCCACGGCAGTGCGGGCGTACTCCTTCACCCCGTACACCACCTGCGGCAGCACGCAGGGGAAACGCGGATCAGATAGGGACAGCAACCGGGAGAAAGCAGGTTCAGCACCCCACACCCCAAGGAATGGGCTGGGAAAGCTCCCTTTTCCTTGGAACATTTTACAGAACACACCTGGGAGTAAATGTTTGTATATGAAGTAAAAAATAGACACTATATAAATATTTAATTATACATAAATATATTAATATGTGTATGTATTGATACATAAAGTGTGCTCCAGGGAAGGAGAGAAACAGGCACAGAAAAAATCTTGGCCTCCCCAAAGGAAAGGGCTCAAGGAGATGTTCCACAGAGCCACTGACCTGCTCTAGAGCCTGCTCACCCCAAGGACAGAATCACAGGAGGTGACAAGGTTTTCCCACATACCTCAGCTTCAATGTAAGGAAATTCAGACACCAGACGTTTCCCAACAATAGGCCACCTCTTCCCTGTCACCTGGGCTATTTTGGCCACCTCAAAAGCCTTGTCCCCATAGGTGGAAGCCAGGTGCTGAGCCACCTGTGGAGAGGAAAACAAATCCAGCGTGCTTTGAAAGCACATCAAATACACATTTTCCTTGACCATTCCCTCATCCCCAGTAACGAACGGGCTGCCAAGGGTGTTGGATTGTGGCAGTGTGGGGGAAACTGTGTTGTGGAAGGTTGGAGCAGCACTGCCACGCTCTGTCTGTGCCACTGGGACTGACACCCCAGCTCTCCTGCCATGCCATGATCACAGCTGATGCACAGCTCGTGGAGGGCTCCAGCGATGACAGATCCCAGCAAGGCAGAGCATTTTTAAGCAGGAAACAGTCAAGATTAGGAGGAAGGAAGAAGGGGAAGATGAAGAACAATTACCAAAATTTATTTCTGTTAGAACTATCTCTGCCCCAGCCAGACAACAAGCTCTGATCGGGCTCACCAGACCTTTGTCCAAGTTATGCTGGTGTTTGATTTAGGGGAAAGCCAAACCCCTCCAACACAGGAACCCAGGACTCACCTCGCTTTCAAGTCCATAGTCTTGGACCAGTCTGATGTAGAGCGTGGGGCTCCAGTCCTGAGCCCCCTCCAGCTGCAGCCCCATGGTTTTACAGGAGCCTGCCTTCAGGTTGTGCTCCTGGATGGCGGCATCGATGGTGTCCCGTGCCATGGCACGGTAGGTTGTCCACTTCCCACCTGGGGGACACACGTTCACTCGTTATTTGGGGAAAGCAGGCAGAACATGAAGCTGTTACGTACTCTATACATATCTGTGTATTTATACATCACACGAGTCGTGCCAGGCTCGCTCCAAGCCACGGACAGAGCAGGTTCTGGTTATAGGAGCTGAAGAATTACCATGGAGCAAGATTTTTGCATGAAATACCCTGGGGAAGCCCAGCACAGCCATGGTTTGAGAGAACTCCCGGTACCTGCAATGGTGATGAGGCCGCTGTCGCTGACGGTCACGACGTGGTTCCGGGATAAGGACTGGGTGTCCTTGGAGTCGGGGTTGGTGACCAGGGGCCGGATGCCACTCCAGGCTGCCAGCACATCTCCTCTTCTCACTGCGCAGAGCCAGACTGAGGCAGGGCCCGCCTCGAGCCCAGGGGTGCCCAGCTCCCACCCTCCAGGCACTGGTCCACACCCTGCTCAGCCCTGAGCGACCCCAGAGCTGCTGGGCTATGCACTCACAGAATCACTGAGGTTGGAAAAGCCCTCCCAGACCATCGAGTCCAACCTGTCCCGCTCCCCACTTTGTCACCAGCCCAGAGCCCTGAGTGCCACATCCAGGTGTTCCCTGGGCAGCTCCAGGGACGGGGACCCCAAACCTCCCTGGGCAGCTCCAGCCTGACGACCCCTTCCATGGAGAAATTCTTCCCAATGAGCCTCCCCTGGCCCAGCCTGAGGCCGTTCCCTCTCCTCCTGTCCCTGTTCCCTGGGAGCAGAGCCCGACCCCCCCGGCTGCCCCCTCCTGTCAGGGAGTTGTGCAGAGCCACAAGGTCCCCCCTGAGCTCCTTTGTTCCAGGCTGAATCAAACCCAGCACTGCTCCAATCGGGATCAGCAATAATCTCCAGCCCAAAGCTGGGTCAGACAGAGCGGTCTGTTTTCATCCTCATTAAAAATCCAGTAGAACAGAGATATCCTGGGAAGGGATCAGCCAAGGGAGTTCAGCTGTCAAACTCATCCACCAGCTCACAAAAATCCCAATCCCAAAGACCAAACCCTGCCAAACCCAGCACCTCCTAGCACCAAGTCCTCTCCTTGTCTGCTTGTGCTGACGGGACAGTCCTTACATTACATTTTATAAACCAAAATAAAGTTTGTTCCACGAGTGTAACATTTCCTTTCAGAACCTCCAAGCTTTTCCTCCAGCTTGTAGGTTATTTTTCTAAGATTTCCTCTTGACAAGTCATCTTTACCCACAGCCTTCACCCTAAGTGCAGTTACCAATTTGCTTTATACTGAAGTCTTTGGAACATGTTTCTAATACAACTTTCAAATAACCGATAATTGCAAAATCACTAAAAGGGTGTTAAAAACATCCCCCACAGAACACGGAATAGATTTCCGAAATCAATGGTGCTCTGCCAGCGTGTTTAACCTGCCAAAATGAAGTGTTAATCACAGACACAAGATCCTGTACGAGGTTTATAAACTAATGAAACTACAGAAAGCAGCACGCGTGACACTGTAATTAAGCAGCTGGAAGGTGTCCAAGCCTGTGGAAGTTGATAACCCTGGCACCGGCTCTGGCAGCACAGGCAGGGCTGTCGAGGGTTGATATGGGCAGTGCCGTTGTTATTTCAGCTCCAGCCATCTATAAACAGTAATTGCACAGGAAAACCAGCACGGGCCCAGCTGGGCTGAGCCAGAGGGACTGAACACTTCCCAGTGTGCTGCTGGAAAATACGCGGGAAGTCACGGAATGGCCTGGCTTGGGACAGACATTAAAGCCCATCCCATCCCAGCCCTGCCATGGCAGGGACACCTCCCACTGTCCCAGGCTGCTCCCAGCCCCAATGTCCAACCTGGCCTTGGGCACTGCCAGGGATCCAGGGGCAGCCACAGCTGCTCTGGGCACCCTGTGCCAGGGCCTCCCCACCCTCACAAGGAAGACTTTCTTCCCGATATCCCATCTAATCTCTGTCCTGTTCATATTCCCAACTCCCTCCCTGGTCTCCTGCGCTTCCAACACCAACTGCTGCTCCAGACACTCAACAGGACCTTCCCTGGACACTCCTTCAGAACTTTGTACAACATGCAGACATCAATTCTCCACTTCAGGAAACAAGGAATCCAGCATTTTCCATCTCCATACTGCAGGTTTTCCTAAATCTAGGGGTGTTACAATGCTCCTGCCTGAGTGCTTTTCATATTTATTTTAATGCTGCAGCAGAAACACAGCAGTAGAGATGCTTTCACAGAATAATTTAAATAAACCAAACCCTCACCCTGGAGGAAAGATGACTGCCCAGGGCAGCGGTGCAGCCACCCTCCCTGGAGGTGCCCAAACCACGAGGGTGTGGTAGTTGGGGAGAAGGGTTAGTGGTGACCATGGTGGTGGTGCTGGCTGATGGCTGGACTCGATGGCGTGGAACAGCATCACCGTGCAGCCCCTGCTGACACTTCAGCCCCCCGGTTTCAGGCACCCAGATCACAAGAGGCACAGCTGTGGGTCACTCAGGACCTTCAGGCAGCAGCGTTTCCCCAGGCTGGGGCGCCCGGACTCCCCAGCCCCTGCCCAGGGAAGGACACCCCGGGATTACCTTCCACGTCCGCGCCCAGGTAGTTGCGCACTTCGCTCAGGATGAAGTTGATGTCCTCCTCTGTGGGGATGGGGTGCGCGGTGACATCCGTGGGGCTGTCCGTGGTCCCTGCGATCGTCATCTTCTCCCAGGGCAGGAAGAAGATCACTCTGCCGTCGCTGGTGGCGGGGTCCAGCAGCCCCATGTTGTCAGGGCTGAAAGAGAGGAGGGACCGGGCTCAGAGCAGGCACAGGGTGGGCGGCACCGGGGGTCTGCCCCTGCACCCCAGCAGCCAGGCAAGGACTGGCACAGGAGAGCTGTTCTTAGGTAAAGCAGTGAATAAATGAAGAAATAATGGACTTCACGTGTGGCCAAGACATGGCTTTAAACAGATGTCCCAGGAATCCGGGGAAACAAGGCCCCTGGATGTTTTTATGACATAAAACCCCAGTGATTCCTCCAATCTGCCTCCACAGTAAAGGTGGAGCAGGAGGGGTGAGGGGCAGAGACTGGGAGAAAAAGGAGAGAAAAGAAGAGAAATGAGGACATTTAAGGAATACACTCCCAGTGACACTAAGCCTGAGTTTGTCACCACCTGACACTTCAGCAGGAAGGAACACCCACAGACTCCCAAGGGATCTGGACCAAGGAATGTGCTCTGAGTGCTTCCAGCTCTGTGGCCCTGAATGGGAACTGTGCTTTGAGGAAAAAAGGCAAAAGAGACAGTCAGTGGATGCTGCTGCTCAGGCATTTTTCATTACTTCTGCCAGTGCTGCAACGGAATGATTCAGTTCAGGGACGAAAAAATTGTAGTTCTTTGGATAGGAGATTTTAATTGATGTATCAGGTTTCTCTGGTGTAATGTAAGAAAGATACCCACAGGTACAAACCCACTTCTGCTTCCTGGCTTACTGAAAAGCTCTGCTTGCATTTCAGAAAACAAAAGGCTTTTATGAACTCTTCCAAGTAAACAGCTTTTATGTAGGAAAACACTGAACTGCCCCTTTTTACGATCATTTCTACTTAAAGGACTGATGCTGACTTTCATTTAAGGTTTACTCCCTTTAAAAACAGCCGCAGTCAGGTTAGGGCTCTTCAGGCTGTGCCCCTGCTCCTAAGACACAGGGGGCACATGGAAGGAGGGCAGGAGGTGCAAATTTAGGTGGCAGTTAGGGACTTTAGAGGGGAATAATTCAATGCACTCAACTCCTAAGGCAGTGTCTGAAGGCAAAAACCTGCTTGGGTGGGATTTACCTATTCAAGCTGAATCACCGAATATTGCATTTTTAGGAAGTCTTAAGTGATTACTGAAGGGAAGTTGGCAATATCTGGCAAGGCTGGGAGAGAGGCTGAGAATTTCATAGCTAGCATGTATATTAGACCCATTTTAGCTGATATTTATAGACAGCTTAGGCATACGGTGGGAGAGGTGCAATCTAATAGGGGAAGTCAACACAGGTTTGGGAAAGGTAAATCACCTCAGACAAATGATTACTTTTTAAAATGAAAAAGCTGTTGATTTAGAGACAGAGGAAATCAGAGGTTTAATATGCAGTATCAGAATTCAGAAACTTTACAGACATTTTCTTCCAAGTATGAAATTTTTTTAATGTGATTTCATAAAAACTGTTAAAAACATGGAAGAGAAACAAGCAAAGACTTCCAACTAAGCTTCCCCACAGCACCTCTGGACTGAAGTGTTTCAGATTGCACAGCAAGTGCTGAGAAAGGCTGAAACAGTTTTCCATATGCCAATTATTTACTGAACCACTGATACCAGCTATCCTGGGAAGCTCTCTCTCCATGCCCTTTGCCATGCTTGCACCAGCTTATTTAAATAACTAAAGAGCCACCCAAACAAATGCAAAATAAGGTGTTTTGCATCAGAAAGAAGCATCTTAACACCCAAATACTGGCCTTCCTGAGGCCTCTGGAGTCATGCTGCTGCACACCAGGAATACCTCGGAAACAACATGGTTTTATGAGGCAGGAATTCCTACGATTCCAACACGGATGGGAGAAGGAGGCATGGGCCATGTCAGCCATGGTGAGATTTCTCTTTAAAGATGGCTAAAATGGGCAAATTCAGGATTGGAAACTCTAATATGAAGCAATGCCTCTACAGAGAAAGGTAGAGGTAAAAGATCTGGGAGATCCATGGATGGTCTTGGATCCATGGAAGATCTCCAGCAGAAGCAGCATTTGACCAAAGCACCACAAATGCAGCTAAAGAAGGATAAAAAGTGACTTTCCACAGAGGAGAAGTAAGGTGCAACAGGCAAGTTTACCTGGAATGTGGAATGCAGAGCAGAGAGGAAAATTCCAGGAGGAGAGAAAACATCTGAAATTGGTCAGAAGGGAGAGGAAAAAGCCTTGCCTTCACAGACACATTCCAGACAGGAAGCCTAATTAATGAGGGGAGGAATTCTGGGACTATTAATGAAGGACATCAGTGAGTAAGAAACCCATGGGGAGTGAATGCATTAGGTTAACATTAGTTTTACAAAATCTTGACTATATTTAAAACTAAAACCCTCTAGATGTTTAAAAAAAAAAAAAAAAAGTCATTTATGTGACTGTGGGCCAAAATTCTGTAACACATTCACACGGCACACGTGGCCACGGTGAAATGCCAACCTTCCTGTGCTGAGCAGGGCTCCTTGGCACCAGGAGAAGAAAGGCCTGATACAACCAAGATTAAATCCCACGGGTGTTTTCTATTTAGCAGACAGTTCCCTGCTTTCAGCTATCCCACTCCAAGGAAATTCAGTGCAGTTTTATCTTATCAGCTGTGCTGTGGAGGCAGTGTGTGGGCAGATACTATTTTCCAAGGAAAGTAATGCCCACATGCTGACATACACCGGGGAACATGGAGAACAAGAATTCTCCACATTTCCAATTAAAATTATTGGGTTATTACAGAATAAATAAATCAGAGCTCTCAAGCGTATCCAGCCATCTTCTACTTTGAATTTACCAAGTGAGTCCAGGTTTTAAAGCTTTCCATGTTTTTGTGTAGGGCCATAAAGCTAATCACACACATCCTTCTCCTGGCATATGAGGAAACTGGGATTACAGCCTATTTCTCCACATTTTTAGTACTTTAAAGCAGCTATCAGGTCATTTTACAATTTTTCATGGAGAAAGATAGAAAAATGAAAAAAAACCAGAAGAGAATGCGGGATGATTTTACACTAGGCCAAAAATGCCTCAATTTTACAGTCTGTGGTCATGTCCCGTTGGGACAGCTCCGGCAGAAACACCCCGTGGTGCACTGGAAGGCTGAATTCCCATTCTGAGCGGGGCTGTGGAAGGCATTACTGCAAGGGCACTGTATCAACACAACTGGGCTAAGTCCATAAAGGGGAATTTCCATTAGGATGCTAATGACTTCAGGAACCAAAGGTAATATTTGAGCTCCGACTGACAAGGCTGGCTCGGGAGAAGGGGATTTGGCTTTGCACAGCAAACAGGGAGAGGAGCAGAAGACTGCAGAGAGCAGAGTGCCACGGGAACCTCTCCTGGAACAAGGAGCGGCACGTCCTGTCCACCAAAACCCCCATGGGTGGGTGGGTGGGTGGGCTTGGGGCCACAGCAAATGTGGCTGTGTTACTCTGAGCTACTTCTACTGCCTGTGGCAGTAATTATTATTAGTGATTACACTGCCCATCCGATCACTTATTCTGTGCTTCTGCACTCCTGTTTTCTCTGCCACATCACGGCCGAGTCACTGCACAGGGGGTTTCATGTGTAAAGGCAGGTGGTGGAACAAGATAATCTTTAAAGTCCCTTCCAACCCCGACCACTCTGTGATTCCACGATTTAACAGGACAGGAGATTCTGTACAGAGGCGCAACCTCTCTGGAAGGTTTTACGTGCTCCCGGTTTTCCTGAGGGGGTGACCAAGCAGCAGCACACTCAGCTCAAAGGCATCACTGAAACAGGTGCTTTCACACGCCTGGGGACGCGCTGCCTAAACGCCCTCTGCCTCAGCAGGAGCCCTGCCTCGGGGAGCTCTAACTAAAAACTACACGGCTTCAGCCCGCTCTGAATAGATGAAATTGTTCTTCTCGCCGGCACAGCGCCAGGATCCTCTTTAAAAAACACAAATAAAAATCAGAATCAAACTGTGCACTCCCAGCTGCTGTAAAGCCACCGGTGCGTCTCTCCCGGCTGATTTATGCAGCAGCAGCAGCAGCAGCAGAGATTACAAACGGTGTTACAGGCACAGCAGGCACCCCGTGCGCTACCTGTAATAACCAGGCATCACGATGTGCACGCCTGCGCTGGGCTGACAGATGTTGGGCACTTCCTGATCATCCATTTTGCGCACCGAGTCTGTGAAAGGTCCCGTAGCATTGATAACACACTTGGCTCTGACATCAAATTCCTTCCCTGTGAGAGAAAACAGTATCAATCACAGACACCATTTGTTTCCTGCTCATTGATGCTCTTTGTTATTCATCTCTCTATGAACTCAACCTACTGTGAAGTGTACCCCGCGTGTCTGAACACAACAGCTGGGATGGGTTCTAAAAATTAACTAAGTGTTCATGCAACACCAGATTTGAGAGAAAATGTTTTGGAGTGGAATTCCAGCTTATCTGTAAGGGCAGAAGAGAGGCAGGCAGGGTGGAAGTTGCTCAGCTGAAATCTGCCTCTCAAGAAGAGGGATTTCAGTCTCAGCCCGCAGACTCGGTAAATGGGATTGCTACTGTACAGCACGGAGCCTTTTACAATGTCATCTTTGCTTGACAGAAGGGCTGGGGTGGAAAGCTCTGTCTGGCCTGCCAAAACACTGGGGTTTGAGTGAGAAATGTGACACAAGTGGAAGCTGAGTGACACTAATGGCACGGCCCAGGAAGATGGCTCCTGTGCCGGTTCAGGGCTGTTTGCAGATGGCAGTGGCCCCGCTCTTCCCTCCTGCCTTATCCCAGGGTGCCGCTGTCCCCATGAACCCGTGAGCACATCCCTGTGAGCACATCCTGCACACACCCCACACATCCCACTCACCTGTGAGCACGTCCCTGCAGCGCACCCCACACTCACCCGTGAGCACGTCCCTGCAGCACACCCCGCACCCCACACTCACCTGTGAGCACGTCCCTGCAGCGCCCCCCACAGACCCCACAGACCCCACTCACCCGTGAGCACGTCCCTGCAGTGCACCCCGCAGACCCCGCAGACCCCACTCACCCGTGAGCACATCCCTGCAGCGCACCCCGCAGACCCCACTCACCCGTGAGCACATCCCNCCACAGACCCCACTCACCCGTGAGCACGTCCCTGCAGCGCACCCCGCAGACCCCGCAGACCCCACAGACCCCACTCACCCGTGAGCACGTCCCTGCAGCGCACCCCGCAGACCCCGCAGACCCCACAGACCCCACTCACCCGTGAGCACGTCCCTGCAGCGCACCCCGCAGACCCCGCAGACCCCACAGACCCCACTCACCCGTGAGCACGTCCCTGCAGCGCACCCCGCAGACCCCGCAGACCCCACAGACCCCACTCACCCGTGAGCACGTCCCTGCAGCGCACCCCGCAGACCCCGCAGACCCCACAGACCCCACTCACCCGTGAGCACGTCCCTGCAGCGCACCCCGCAGACCCCGCAGACCCCACAGACCCCACTCACCCGTGAGCACGTCCCTGCAGCGCACCCCGCAGACCCCGCAGACCCCACAGACCCCACTCACCCGTGAGCACGTCCCTGCAGCGCACCCCGCAGACCCCGCAGACCCCACAGACCCCACTCACCCGTGAGCACGTCCCTGCAGCGCACCCCGCAGACCCCGCAGACCCCACAGACCCCACTCACCCGTGAGCACGTCCCTGCAGCGCACCCCGCAGACCCCGCAGACCCCACAGACCCCACTCACCCGTGAGCACGTCCCTGCAGCGCACCCCGCAGACCCCGCAGACCCCACAGACCCCACTCACCCGTGAGCACATCCCTGCAGCGCACCCCACAGACCCCACTCACCCGTGAGCACGTCCCTGCAGCGCACCCCGCAGACGCGCTGCCGCCCGCTGCCCGTGTCCGTGGTCTTGAGCAGGTGCCGCACCTCGGCGTAATTGGCGGTGGCAGCGCCGTAGCGGGCGGCGGTCAGGGCGATGGCCAGGTTCATCCGCGCGTCGTTGTGCTGTCCTGCAGGGAAGGACACCCGTCACCCGCAGCCACGGCCGGCGCTACGGAAGCGTGTCAGAACGGATCTGTCACAGCTGTCCCTGTCACATCGCGTAGCGCTGACGGCCGCTCGCTGCCGGGCTTCGCTCACGCACGGGGCCGGGGCCGCGTGGGCAGTGCCGCGTCCGGCCGCGCCCCACGGGCCTCTGCCTGCCCCGCGCACACTGAGCATCTGCGCCGCTGCCCTGCGCTGAGCAGCAGACAAACCACCTCTCCCTCCTCCTCTGTAACCCTGCGGTAACTCGGTACCCCTATCCGGGATTTTGACAATCCAACTGGTATTAACCAACAATTCCGACTGCCAAGTGAACTCGTGACACACGACATCCAAAACATCCTCTTAGAGACTGTGCCAAATTCAGCTGAGGGCTTTTTTGTGTATTCCTTTGAACTTCCCAACATACAACATAAAAGCACCCAAAAAAGAGAAATAAGTGGACAAGAATTAATGAAGGATTCTTAACATGTATCATTAAAGATTTATTACTGAAATTCCCTCGTTAAAGAAAACCAAGAGAGAGGTGGAGGGACCGTGACGGGAAGATGATTAATTACTCTGAAATACTGGCTTCACCTGAGACTTTTCCTATTTATTATTGCACTGAAGTTGGAGGCCTGGACGCCGGCTGGAAAGAATTACTATACATTGAAGGGGCCAGGCTCTGTGTGTCCTGAATAATTAATTTCCGAGCAGGCTAAACTTCCTGAGGTACGGTTCACTTCCCCACCTGTTTGGACCATTCTTATCACTGATGATACTGATAAAGTGATAAATTTGTAATAGATACTGTAGGTGATTTATGTTGCCAGCATTCCCAACGTTTAGTATAAATGGTTTATGCAAAGTTTGGTCCTTCGGATTCTGCCTGCGCAGATCTCCAATCCCTGCGCAAATCATCTGTTCCCAGCTAAAAGGGCAAAGTTATAAAGTTGGGATCAATGGCCTGGCAGGCACCACCTCCCCTCCCCAAACCCCTCATTCCAACCCAGGCCAGGCTGCGCAGCGCAATCCGTCTTCAGCTGTGAGAAAAAAAGTTACACAAAGTGTACAGAAACGGCAGCATGATAAAGCACCGATGAAGAAACAAACAGTAACTCCAATTCCACTCAGCAAACAATGCCCGGAATCAGCTGCAACAACTGAAGAACAGCAAAACAACTGAGCAAGATGTCAGGAAAAGTTGGGGATGCTCCATCACACGAGATGCACCAGAGGGAACAACCATCGGTCAGAGCTGGCAGGCAAAGCATTCAGTAAATGCACGGGCACTGCTGCTGCTGCCGTGGCAGAGAGGGATAAATGACCTTATGAGGTTCACCTCAAGCCTTCCCAGTTTCAGGCAGGGTTGAGAGAAGGTACAGCTCATGTGGAGAGGGAGCGCTGGGCGAAAAAGGGACAAAGGACAGCGACAAGCTGCGGTACAGCAGCTGCTTCCACATAACAGCAGGAATTCCAAAGGAACCCAGTGTTCAAGGAACGACTGGACGGGCACTCAGCGCTCTGGGCTGCTTGATGAGGTGAGGTCACAGCTTGGACTGATGCTCTTGGAGGGCTGTTCCAACATCAATGCTTCAGTGATTCTGTAATCCAGGGAACGCTCCTCTAGCCTGAATCCAAGGGCCCTCATTACTCTGGAGACACCTCCCTTTATCCTGGTGCTGGAATTGGGGCCAGCCTGACCCACAGCACTGCAGGACTCGGCTGTCCTGGCCACGCAGCAGCAGCCCCTCAGACGGGCCACCAAAACCCAGACCCTGCCGTGCCATCAGCACAAGGGGGATTTGTTCCCTCCTCAGCAGGACCCTGGGGCCAGGGCAGTTCAGAGCCCCCCTCAGTCCGCTCCTGCCAGCAGTGCCCCAGGTGGCACCGGCACAAACCCCACTCTGCTGTGGCTGCCCTGGCGTGGGGATTCATCACACGCCAGCACGACCCCACGTCAGCCAATATTAGCTTTGGTCTATGGAACTCTGACTGTTTAAATTTGGCAAGTTTGCCTCTTCCAGATTTGTCACTTATTTGTCCAGAGCAAAAGCAATCCGGAGAAGCCAATCAGCAGAATAAATAACGTGGAAATGGGTAATTTCTACAAAACCAAACTTCCAAGTAACAATTGTTTAGCAAGCCCCAAATCCAAAGGCTGCTTGGCGTTTTGCTGAGCCTCCCAACGCTCCTAAAGTCAGACTCAGCTCAGGACACTCTCAGCACATTCCACGATTTGGACCACTGTGTTCAGCACAACATTTTCCTGCATTCTCTGAACCTCTCATCCATCTTCCCCTCATCATTATTCTGACACAGGAACCCCCATGCTATTACTCACTCCTCAGCTGTCCAAAAGCAACTGAGTGCCCATGGAATGCATTTGCTGGCAGAGGACTGGGAAATAACCAGTTCCTGATTAACTACACTGGTAGAAAAACCCACTGGCTTCAGATTGATGTCACCTACAGTGCGGAGTCCTTGAGTATTTCATGGCATAAACAGCAGAGATCTGGAGAGGTCTGGCTTTGAAAGGAGTGAAGAGCGACTTCCCACCTTGGGAATTTATCATCTGTGGAGAACAACAGCGCAACAGCTCAGGAGAGATGGGGTCACAGGATAGTGGTTTTATACTCAGGAACAGCTGGGTTTTGCCTTTTTTTTTTTTTTTAAGGCCTGCCAACTGGCATGTGTGTGTTCTCCCCTAGATAATTACATTAAAATCCTGCACTTGAACAGAGAATCAGAGTATCCTGAACTGGGAGGGACGGACAGGGACCATCTAGTCCAACTCCTGGCCCTTCACAGACACCCCAACAATCCCACCCTGTCCCTGTGAGAGTTGTCCAAACGCTCCTGGAGCTCTGGCAGCCTCAGGGCCGTGCCCATTCCCTGGGGAGCCTGGGCAGTGCCCAGCACCCTTCACCCAAAGAGGAAGCACCTTTTCCTGATATCCAACCTAAACCCCTCCTGACACAGCTCCAGCCGTTCCCTCGGGTCCTGTCCCTGGTCAGAGAGAGCAGAGGTCAGAGCTGCCCCTTGGGAGGGAGCTCCAGACCACAATGATGATCCTTAACGCTCTGGAGAGAAAGGGAAGGATAAAGCAAAGCAAAGGTTTTGCATCTCAACCTTTCTGACCCTGCAATCAAATGCCATTCTCCCCAGACACAGAGATCCCCTGGACACAAGAGAAAAGCCCCTCCAAGCTTAAGCTCTGTGGGGGCCGGTGATGCCTTTGGTTAGGGGCGAACAGAAGCATCCCCTGGGATGCTTTGTTTCCTTGGTATGGTCTGTCCCGGTTTGAATCTCCCGGTTGGCTGTAAGTCTCGTCACTCCCCTGGCATTCTCCCATTGGTCCCCATTCCCTAATCCCACCTTTCTCCCTGGCCCCGGATGAAACGGGGACCCTCGGGATCGGGTTTCAGATTTGCTTTTGAGTTTGGCTGTAAACATGGAATAAACCATCCAGCAGGATGATAAGAGACTCTCCTTCCTGCCTCTTTGTCACCTGACTGTATTACCGAATATGCCCCAGGTCCTGTGGGCTTGCGGGAACCCACGGAACCGGGCAAAAATTACAGTAATAAAGCTCCTCCAGCCCAGACATGTAAAACCCTCTTGACCTGAGCACCACTGCACGTTCCCAAGATGCCTGTTCAATGATTCCACTCTAAGAAACCCGAGGTGTGCGATCAACGGCAAGGGAACCCTGAGCTTCCAGGGGTTCCTGGATTACCCACCAGAGCCAGCTCTGTGTCCTTGTCCTGCACAGCAGCCCCTGGGGCTCCAAAGCAAACAAAACAATGATCCCCCCCTCGCTACCAGAGGTGACCCCTCAGTGATACTTTGAGGTCTTCCAAATACTTCAGCCAAAAAGTTATTTTCCAGCAACAGAGTGGCTAAGCCAAATTAATTCGGCATCCTTCTCCGTAGGTGAGTACACTCCTGGAGATCTCCTAAATCTCCTAAGTGTCGGCAACACAGGGAAATGGCAACCATGACATTCCCCAAGAACAGATGTGCACCATGGCCCTGCCTGGAGAGGACTCTGCTGCTCCAGGGCCGGGTTTGAGAGCACTCGTCCCTCGCATGATGCCAGTTGTCACCTGCAGCATCCTGACAGAAGGCAGTCACAGCTCAGCACCTCGGGAGAAGCCTCCCCGAGCCAGCTGGTAGAACATGCTGAGTTCTCTTTGCAACCCCTTGTGTAGCACCTCTCCAAAATAGGAAGATGTTCTTTCTAGAGAGGAAAACTGAAAGAATCATCCCTCCCCTTACTTGTTGTTCTCACCTGCTGTGATATGGTGACAATAAAGAAATGCTTTCATTTTTAAGGGCAGTCAACCCAGTTTTTCCCAAAACACTGGCCTAAGTGCTTTTGCCAAATTAACACTGAACCCTGTAAAAAACCCCTCAATCCTAGAAGCCACACTGCTGAGGACATTTAGTGTGCTAAGACAGTTTGAGTAAGTCTATCCCACATCACGTTAAGCCCAACAGTGATGCCATTTGGTTTATAATTTCTTCTTTTTGTGTAATTTGGGAAAATTCTATTTTCACTCCTTAGTAGCAAATGCTGTATTTCTTCACATCCGAACAGACAATGTTTCCGTTGGCACTCACAGGATCCTCCCCCAGAGTGCACACAGTGTACGTTCAATTTTATTTTTATCAGAGCTGAGCCCCAGCCAGCGGGGAGTGGTAACAAAGCCCACAGACCGGAGAGATTTGTTTGGGACTGATTCAGGAGCGTTGTGTGAAAACCAGAGCGTTAATGAGGCACCCTGGCAGTTCTGGTATGTTCTGTCCTGTGTCACTCTGACAACTACACCTGTTACACCAACTCACAGAATCACAGAGCCCCAGGATGGCTTGGGATGAGAGGGATGTCAAAGCTCACCTGGTGCCACCCCCTGCCCCGGGCAGGGACACCTTCCCCCAGCCCAGGTTGTTCCAGCTCCTGACTTCTCCTCTGCAACTCTCTTCAGTTCAGACAAACAGCACCCCGTGACTGCAGTTATATTTTTTTAAGATGCTGGAATGCTTTCAATGCTCATGTCAGCCTTTCTGGGCCAAGAACTCCCACCTGGTCACGGTGTGCCCGCTGCTGCACGACGATGAACTGCGTTACGATGCACGCAGGCGTGGCAGCAACTGCCCCAAACACACTTCGGCACAGCTGTGACACCCGGGCTTGCAAACCCCCAGCTGCAAGGAGCAGCTCGGTCCCTGCAGCAGAGACAGAGCCCTCCTCTCCTTTTCCCAACTCACAGCTGTCCCTGACTCGGCACAGCCTGTCAGTGCCGCGGAGCCGAAGGCGGCCGCGCAAGGAGCTGGGCACCAATCCTAATGAACCTTCTCGGGGGGATAATCCCCCCCAGAACCACCTGCCAGGCTGCTCTGCAAAGGAAAAACACCTGAAAACAAATGCCTGAATTAGACAACCAGGCCCTCAGTATGGTCACAAATCCAGACCCCTACCTAGAGCAGCCACAAAAATAAGGAGGGTTTGGGTTTTTTATGTTTCTTCTAAAAAGATGAGGGAATAAAAGCAAAATAAATACTTGCAAAATAATCTGTATGTTATTCCTTTAATGACACCAGTGAGCTCCCCAAAACCACCGATATTCCAGAAATTATGCTGAAGCACGTGCAATTCTGTACCTACAGGTGCATTCCTTACTGCAGCCCTGCACCAGATAACTGCAGGCACACAATAAAGCAGCACAGGAAACCAAATCCTTTCATGCTCAAAGTTTTCTCATCGTGTACATACAAACCTTACCCAAACCTCACCAAATTTAAGGCTGGTGAGTGATTACACAATTATACATGTGCATTAGATGTATACAATTACACTTCACTCAGTCACCAAGACTGTCCCTCTTCTGTAAATTTAAAGAAGTGCTTAACTGCACAAGCAGTTTTATTACAGGCATTAAACAGGAACCCAGGAGCTGTTGTGCATATGGAAAGGGTTAGATCCCAGTTAGGCACGATGAATCAGCTGGAGTGACTCAAAATCATTCCAGACTTCTCTGAGAGAGAGCTCAGCAAGTTCTCCCCAAACACAAGCAGGGTGATTTCAGGGGAAATGTCCCCTTTGACTCGTGAGTCACAAGTCAGTACAGTGCCCTCAGACCTGAACTCTCTCCAGCCCTCTGAATCACATGAAACTGAAGTGGAATTTCATGCAAACTCCCAGACTTTCTAGGATACACAGCACTCACGTCTTTGCTCCTGTTCTGCTCGAGGGGGATGAGCCTCAAGCCTTCTTGCAGGTAAATTGATTCCAACAGATTCAAACTCAGATTTGACACATCCAGTTTAAATAATCCAGTAGTAGTCACCTTAATTTCTGACCTCCTCCATTTAGCACCACCTCAGACCACAAGAGTAACAATAATAATGGTGGGGATAAACCCGCCCAGTCTTGGAATCCCAGAATGGTCTGGGTTGGAAGGGAGCTTAAAGCCCATCCCATTCCACCCAGCCCTGCCAGGGACACCTTCCACTGTCCCAGCCAGCCTGGCCTTGGGCACTGCCAGGGATCCAGGGGCAGCCACAGCTTCTCTGGGCACCCTGTGCCAGGGCCTGCCCACCCTCACAGGGAAGGATTTCTCCCCGATCTCCCATCTACCCTAGCCCTCTGTCAGTTTAAAACCAATGGCCCTGTTCTACTATGATTTGTTCCAAATTCTGTAGTTATAACTAAAGCAGTATCACAAGCAAGAGGCAGAAAACCCATAAAATATTTTTACAGAAGAAATCCCAATATCCTGCAAATGTCTATCTGATTGAGTCTGCTGCCAAGTTACAGCACAGGAGCTAAAACTCCTACTGAAACTAAGATCCCAGAAAGCAAAAATAAGCCACAATATCCACCACATCCAGTGACAGACAAAATTTGGAATTCTGGCTCTGTGTGACTGCTTTATAATTACGTTGTTTCCCACTTCTTTTGTATCAGCCTTCAACTTGTCACTACACTGTGACTGGCGTGTCAGTGGCAGGAAAAGCACCGTGTTAAAATGAAACTAAACATTGTCACTGTCAGTTTATGGAAACGGCGCTAAAATGTCACCGTGAGCACCCGTCACGGCGGGGCTGCCGCGGCCGTGCCACCGCGCCAGGCAGGGCCCTGCCCATGGCTCCACAGCTTCCTGCGGCCCCGCCGGCATCAGCGGCTTCCAGGGGGAAAACCCCCACCGGGGTCAACTCCCATCGGGGCCAACCTGTGCTATTTTTTAGCTCTAAACAAAGCAGCGATGGGTTTACCAGCCACTGTGCGCTGTGCGTGGCCCGCTGCTGCCGTGCCATCCGGGAGAGCCCTGCCTGGGAACGACACATGGCCGGAGGGATGGAGTGCCTGCAGGGACAGAGTGCCATGCCGGAGTGGAGAGAGGCAGCACTGCTCCCACAGATCACAGAACCCGCAGCATCAGGGGTGGAAGAGACCTCCCAGATCACCCAGCCCAGCACCACCATGACCTCCCCACAACCACGTCCCAAGTGCCATATCCGGATGCCTCTTGAACACTTGCAGGGATGGGGACTCCACCACCTCCACACACAACTTATTCCGATGCCTGACCACCCTTCCAGTGAAAAGTTTTTTCTAGTATCTACTCTGGCCCTCCCCTGCACAGCTTGAGGCTGTTTCCTGTCCTGCTGTCCCTGGTTCCCTGGGAGCAGCGAGATGTGCAGGGATCCCACCATCCGCTGTCCTTCCCAACGACACGTCCCACAGGGAGCAGCGCACCTGTCACCCGGCGACCCACTCCAGCTCCCATGGAAAACACCCCTGGATCACAGCAGAGCTCCATCCTTTCCCCTGAAAGCCACAGCACACTGGGGACCACTCAGACGTTTGTGCCACAATGAACAAATAATGTCGTTTTGTTCAGGAATAATCTTAAATCTTTTTGGTAACACAATCTGAAGAATTATTCCCTGTTCACTTCTTAAGGGACACAAACTCCATCCTTTGCTTATACAAGCATTAAAAAAAGAAAAGAGAGAGGCCCTGAATTCACTGGAATATTCATCATTTCCAACCTTAAACCCAGAGCGTACAAACAGACGAATCCGGCAAGTCAGAAAGCAAAGCCAATTTAATCTGTGGCTCCCCTGAGGTAAATGTAGTTCACAGTCCTGCCCCCACCCCAACCTCAGCCATAATCCCTGCTTCCTGGAGGTAAGAAAGCACTGGAGTGAGGAAAATTCTGCAGCAGGATATAATGATCCAAAATGACAGGGACAATAATGACAATGAATTTCATGTCTCCCAGTCATGAGCTGGGGATGCTTGACTGGGCTGACTCACACGATTAAATTGTTACAGGTACAGCAGAGATGCAGTTATCATCCGCGTGCTTTTGGGAAGGGCGCCTGCGGCAGCGCGCGGATGCGCGGCCCTTCTGTCGGGAGCAAAGGGCTGCTCCTGCAGCGACGTGGCTGAGCCCGCACCTCTGACAGAGGCAAAACTGGGTTAAAGATGCAGCTGGTTCAGGCCATTGATTTTATCCCTTCTGAAGATGATAAAAGCGCTCTGGCGGGCAAGGCGCGGCAGGGCTCGAGCGAGCGGAGCCCCACGGACTGTGCCGGGGACCTGGGCAGCCCCGGCTGCTCCGGATCCCCACCGCGTTTGTGCCAGCGCCAGCACGGAGGCTGCTCCACTGCTGTGGGCTCAGCCCTGGGCTCACTGCACCTGCACCCCAGCCAGCATTCCCCTTTCCAGTCCCCGCTTCCTTCAGGATTTCACGGGCAGCTCTGTTACACAGAACACGGGAC
This sequence comes from Struthidea cinerea, assembly GCA_013397865.1. Lineage (NCBI taxonomy): Eukaryota > Metazoa > Chordata > Aves > Passeriformes > Corcoracidae > Struthidea > Struthidea cinerea. The sequence goes on along the minus strand of VZTI01003853.1, from coordinate 44,492 downwards.
AGAATGCCACGGGATAGGGAGCACACACCGAGTATGTCCCAGCAGACCCACGGTTAGCGAGCCTGCAAGGCTCCTCTCACCCCCCAAACACCAAGAAATACCAGTAGCTGTGCATTTAAAATCACCTATGGAAAGTCTTTTCAGTGACAAACTGTCAGAGTTTTTATATCCAGGGAAGGAAAAACAGGCACAGAGTTGTCTGTAATACCCCTATTACAGCTCAAGATCTCCAAATATCCATTTGTCAAACATGAATTATAAAGCTATAACATTTCATAATTCAGGACACACTCAAATCCTAGGAAAAATAGCTACAAGAGCCCAAATAAAAAAAAGCATTTATTCCGTTTTTGACAGCTTAATGAATGCCCTACTCTTTTGCATTGATTTTTGTGTGTGTGTCTGTGTGTGCACGTGTGCCTGGGAAGGATTTCTCAGGGGGTTTGCTGTAAACAGGGAAAGCGAAATCCTCTGCCAAGGCTTTTTCTACTTTTAAATAACCTCCACATTAAAATATTTCAGCAGAGAATGTATGCAAAACTACTGAGAATGCAGAAAGCGAAAAACCAACTACTTCCATCGCAACTACTTCCAAACATACTGGAGATTTGTAGAACAAGACATTAAACAATCCAATACCTTGATGTGGCAGGAGAGTCCCAGACACAGTGTATGTTAATTCCCTCTTTCAGGAAATAACAGCAAATTCAGACAGCACGGTCAGCAGAGCCCTAAAATCTTAAATTCAGGACTGATTCCAGAACACAAATTTTCCTTACACACCTAAGGGCTCATCTTGCAAGGCAAAATATGTTAAAAAAGCCTGCAAGCACCTAGAGACAGAAAAATAATGTATCTTAAAGAGAACCGTGCCACTTGGAATTGCTGAACACTTTACATTGACACACTCTGGCCAGCTGGATCCCTGCTTTAGTGGTTTTCCCAGTTCTTATCATAATGAACTCTATATAATTTAAATGGAGATTAATTCTTCCATTTAAAGTGCTTTAGAACAATCCTGCCCGAGATCCTGAGCTCAGCCCAGCCGCTCCCTGTGCCTCCCCTCCAGTTCTCCCAGAGCCCCTAAGTGGATCTGACAGATCCCTGCTCAGATAGCAGCCGCCTTCTCCCCCCAAAATGTTGCCTTTTTGCTATTCAGGAGTATCCTAATACCAACAAATGCTAAATGCAGTCTGACATGTCCCCCTAAGAAACAAACTTGTAAGTTGTGGCTTCAAAGCAAACCTTGAATAAATAGGACACGTTGTGTACACCCCGGCTAACATCCAACATATGCTTTGGCTTCCCGATGCTCGGGCAGAGCAAGAATAGCCTCTGGACAAGGCTGTGATTTGCTCTTGCTGGTACTTCCAACATCCATAATGTACCATTTTTTTGTGCCTGTATAAACAATTTAAAGAATGTAATGAAGACGACCCCGGCGCCGGTTGGGAACACAACGTCCTCATGAATTATGGATGGCTGGACGTGCCAGCGGCCCCGGCGGCGCTCACGGACCGCACAGAGAGCAGCCCCGGGCCGCCCTGCAAAGGGACAGGGCCACCACCGGGGCACCGCTGGGCACGGGCTTTAGCACACAAAAAATTAACTTAGGCGTGGAGTGGTTTTACCTCTTCCCTTTGGTGGTGGGGATCGACATCTGTGATCATTAACAGCTCTGTTATCAACACTTACAGGGACAAGGAATAAAGGAAAGCAAGGAAACGGGATAAACCTGCATTTAACTGCACTTACAGTTAAGACACTCCATCCTTAAAAGGCCAGTTTATTGATTCATTCTTTAGGGGAGAGAGAAGGGATGGACAGAGAAGGGAAGGATATCACCTGCTGTAAGATTTGTATTTTTCTTTGCCATTTTTTAATACTCTATTTTATGACTAATCCTTCTGAAAGGACTAAAACGAGTTAATTCCATCTTATCACCCCCTCCTCTACTTTCAGTTCCATTCCCTTTCCCTTTGTGCTCCATTCCTCTGGATTTAGGGTGTGACAGTACATCATTAAAATTCAAGTATAATAATTTACAAGACCTAAAGGGAGCTTGCTGAAATGTTATGACTTAAACCCCATTTCCTGTGGCCAGAACACGGGTTAATTGATCAGGACAAAACAGGCCATGTGCTACAGCCCCACGGGAGCCCGCCGGCCCCACGGGCCACCCCACAGAGGAGGCACCACAGACAGCACTGAGCTGAAATGTGGCCTGCTACGAACTGATTTAACACTGGAGTTGGACAGTCTACTCTGCACTAGGAGCAGCCTCAAAACACTCAGATGTGTATTATCAACTCACAAATTCCATCCCTGAGTCCTCCAAACCCACCTTACTCTTCAGGGAAACTGAGGTTTGGTGGAGCTTGGAGAGCTTTTTTAATTTTAATTCAAAACACCATTTCTTTACATTCTGCCTAAAAATGAGGATAACTAAGCTGTATCTTATAAAGAAAGCAAAATAAGGCAAGACAGATTTTTTTTTCCTTTTTTTTTTTCTATTTTACTCTTCCTTTCCAATATTCAGTGTGGGTTTGCTTCCCTCTGTTGGGATGGCACCAAAACCTCCAGAGACATCTCTCAGTCACTCAGAGCCCTGCCGTGTTTGCCATCAAAGCCCACGTGGCCTCTTGTGTTTTTGCTGAATCTCTAGATTTACAACACTGCTTAAAATAATTATTCATGTAAGAAACATGAAGACCAATTTTCAGGCTATCCTGAAAGGTGTATCTTTGGAATGCTGGAGTAGTAAATAGCCACGATACAGCCAAATTATTTATTTAATCAGAAAAAACTTCACTAGATTATAAATAGATTTCAAGCTATAGTGCTCTTATGAGAAGTGTAATTACAGTTAAGAGAACCACTTCGTTCTTCTGGCAGGCTCCTGGGATCCCTTAAAACAAGCCAAGGAATAGCTCAGGATACAGGAAAAATAGATCTGAATTCCTTCTCTGTATGCTGTCTACGGCAGGTCCTGGTACTGGGTACCAAAACCACCACTTAATCCCAACACAAATTTTCCTAAATAACCTCTTTTTTCCTCTAGACCTTAAAAATAAGATAAGATGCAGCCTCCCTCAGTAGTAAAATCAAGTAAAAACCAAGTTAATCCTTTAAATCCCACCCTAGTCACAAACAAGAACTTGCACATACATACTCCCACACATATATACATGAATTTTAAATTGTTTTTCCATGCTGCTGGCTCTGAGACACCTGCAATTACCAACACAAGCTTTAGCCAGAAGCCCCATAAACCCCATTGAAGCCCAGTGTGTTTCCAGTCCTTCCCAGTCCAGAACCCCTTTGATGAGCTGATGAATTGTGTAAATGCAGTTCTACAGAGGGAAAAGAATTCCCTTTGAAATCCACCTTGTGTGAAGACCTTTCTGCTGCCAAAAGGTCAGAAACCACATCTCCACCAGAACACTTTCACACAGCTCTGCACCCACTAGCCAAGAAAACCACTGTATTTGCTCCCACATCCAGTAAGTTGCTGTCATGAAAACGTAATTTATCTCCCAAATCAGCACTTAAGAGGCAAGTTGAATCCTTCCAGCTATTCTTCCCTGTAGAGACCCAGTGTACAATCTCCAGCCTCCCGCTTGTGTTTTAAGCCCAAACCCAAAGCAGGCGGACACGGAACAGGCAGAGGGGCAACGCACCGTCGTAGTAGACGATGGCTCCGACCAGCTTGTCCTTGCGCAGCATGGGGAACAGCTCCAGGGCCCGGGACTTGGTGAGGACGTAGCTGCTCTTCAGGCACTGGCTGCCGGCCACCAGGTCATACAGCTTTATCCCAACCCAGTAGTACGGCAACTGCCACCACCTGAGGGGAAAGAAGTACCACGAGGGGAAAAAAAATACAAACGAAGCATTTAGAAGCGCATGCACACGCTGTCATTGCCACACAGAACACGGTGAGGAACACAGAATGTTCTCACAGCAGTTTTACCTCGGACAGCACACAAGCTCGGGGTAACAAGACAAGGTAAATACTCCAGAATTAGGTATTGTTTGCTACTGTTTTCAACCGAGCTACTCCCTGCAGTGAGTCAAGCAGATTCAAGGCTTTATTTGCTCTAGAATCAGGATCTGAACGGGGCATTTGTGCCTCTGTGTGAGATACTGCAGCTGTGTGTGCAAGCTGAGAGCACTCCCCCATGGCACGGTCTAAGGCCTCCTGCACAAACAGGACCATGACAAATGCAGGCAGCCACTGACCTACACAAGCTCCAGCCCTCACAAGCCCCTCCCACCAAGACAGGAATGGTCTCAATAAAATTAAGTTCCTTCAGCAAAACCTCCCTGCTCTAAGCAGCTTGTTCCCGTGAGTAATTGCTCTTACAGACTGAAAACCTAACCCAAAGCACTGAGTGTCTTCCTCAGAGGAGGAGGAACCTGTTCTGTCCATACCCAACGGCCCTGTGCTTGTACAGACACAACAGCACTGGGTGTTGTGCTTGTACAGACACAACTTGCAGGCAATACTGGGAGGGTGTGTGCTGAGGACAAGGGTGCACTGAAAGAACAGCAAATACATCCTGGGAATGAGAGCTCTCTCCAGGCTGGGTGCTGGGAGGGCACTGAAGAGCTGCACCCCAGGATGTGCCCCCCAAAGCAGCGACTGCTGGCTGGGGCACAAGAGAATTTTGTGCTTCTGCAGCCCAGCAACTTCCCCCCCTGCCACCGCTGGAGGACAGAGCCTGGGACAGCTTTAAGAAACCTCTCCCAGGCCAGGGCTTGCTTGTGAGAAGCCAAGGGAAAGGAGAGAAAGCACAGCAGAGCTTACTTGTAGATGGGGAGCATGATGGGCAGCGGGGCCGAGAGGTGGGGCGCGCTCTGCAGCAGGTGTGCGCGCTCCTCCAGCGCCTCCTTCACCATCCTGTACTGCAAAACACCAGCAAAACACCAGCCACGGTCAGCCCCACGCCACCCACCCTCCTCCAGAGCCTCCTGTGCTGCAAAACACCAGCCACGGTCAGCCCCACACNGCAAAACACCAGCCACGGTCAGCCCCACGCCACCCACCCTCCTCCAGAGCCTCCTGTGCTGCAAAACACCAGCCACGGTCAGCCCCACGCCACCCACCCTCCTCCAGAGCCTCCTGTGCTGCAAAACACCAGCCACGGTCAGCCCCACGCCACCCACCCTCCTCCAGAGCCTCCTGTGCTGCAAAACACCAGCCACGGTCAGTCTCGCACCACCCATCCTCAGTGCCAGGGGAAATGCTCAACAGGAGACTTTATCAGAGTATCAGCACCTCACACCTTTGATACCGAGCTTTCAAAAACACACTGTGATCTGCTGAAAAACTCAGAGGTTAAGGAAAAGGATCCCCAATAAAACTAAGTTTCAGTAGTTTCACCCTGCTGTCTTGGCAGCTCAGTGGCATAATTTTTCATTTGAACGTAAAGCACAACAAGCACGTTGCCCTAACGAGGGGCAGGAGGCGCTTCAGGAGGGTTAGGACTCATCCCACAGCACAACTTCCATGCCAGTTCCCACAGTTCAATCCTATCCTAACTCCAAGCTGCAAATGCAGAAGGGTTCTTCTCCAAACCAATCAACATTCATCAGTGTGGAGCTGTTCTTTGGCAAAAAAGGTGGGTTTCTATAGCTGGGTAACTGCAGGGTTTGGATAGTCCCCCTGGAAAGTCACCATTTCGTAGCAGCATTACAACCACTGAAACATACTTCGAGAGGTTACAATGGGAGGGCAACGTGGTTCCCCAAAACAGGAATGTCAGGCTTCCACCCACACAAGAATACACAAAAGCATTAATACACTATCACTCATTTTCCATATTTTCTGTCTCCACGCCAAAATAAATCACTCATTTACCATCTTTTTTTCCCTATTCCAAAATAAGTCACTCATTTACAATATTTTTCCCCCATTCCAAATTAAATCACTCACTTACCATCTTTTCTCTCCCCATTCCACAGCAGGACAGCCACTCACTCCCCCCAGTTCATGACATTACCTGTCTCATGTTATTTTATTTTATGTTAAGATCTTATTCTCAGATCAGCCCTGTCTCTGCCTGCCTTTCCCAAAACCCGCAGCCTACAAGGCATGGCAGTGACACTGCCCATGGCACTGCCTTCCCGAGCCTGGAGAGCTCCCCCAGAGAAGACACTTCCCACGCACAGTGGCTGTGGAACACAACACGGAACCCAGCACTGAAAAGCTCAAAAGGAGACTCAGGTCTAACTGGGACAGTGAAGTGTCTCCCAGCAGTTTTTGCTTAACAACCAGCACAAACAATTACCTGCTCGAAATCCAACTTCATGATGGCCTTCTGGAGGTACCTCACTCCACCGTGGATCAATTTAGTGCTCCTGCTGCTGGTCCCCGATGAGAAATCATCTCTTTCTAGAAGGGCTGTTTTTAGTCCTGTGTTACCAGAAAACCAAATTAACTTCTTAAATTACACAATTTGTATGTAATTCATTAAAGACACTTCTCTAGGGTAGAGACAATCACAAGAAAAATTACTCTGTACATGGATAAATTTGTATTCAAAGTGTAGCGCACTGTCTATATTGTAATGAAAAATTTTAGCCTTCTTCCTGAGGGAAAAGCCAAAGCAGAACTTAAACAGAAGCACATTAAAAGCTGGATATTTCACAATGGAAAGGCATTACGGCACATTATGGGGGCCACGCTCCCGCAAGCAAATGACAGCTTGGATGCGTGGCAGGAACAGAGGGGTTTCGTGGACACTTTTAACCCTTTGCAGCAGAGAGCTCTAAACCCCTTGCACCAACAATTTAAGTGGCATTCCAGAGAGGGAGACAACTGGCAGCTCTGCTTACTTGGAGTTTGCTTCAGAGGTGCCCAAAACCAGGGGAGAGCCAGAGAGCGTGGGGCACACTTGGAATTCTGAGACACACAGGAAATAGTCTGATCAGCCTTAACCACTGAATCCCTCGGGTGGAAAAGGATCACTGAGTCCAACCATGCTCCAGCCCTTCAATGTCCTTCTTGTCATGAGGGACTCAGAACTGGACACAGCACTCGAGGGGCCTCAGCAGTGCCAGCACAGAGATTTTAATATCTATTGGTCTCCCAAAACTTTTATGTCCTTAAAAAAATCTAATTATTACTGGTAACTTACAAAGATCAGAGTAATTTATTTTTGTCGAATGTGACTGAAGATTAATGGACACAATCAGAAATAATTTGGTGAAGATTTATCAAACACACGAAAAGCAAAATTTGTTGTTAAGCGAAGCAAACACGATAAAAGAGCAAGTTCCATGAATGAACAGCAACGAGACACAACTCATTAACCAAATGCCCGTGAATATTTCACACCTCAGAAACCTGCTGATATAACCAGTATCTCCAAGAAAAGGATAAACAGAGATTAACTGTAATCATTTCTGTCTGCTTTACAACTGCACTTTCTGCCAAAGCACAGCAGAGGCAGAAGTGAAGAGATCCCAAGTTGTTCTTTGTCCCGTGTTATTAAATATAACAACCAGGCTGGAGTTTGGACTTGCCTCCCTAAGGTCAGACCCTGCTGCTTTATCCATTCCATATTCCCACACCTCCTGGACAGGTGTTTTCCAGCTCCAGCTGCAGGACACTCCTGGGGGCAGGTTTGCCTCTGTTTCTGAGGCACGTGTCCAGGTTACAGAACCTGAGAACTTCAGGGCTCTCTACTCTGGCCAATCCCCCAAAGGGCGGCAACGGGAGCACGGACCTGCTGAGTGACCTTCTTCAGGGTCCTTTTGCCTTCTGAGGCAGAGGTTTCCTAATCAGGATAGCCCCTCCTCTACCTTCGTGCACTTCTGAAAAGCCAGCCTGAGAAGTTTCTCATCAGCCAGGTAGCCCAGAAGGAGCCTGCAACTGAACCCCCAGGCCTTTACCTCTGGTGGCTGCGTCCAGAGCACAGCCGCAGCCCGTGGCTCCCCCGCCGATGACAAGGACATCGAATTCGCCGCTGGTTTGCAGGGCCAGAATCTGCTGCTCTCTTGTGGGGAGATGGTCCTTCCTTACTGGAGCACCTTCTGCAGCCTGAACCTGCACCAAGGCACCCTGCAAAGACGGAACGCAGCCCATGAGGCCCTGGCCTTGTGTTGCACGCACACACACACGGGGGACAGACACCCCCCAAAACACAGCCTCTTCTAGAACCAGAAAGGTAAACACACATATTCCCAGCCATATTTAATAACAATATTGTATTAAACACTGAGGAGCAAACAGTACTAAAACCATGAAGTGTTACTACACATTTACTTCACCTCGCCCACCTCAACGTAACACTGCACTCAAGTGTTACTACCTGTATTAATTACTTCTAGGAACACTCAAACGTTACAGGATGCTGTTATTACTTTAATAAACATTATAAAGGAAGCATTTTAATAAACAGACACACGGTTGGGCTCTCGACTCTCTACCAAAAAACCCAGCACAGCAAAGGACACAGAGCTGAGGGTACACTTTACATCTCATATAGTGCCATTAATCCAAGCTCAAGTTTGATGAGGTTCAGGAGTGATGTGATTGTCAAACACAGGGCACTGAAACACCAAAGAAACTCTAATTTCACATCCTTTTTGAGAAACTTCTAAGCAATGCAGTTTATTTATTATAACGTCCTACAGCACATTAAAATACAACTTGAAAGTGACAAAGCTTAATGATGTGGCAGTTTCCAGGCAAGTTCACATTTCCCTGGAATGGCCCTGGGAATCTCTTTGGGCTGATATTCCCAGAGCCAGTGCTGCTGTCTGTGCAGTGACTGTGGAGAGAAGGGCTGATGCTCAGTCACCTACCAGGGACCATGGTTTAAGTGTGAAGGGTTTGAGCAGTCTCTGAAGGCTCTCTGCTGTTAACATCAACTTAAGCTGAATTCTAAACATTTCCAGACTTTCTTGAAAATTATAAACACTTTGAACACCAGAAAAACCTATTTAACCCTAATTTAAGATCTAATTTAAGGTCTGAGCATGGCCCAGTCTCCAGGCCAAATGGCAGACTTAACTATGCAGAATAGCTTCTGTCCAGATCTCCCAGACAGGAAAGAGCAAACTAATAAAAATTCAAGTGACAAACCACAGAAACTCCTTTCCAACCAAGCACAAAAAGCCTCAGTTCAGATTATAAGGTGCATGCTGCCTAAATATTTTCGTTCAGAATTATTTGCTCATTCCTCAGCAGTATCATGATTTAAATGCATCAGTTCTGTGTCCCTCTCACTACTGTAGAGCTGAAAATAAAATCTAGTCACTAGCAGCCATGACTCAAGGAAGTGCATATTCCAAAGGTAATTAATGACCAGGTTCATCCTGCAATCAGGGATGATACTGACTCTAAGGCAAGCAGCTCGTGAAAATCCCTTAGGACAGCAGCAACTCTGCACATGTGGTACAATCCAATCCATGGGGAAAGTCGGGCTGGAGACAGAGTCCTTCACTTCACAGTGAGGATCTAACGAGTCCAGAGGAGACCCCGGAGCTGCTGCAGGGCTGGAGCCCCTCGGCTCTGGAGCCGGGCTGGGAGAGCTGGGAATGTTCCCCTGGAGAGGAGAAGGCTCCAGGGAGAGCTCAGAGCCCCTTGCAGGGCCTGAAGGGGCTCTAGGAGAACTGGAGAGGGACTGGGGACAAGAAAGAAAAACTAAGATTTGGAACAAATCCTAGCACAAACACTGGCTTGTCCCAAGCGCTGTGATCCCTGTGGGACCAGCTCTGTCCCCCCAGCCCGTGTGGGGCACCCGGGAGCTGCACTGAGTGCCCAGCTCAGCCCCGGCTGCAAACGCTGCAACAAAGGTCTGCTCATTCCCGGTGTTTACAGGCAGAGCAGCCCTCAAACAGAGCCCGCAGCTCCCGAGGCACACACAGAGCTGGGAAGCAGAGAGGTGAATCCTGATGAGCCTCGTGTTTACCCATTAACGTGTGGCTGCTGGCAAAGATCACAGGAAGAGGGACAAAGTTTGGGCACTTCAAAGAAATTCCATGGCATTCTTCTGGCCATGGAATTCTGTCCATTCCCACATTCTCCTGCCCTGCTCTCTCTCACTGGCCCTCTCACCTCTAGCACTGCTATAAAGCTTTTATATCCCTGAAGTGTAATAGAAACGTATCACAGAATCCCAGAATGGTTTGGGTTGGAAAGGACCTTAAAGGCCACCTCATCCCACCTCCTGCCATGGGCAAGGACACCTTCCACTATCCCAGGTTGCTCCAAGCCACATCACACCTCGCCTAGGACACTTCCAGGGATGGGACAGCCACAACCTCTATAGAGAGTGGAACACTGATGCAGTGGCAGAACACGTTTTTCCAGGGAGTGATGGGCCCAGGAAGGGAGACAGTGAGAGGATCCAGCTGTTTCTGTCCCCACTTGCTCCTCGGTGGCTGTGACACATCCCTCTGCCAGTGCTCCAGCCATGGCTCCCAGCTCTCCCTCCCAGAAGGGGACGGGAATGCAGCACATCCCAGCCTGTCCCTGGAACAGCCAGCACCGACTGGGTGCAGCAGTCTGGGCTGCAGGGCCAGGCTCACCTGCAGTGGCTCCTGCTTCCCCTCGCGGAGCTGCCGCTTCAGCGCTGGGGTCACCCCAGCGACAGCACACAGGCAGCCGCTGCCAGCTTCCCGAAGCACCACCCTGCCGCTCCCCGACAGCAGCGACAAGCAGGAAACTGGGAACACTACAAACACCTCTGTCTTGCACGTGTTTTGGGTGACCAAGCTCAGCCACACGTGCTCAACTTCCATGAGCTCTAGAGAAGGAAAATCCCCACCTCCCAATTCACTTTGCACTGCACTTCCAGACAATTTTCCAAGCATGCTACTTAACTTCAGGAGAACAATGGAACACCAGAAAAGCCAGATTTGGAGTTCATTAAATACTGGCATCAGGTGGGTTTGACTCCATGTTTTGGTTTGTTCTTAAACCCATTATTTACAACAAACGGCTCCTAGCAGAGCTCAGAGCAGAGTCCCCAGCATCCAGCCCCTGGTATAGCCAGAGTGTGGAGATTAGCCCTGGAATATAAGCAGAGTGATTAGTACCAGGAATTGATATAGATATGATGCATCTTGCTGTCAATTAAATGGGGGAGTGAAGAAAAGCTGCACACAGGGATTCCATCTGCAGTAACGTGATTAGTTTGGCAGTGAACAAGTGTGTTTACTGAAATAAGCAATTGCTGTTTATATCTACAATTTCTCAGGCAAGAGTTCCCTGAATGGTTTTGATTACGCTCTTAGTGAGAGGAATTTAGTTTGGCAGTTTGAATTTAATCATCAAGTTATAAAGCGATCTAGTAATCCATAAGCCAGTGCTCTCGTTAATTTGCTACTGTAAATCTCCAGGTAGGTTTGCAGAGTCAAATTCATCATCCTTATTCATTTAAACAAAAAAATACAGTAATTAAGACTCCCCAAAGCAGGCCCTGTATTATCATATTATCACACTATTGGATCCACCTTGCTGAGCCATTTCTACTGACCAACAACACACACACCAGGAAGAGCAGGATTGGGAAAGGACAGCAGAATCTTCAACCCCCAAACCAAAGCACAGCCTTTCCCCTTAGTGATCGTGAGGGCAGAGGGGGAGGAAAAGCCAGCAGTGGTCTCCAGTCCAACCTGGCATATCCAAGAACACCCCATCTCATACCTGGCACCAGCCTGCCTAGGTTGATGCATTAAAGAAAGGCCCAAAAAACCAGAATGCACCAATTCCGTCAGGAAGCAGGAGGATCTGGTACTTCCAATTTTCTGTCCCCATTAGGGCGGGAAGTGCTGGTGAAACAGCCAGCAAACGCTCACTGTGCCACCTGGGCCATGCAGGTGTCTGAGTGTTTGAGGCCAAAGCACAGAATTCCAGACTGGTTTGGGTTGGAAGGGACCTTAAAGATCATCCTGTTCCACCCCCTGTCATGTTCCACACCTTCCACTTCCCACGTTGTTCCAAGCCCTGTCCAGCCTGGCCTGGGACACTTCCAGGGATGGGGCAGGTGTGGAATGATATGAGCTTTAAGGTTCCTTCCAATCCATACTGTTCTGGGATTCAGTGATTCAATTTCAGTTGCATAAATGTGACCCCCAATGTCAGCACATGCGTGTGAACAGAAAAATTAGCTGGGATGAAAGAACAACTGTTCTGTCATGGTCATTCTGACACCATGACCACACTCTCTAAAATTCTGGGGTTTAATCTGTCTCTGGAAGTTCATAGTGGCCATCCATCCCCAGAAAAATGGGAATGCCCTAAATTCTGGAATACTGCAGACAATATGCAATGAGTGAGCTCTCCAGGTGACTCTTCCCTTCCAACTACTCTTATTTAACAGTCCTAAAAGCTGCAGCTGCCATTTTTGACAGTAATGAAGCCAGGCTGTGAAACCCTGGGATAAAGACTATATGGAGAGAGCATTATCAGCTTGGAGCAAGGCAGGCAGCCCAATGGGGAGCTCACTTGAAATGCTGGGGTTTATTTTCTGCAACAGTCTCTGAAGCCATAAGAATCCTGGCTTATCCACTTCCCAGCTTGGCTCCCCAGAAATGACTCATCTCATCCCCAGCTGCTCCTCCTCCTCCTCCCCACAGAAACAGCCAGAAAAGGGATTTAAAAGCCGTTGTGGATGTAGCACTTGGGGACACGGGTGATGGTGGCCTTAGTGTGGGGGAATGGTAGGACTTGGAGCCTTGGAGGAATTTTCCAACCCGAACAAGTCCCTGGTGCAATGATCGAGGAGGGAGTTCAAGAGCACAGCCACTCCAACCCTGCTGGGAGGCGCAGATACCCCAGGGAAACCTGTTTTCTCCAGCAGCAGGATCCAACACACGAACTGACAGTGGGACCTCTTTCCCTACCGCTGCTTTACTGTGACGGGTGTCCAGCGTCCCCCTTTGCTGCTGGGGGAACTGGCTCTGCCCGTGCACCCTCACCTGCAGCACTGCCCTGGAGTGAGCCCGGCTCACCGGGGCTGGGCTGTGCCCACCAGAGGCAACAGGAGCCTGCCCAACCACCTCCTTGGCACTGATCCTGTCCCCAGCCTTAGGAACCCAACAGGAGCTGGCACCAGGACTGTTTTGAAGCTGAGATGTTCAGAGGTAGCACTGGTGGTTTCACTTCCAGCTTCTAAGCTTGAAAATACTGTCCAGACAGTGCTTTTACTTCAATCAGGTCTTTCCACTCCGCCTGCAACTAAGTAAATCCCCCAGTGGCACCCAAAGGTCATTTTTAAAACTATTTGTACAAGCCTGACATATGCTCTGACAGATTTTAAGTTTCCTATTTTATCAGAAATCATAATTAATACTTACGTGTTTGTTTCTATACTGAGAAAACTGAGAGAGGCCAAAAACTGTTGCTATGGCACCTCCTCCAATGAGAGCAGTTCCTTTCACTGCCTTCTGAAATGCCATTTTTTACTGGAAGAAAAGAAGATAAAAATTAATTGGCAGCTTTACCATGTCAGGATCTGGTACACACAGAATAGACCACGTGAAGAAACTAATGACAATGTTGTGACAAGTTGAAATTTAGGGTAGCAATGTCTTAATTAGAGATTTTCAGCGCAATATTAATAACTTCTAAACAAAGTCTAGACAGAGGCAAGCCAGACTGCTCTGGTGTTTGCTGAGAAAGCCGAAGGAGGAAAGAGCATTTAGACCTGAGTAGATAAACACCCCCCACAGTGACAGGTACTGCCAACCCCATGGCAGAGGCAGACCAGGAGCAGCCTGGCCCCACTCACAGGGCCACCAAATCCGTATCCCGACACCACATCGGATCTGCTCCACAACGTCTCCTTCAGCTGCCCACCCGTCCCATCAGACTACTGCTACAATCCCAGCAGCCCAACAGCACTCCCTCCTGCCTTCCAGGCAGGAATTGTCCAGCAGCCCAGCCTGCCCTACCCCGGGACAGTGGCGCAGCAGGCAGCAGCAGGGCCCTCAGCGAGAAGCAGCAGCACAGACAGGGACAGGATGGAGCGGCTCAAAAGCAGGGTGGCACTTTGTCACCCAGCTCCAGAGGGCTTGAAACCAGCCCTATGTGGGTCAGGCAAATTCTTAATAGACCCAGTGTTCGGATCCTGAATGACCGATTTGCATGGGGCTGACCTGAATCTTAAGCAGGCGCAGCCCACTCCATCTTCCCGGCCCGCGGGGCCCCGAGCCGTGTTAGGGACAGCATCCATCCCCTCTGGGGGTCCCACCGGCGCTCCGGGCCCTCCGCACACGGGGACACCCCTGCCCAGGCCACACTTCCCCCCCAGCAGTCTCCAGACAACCGATTTAGCGCCAATAAAGCTTAGAGCAGAGGCAGACGATGTGTGCAGCCCTGTGCCAAGACTGGAGCACCAGCGGACTTACCATGCACGGGGAGCAGCCCTGGGGCCAGGAGCAGGGAGTCAGGGCAGCTCCCCATCCCAGGCTGGGCAGGAATGACCCTGGCAGCCTCCCGTGACATTTGTCAGGACACAAACACACAACCAGGGCACTTCACTCACCTGCCCGTGTACCTGCATGTGCCCTACACAGAGACGTGTTCCCAGGCTGGAATGCCTCAAAGGAAGAAATGCCTCCCTGTGAGGGTGGGCAGGCCCTGGCACAGGATGCCCAGAGCAGCTGTGGCTGCTCCTGGATCCCTGGCAGTGCCCAAGGCCAGGTTGGACAGGGCTTGGAGCAACCTGGGAAAGTGGAAGGCGTCCCTGCCCATGGAACAAGATGAGTTTTGAAGTCCCTCCCAATCCAAACCTTGACCTCATTCCCTGAACACTTTGCCTGCAGCACACTCAGCGTGGGGGAAGTCCCCACACATTTCTGGCACAGGCATTCCATGCAGAGCTGTTGTGCGTACAAACTTTACGTAAGGAATTGTGTACAGAAGGCCAAGACTTGCAGCTTCCTACGAGTTTTTCCAAAGAGGGGCATTTATGCTCTTGGAGATTCCCACCATGACAGCCTTTCTCGTATCACATTTTCCATTTACTTCTTACTATGGTCACAAAAAGATCAACTTCATCTTTCCTTTGTGCCATCCCCACACTGAAGGAGCTCAGACAATCAGCATCGCTCCCGTCCCGTCCGCAGCCACGCGACACAGATGGTGACGGGAGTACTGCACACACACCACCCAGCACTGTGGGGCACACACCTCCACCCAAGGCTTCCAGGAGTCGGGAATGACAGCTCTGCTCTCCGAGGGAAGGCTGGTGGCAGTACCAGAGTAGTTTCACACCCCTCACGCAGCAGCAAAGGAGTCGCTTCGAGAGCCTGAAACCCTCCAAGTGCCTGTGCTGGAACACAACAATCCAGGGAGTTGAAAAGGAACGAATTAGCATCTTCCCAGGAGCCGTCTCACACGTCTGCAGAGATGCTGGCTTGCAGGAAAACAAAGAGAAGTGTGCCCTTTCCGTGTTGTATGAGCTCAGGAAGAAGGGCGATGGCTGAAGCACAATCCCTGTTCATCCCTGATCAGAACCAGGGCTCCTGCAAGCACAGCCAACACTCATCCCTGCTTCTTGTCCCCCGGCTTAGACCTCTCCTGAGACTTCCTTTTGGACACCAGGGACACACCTGCCAGAGTTACACCATTCCTTTTCATGTAATTCGAGCACAAGGTACACAAACCACTAAGAGGCTCAATGATTGTCACCTACACCAGCTTGCTTTAAAAATGGTTTCCCAGACAGCTGTGATAGTAATTTATTTTTGTTTTTCAAGGAAGAAAATCATGATCTTAAGACTGCAAGTTCTAGGAGGGCTTTTTAACACGAATTTTATCAATACTTGTAAAAAAAAAAATCCCAAAAACCAACACCCCCCTGAGTTTTAAAAACTGAAGAAATAATGCAACTATTTGACATTTATGTCTTTAGTTTGGGATTACAAAAACATTACTGCATCCGCTTGAGGCCATTCCCTCCCGTCCTGTCCCTTGTTCCCTGGGAGCAGGGCCTGACCCCCACCTGGATGCACTCTCCTGTCACACAGACCCGCTGGGAGCCCTACAAGCTCCTCTACCAATTCAGGCCATAAATATATAGATAAATAAAGGACAGCCAGACTTCAGCAGCTCGTTAATTGCTGTTCACAGTAACTCAGGGGCAGCAGCAGTGAGTGTCAGGCATGACGGCGGTGGGCACGAAGGTGCAGGTACCAGGGAATAGGGCCAGGATCGCTCCCAGCGGGAGCTGACCCCGTCTCACTGTGGATACAGCTGGTCCAGCCACGCTGAAGGGACATTAGATGTGCCACAGGGAACGGTGATGAACACTTTCATTGTGCAGGTAGCATCTCTAACACCCAGAACGGGGCTTGGTGCCCCGGTACAGGAGATTTCTGGCCTCAGGGCTCCCCGCTCCTTGCCCGGCCCCGGGGCGTGTGGCATTAGCTCTCCTCAGAACTGAGAGCCGATTACCGCAATTCTCCCGAGAAAGGAACTCTCCCAGGAGACCAGCCGCTCAAATTGCCACATCAGTCTTGCTCACCATCCCTAAGAGAAGCTTAATCAGGAGAGAAAGGAAAATAGGGCTTAGCATAAGCCACTGCAGCACAAAGCCAGACAGGCATTCCAGCCGGCCAGACGGTGCTTTTACACCTGGAACAGCTCCACCGCATCCCGGGAACGGCGAGCCCCCATTTGCGAGGTGTGATGAGAAGATGTGTTTGGAGGAGGCGGGGTGAGCTGGGGCACTGCAGGGGCTGCAGGCGGGCAGAGCCCCGGCACCGCCGTGCCAGGCTGCCCCGGGCTCCGCCAGGGCACGGCAGGCAGGACACGGCACACAAGGTCTCCTCTGCACAGGAGGACGACTTGAACACTGCCTCGGTGGCCACAAGGCCGCAGAGAAATGCGAGGCTCCGAACAGCCACCGGCGGGTTCGTGCCCCAGCTCCGCCCCAGCCGGCTGCGGAAGGCGGCTGCCGGCTCCGAGCGGGATGCACCCGGGCGCAGATGAAAGGGGAAGGAATGCAGCCCATGTGGCTCCCACGAAGAGCCCACGCGTACAAACCCCTCCTCTTCCCCGAGCAGGTACTGAAACCTGCCTCTCTGCCAAGCTGGATCAATAGCTTGTGACAGAAACGGAATTTTATTTTAATGAAAATTATAATAGCAACCAGCGTGAGAAGCACTACAGTCAGAAATATGTCATCTTTCCATCACACAAATATTCTGAGTCACCTTTAAAAGCGCCTCAGAGTGTTTTAGTGCTGTCAGTGCCATCTGACACAGTAAATCTGCATGTTAAGCCTTACCCTTGGTTTCAACAGAAGCCATAAATGGCAGCTTTGGACCCATGGCCTCACCAGAAGGGTGGGCTGAGGTCCCTGCCAGGCTCTAGCACAAACTGGAGCAGGAGCCCTGGACTGGCATGGGAAGAGGCAGCAGCATGTCACGAGGAGTAGCTATTGCACAGAGTGATCTGTCCAAGGAGTTCAATAACCCCAGGGAACAGTTCCCAGGGACCAGCTGAGCACTAGTAAAGATTCAGAGGGACATTAACTCAGACTGCTACTAAAGGATTCATGATAAGAAGAAACAGGCTTTAAACTTGAAAGGACACAAAGGGGCCGGGAGAGTAGTCTACACAAAATGGAAACTACATAAAAGATTTATCAGCACAAGTTCCTGCTTTCAATTTCCAAAAGTTAATACAAACCCTAGTCACAGCAGGAACTGCTCCCTCCTTGGTGCCTTCCTTAACCAGCAGCTCAGTCACACTCACGTGGACTACAGCAACGTGCAGTAGTCACTTCCAGAGGAGCCTTCTGCTCCAGACCCAGGCTGGTGACCAGCTCCCTGCCTCAGCGAGGTCCCCAGGGGACCCTCCCCAGGTATCAGGCCTGTGTCACAGGCGAGGGCTCCGCTTCAGCGATTAATGCTTCACTGCTTACACTGCTTCACTTTCAACCCCGTGTTTTACACCCAAAAACCTACAAAGCACCACTTACACCCCGTTTTTTAAAGAAGGGATTTCAACACCCGTCCTCAGCAGATGCTTCTGAACAGCGCGTCCCGCACGACAAACCTCTGCCACCCGCAGTCCCCATGAGGCTGACACAGCTCCTGGGAGTGACTTGCCTCCCTTACTTCCCGTAATGCCCAGCCCAGGCAGCTGCCAGATTATTGTCCGGATATTCTTGGGCGTTGTGCAACCCACTCCCACCCGAGGCGGCAGGTGACCGAAGGGGAAGTGCCACAATCGCCAGCATTTCTCTACTCAGGTACTTTCTAATTACAAAGATATGGGGCTGGATCTGAGCAACCCACGGCCGAAGTTGGGGGAAAGAATGAAAGGAATGAAGGAAGGGGAATGGGGGGGAATTTAGCCCCAGAGCCATGAGTTAGAGAGCGAAGCAGGATGAGTATTCCAGCAGAAGCGCAGGGACAGATGGATCGAGGCTGCGGAGCTGCGCCGCAGCAGCGTGAGCCGCCCCGCGCTGCCACCAGACACGGCTGAGACGCAGAACCCGGTAAATCGGGAGGAGAAACCCAATCTGTTATGTTGTATATCCGTGAGCTTTACGAGGCCATTACCATGGAATCCGGGCGCTTCGCATTCCATCGCAAACGAACACATCTAATAAAGTGAGTCACTCAGTGCAAGGCTTAAAAATAGAAAACTTATAATCATCTCCACTACAGTTTGCATAACTTGCCATTGGCGCAGGAGCATTGTCTAATTCCTTCCTTCCCAAAGCTCCTCAGGTAGGTCTGGGAGGATGAGAGGCGCAGACTGATGTCGCTCCGGGCTGAGCCGAGAGTCCTGCACTGCTCCCGCCTCTGCAAACAGCTGCAGTCCTACCCTCAGCTCCCTCTAATCCAGCTCTCCTCTCTCTCGCAGCGCTATTTCGAAGGTGGCCACGGTGACAGCAGCAGCAAGGCCGCAGTAAAGCTCTAACCGGGGGTACTTTCAGCCTTTAAAGCTGCACTGTTCTGCTACTGGCCGTTCCAATGCAGGAAGTGGCCAACTAACAAGAAAAAGGGGATGTGACCAGAAAATAGCCCAGTTAGCACCCTCTTAACCAGGTCATCTACCAGCTGTCTCTCGTCTGCCTTTGAGCAGCCGGGAGTGGTTAGTGTTACCCAGGATGTCAGGCCAGAATAACTGAAGTAGCTGAAAAGGAACTGATTAAAGCTAAAACCAACCCAAGCTGGAGATGCTTCCCCTGCACGGCAGATCTCTGGTGAGGAACAACACACCCCAAGGAAGGGTTCCAGAGGGTCCCAACACGGCTGACACAGCACGGACACGTCCATCCTCCAGATCCTGTCCTAGAGCCTCCCATGGTCACCCTGGGTTCTCAAACACGAGTCAGGGCACTGCAATTACAGTCATCATCCAAGACCACCTCTCCAGCCAAGCACAGGAACATCACCTGCGATATCCAGGCAGCTCACAGAGTCACGGGTCCCCTCAGCCACCGCCACCCCACAGATCTGTAAGGTCCTGCAGACGGAATTTAAACTCCCAATCCCCCCAGGCCACCCTGTGCCGGTAAGTGGAAGCCAAGCAGCACTTTACCATATGGGGAAAGTCCTTCCCACGCTCCGGTACAGGCAACCAGCTCCGCTCTCATGCCCAAAAGTGGTTGTGGCACTTGTCAGGCACAAAAATAAAGGAGAAACAAAGCAGAAAATAGGTATCCTATCCTCGTTCCTCCTCCTGGTCCCACTGCTTCCAACTACTTCATCTGCCTTCTGTACTCAGACACCAAGATATTCCCACCCTGCATTAGATGACACAGCAACTGCTGTAAACTCTGTCCTACAAGGAACAAACTTTTTTGCCTCCTCTTTCGAGTGTCTCCATTTTAGCCTAACCACTTCTTTTCCTTCTGTTTCATTACCCTCCCACAAACAAAAAAAATCTTACAGATGATGAGGGGAAAAGTGCAAATCCTGTTTGGGATTTCAATAGCAATAGTCTTGCCAGACAGAGTAGCATGTTCCTGAGAACGAGGCAACACTACAGACAGGGATGGCTGTAATCCCAAGGACTGTACCTAAGGACTAACAGGAATACAAAGAAACACCAACATCAGTAGGTATTTTGAGCTTTCCTACCATGCAAACATCACAATGTATTTACCTGGATGAAAGTATTTCAATTCCCTCCTGTCCTACTGGAAGGAGTGGGAAGCCTGGTCTCCAGCCTGATCACTGACTAACGTGTGCAGGATGATTTCCATACTTCCGTGTTCTTGTGCCGATGTTGTTTTAACTTAAACAGTTCCAATAGTTATTCTTGCTTTCACTGTTGGTGGGGGTGAATACTGGCCATAAAGCACACACACAATACAAAGACTATAAGCCAGTTACTGGCTTAATTATTATTGGAAATAAATGTTCTTGTTAGATACAGTTAATTTATAGCTGTTCCCCGTTGTTTTGATATTCTTCATTCCCCTCATTTTTAATGCGGATATTTGAATAGACAGTCTGCCTGTTCAGCTTGATCCCAGTGCTGGCACTTTATCCCTGGTTCTCCTTCCCCTCCCTAGTCAAACACTCAAGGGGCAGGGATCAGAAAACAAGGTGTTTTGCTTTTTACAAGACTGGACATATACCTGCACACACAAACAGGAACCTGCTCAAAAAATAGCTACAAATTAGGTGAATACTTAGGTGTGGCAAGGAAGTAGCCTAGTTTTATATCCTGGGATACAGATTGAGACCTGATAGCACATGCAAATCTAATCCTGGAGGAGGGGCCCACGTTCAGAATCGCTCTGAAATCAGAATCAACGCTTGGTTTGAGAAGCTTTGCAAAGCAAATAAAAATGACCCAGTCCAAGGCTTTGGACTCCATCCACAGGATCTGGTTGTGATTTGGGGCGAGTTCACCTGGAAACCCCTTGGAGAGAGAACTACACGTTCGCTTGGGAACCTGCCTCAGAGAGATCCATTCAGGGATATGGAATGCTTCCAAAATCAATACTGTGGTGTTGTGGAAGAGGTCTGATTACAAACTGTCTGTTCGTTATGTAATAAAAGCTGTTTCCTAAAGTGAAGCTTTTTGGAAGAAATAGGCTGCATCTACATCACCAAGAGCTAATTAGTGGAGCCCTAGAGCCCAACAGCTGCTGCAAACAGCTCTGTGGTCTCTGTGCTCTGCCGTGTTTACACCAAGTGGCTCCAGTCTGAGCCACAAACACCATGGAGCAGTGGCAGTGCGGGAATCCTTCCTTCCTTAAAGGGTAATCTTCCACTTCTGTCCCACTCGCTTCAGCTTGCTTTTCCTACCCTTTAATTTTTATTTCACAGAACCCCAGAAACACTGAGGTTGGAAAAGCCCTCCCAGCCCATGGAGTCCCAGCTGTGCCCCATCCCCACCTTGTCCCCAGCCCAGAGCACTCAGTGCCATGTCCAGGAACTCCTTTGACACCTCCAGGGATGGGCACTCCAAACCTCCCTGGGCAGCCCCTGCCAAGGCCTGACCACCCTCTCCATGAGGAAATTCCTGCTGGTGTCCAACCTGACGCTCCCCCGGCACAGCTGGAGGCTGTTTCCCCTCGTTCTGCCCCTGTTCCCTGGGAGCGGAGCCCAGCCTGTTCCCGTCTCCCACCTTGGCCGCGGTCTCCCACTCTCCCGAGCGCGCCCAGCGGGTCCCAGGTGGGTGGCAGGGACGGGGATCAGCACCCTCATGCTCACATCCTGCGCTCCCATCGGCTGCAGGAGCGCACCCAGGATGGCACAGCTAATCCCCGGGAAAATGCGGGTTCCAGCTACAACCAGGAGGCCAAGAATGCGCAGTAGCTTAGTTAATCTACACAACCAGACTGTCAGAGCTGTGGCTGAGACTGAAGACACACAGCCCATAAAAAGGCAAAATAACTCCCCAGGTCCTGTCTGCCAGCACACAAAAAAGCACTGGGGTACAAGGAAGATGTTGCTTAACTGAGCTTCTTGGAAATGCCAAGTCCTGTTTTGAAACCACCAAGTGGAAGGTGAAAGTCACAACTGCAAACTGACAGCAGAAAATGCACATTTCTTCTAAGTATTTGCTAAAGCTTGCAGAGACCTGCGTGGAGACAAAGCAGGCAGCAGCAAGGCACCTGTAGGAGCTGTCCTTTGGAAAACTGCTCTGCATGAATGGCCTCTGCACTGACCACATCCTGCCAGCTTCCTAAATTCCTGTCGGGGGCAGTCAGCAGGCAGAAATGGATCTCTAGAGAAAATACTACATTATACAGCAAGGTCTAGTTCACAAAATTGTTATTATTACTGTGTTCCTGTGCACACACATAATTAAGCAAAACAAAATGTAAGTCCATATATATACAACCAAAGTAATGCTACAAATTAGACACAAGGGGTGTGAATCATTTTTCATGCACACTTGTGCCTACTCAAAACTTCCATCCAACTTCAGACTAAGTAAACTGATAATTGCCTAGTGTTAAAATTAATAATATTCTGGCTATTGCTATTGAAGGGGCAATACTGGACTTTGCCTTACATATTAACACAGAAAGATCCTGAAATATCTGACCAAGTCTTTATTGGCTAATCAGTCGCTGCTTTCACGGAAAATTCCTGAAGAACTGTAACCATGAATAAGTAAGGAAAAGAAAAGGGTAGAAGGGAGCAGTAAAGAGAAGACAATGCAACTCCTTTGGAGCAGAGGAGAGTCCCTGCTTCCCAGCAGCAGGTGAAAGGAGCTGCTTCCAGCACACCTGTACTACCTGTTCACAGTAAACACTAGAGGAAGTCAAGCAGGGCGTAAATCTGGCTGGTTTTAAACCCAAGCTCTCCATACACACATTTACATCTTTTCCTGTAGAATTAGGCTTACAAACGTTTACCGATTGCTTAATAGAGAAAAGAACTCAGAGAAGTTGAGGACACCGAGCAATGGTCCCACGAGCATGTTCAGTGGAAGTAATAACTTACTTTCATTTTACAAAGTTCAGTGTAACTACGGCTATGCTATTTTTTACCAAAAATTCAGGGTTTTTTTAATAATGGGAGATACTGTTTCCATCAGCTCCATCCCAGATAAAAAATATAGTTCACGAGCTCTGCAACCTCCTTATTTATTATATATAGATACCTACAGGCACACAAGCAGCTGTCCTGGACAGACAGACACTGGGGCTGGACTGCTCCTTGTGGGACATCCTCAGGGAGCACAGGGACAACCCACACATGGGACAGCTGCCAGGGGCTCTGCACCACTTCCATAAAACTGCCACCTTTTCTTTGGTCTTTTTTTTTTTCCCCGATTGAAAAGCTTAAATAAAACAGGGGGAGGAGGCTGGGAGCACTTGGTAGCGAAAGCTGCTGTATAAGACCTTAGAATCATGGAATGGTTTCGGTTGGAAGGGACCTTAAAGCCCATCCAGTGCCACCCCCTGCCATGGGCAGGGACACCTTCCACTGTCCCAGGCTGCTTTAAGCCCTGTCCAACCTGGCCTTGGACACTGCCAGGGATCCGGGCACCCAGTGCCAGGGCCTCACCACTCTCGCAGGGAAGGATTTCTTCCCAATATCCCATCTACCCGTGTTGTTCTTGAGCCTTACACATGGAATGATAAAATCTCAGAACGGTTTGGGTGGGAAGAGACCTTAAAGATGCTCCAGTCCCACCCCTGCCATGGGCAGGGACATCTTCCACTGGACCAGGTTGCTCCAAGCCCCGTCCAGCCTGGCCTGGAACACTCCCAGGGACGGGGCAGCTTCTCTGGGCAACAGGGTAAGATGTGGAGGAGAGGCAGCCAGGATGCGTTTGATACACATTTATAATAAAAGGCGACTCCGGGGTTTAACGCGCGGCTCCACCCGCGTGTCCGGGCCGGCCCCGCTCCCTCCATCCCGCCCGCGCCGCCGCCGCGGCTCCGAACCCCCCGTGCCGACAGAAACCCCGAAAGGCACTTACTGCGGGAGCCCGCGGAGCCCGCGTCCCTCTGCGGGCTGCTCGCCGGCCGGCGGGAGGAGAAGAGGGGAGGGCGGCTCTCCCTGCCCGCCCTCCGCCTGCAGCAGCCAGCCAGGCTCCCCCGAGCTCCGCCTCGAACACCGCCCGCACCACCCCGCCCTGCTCTCCGCCCGGGGCCGCGGCTGCTCCGCCGGAGGCCGCGGGAGCCCCGCCGATGCGGCCTGGGCCCGCGGGGAAGGGCCCAGTGCGGCCTCCTCATCCCCGGGCTTGCGTGATGGGGGTCGCCGCCCATGGCGGCCCCTCCCCGGGGCTGCGCCGGTGGCGGCACCGGAGGCGGTACCGGAGGCCTCCGGCCCACGCGTAGAGCCCGGCTCCACCGCCCGCGCAGCTGATCGTGGGCTTCAGCTGCCTGGGTGTCACTTCCAGTCAGTAAACAACTGCAAGGATTGGATTTCATTAGTTCTGCAAAGTCAGTGATATTCAGTCACTAGTGATGGGAGCAGTGTTTATCCCAGACATATTAGTGCTCTTAAAAGGGGCTAAGATCTCGAGTGGCAGCTGGAATTAGTAGATACTCTGGCTTAGAAGCTGTCAACTGAAGAGAAGGAAGTGAAAATAAAAGGAAAAACAACAGAAAATGATTTATTGTTTTCTAAGGATATGGTTTTAGGGTGAGTGTTTTTGGAGAGCCTGAGAACGGAGGAAGAATAATTGGGATAGGAAAAAAGTGGGATTTAAATGCAGTTTGTGGTGAATAATTTCAGCATGATCCAACACACAAGTTCTGGATGTGAATGCCTACCCCATATATGTGTTCTAACATGGCACTAGATGTTGTCATTTCATCCATCTCTAACAAATATTTGTTAGAACTAGGAGAATCCCCTATCCTCCCACCCCACAAGGTGGTTGTCTACCCAGATGTAGCTGCACTGTCAGTATTAATGTGTGATAAATTTTGATTGATATACAACAGTTTATGAGTGCAAAATGGATCTATATCCAGTTTCCAAGTGAACATTTTCTGCACCCCAGCACTGCTGTGTTCCATCAGCTTTTTCCAACCTGCAAAGCCTTGAAGGGGGTAGAAAATGAGAGCGTTGTACTACTCTCCTCATAAAGGGAAAGTGAAAACTTCATAAGGATAACATTTCCTAAGCAATCTCACTTTCCAGGAGGGGTTCTCCACACCTTCACAGTGCAGCTACCAATAAACAGGGATGGGCTGTTCCCTCCTTTAGGCTTCTGTTCAACTACCACTGTCTTTTTATCTTAGTTACTGATTGTTTAAGATTGGGCTCCATAAGTTTGAAGAGTAAAAGAGTTTTACAAGGTTAAGCAAAAAAAAATGAAATGCCTGAAAGTATTGGAAAATTCATCCCTCTCAAGTCTGTTTTTTATTTAATGCCTGGATGAAAATATTACCTCCAAAGTCTCCGTGCGTGTGTCTTGGTCCCTGGGACACCTGCCAAGACAGGAATTTTAGATGCCCGAAATCATGTGCTCAGCAGGTGTAAATTGTGTGCAGGGAGAGTTCACCTTTTGTCCTCAACCCCAGAGGCAGTTTCTCTTCATTAGCAAGGGAAGATGGGGAAAAAGATTATCATCGTTTCCTGACTGCATGCCAGAGTTATGCATCATAAGAAGAAAATCTGTTCATACGTTCACAAGTATGTTTTCTCCTAATCTGTCTTCAGGAAAATGTCTTTGTGAGCAGCAAGGGTGGTGGCAGTTGCAGGAGAGCTGAGACAAAGGGACAGAAACAGATGCAGAATTTCTCTGCTGGGATTTTTCTAGCAGGACCCATGGTAGGTCCTCCCGCGGGAAAATCCAAGTACTTAGTTGTGGCTGTGATTAGACATTCAAATCTAAATCGCTCCCACCTCGGGCTGCGGGTGTCAGGTGTCACTCCAAGTACAGCCCTGTGGCTTCCCATCGGATGCTCAGTTTACCGCTGGACCAGGATGTGTTGCTGGTGTTCAGGTATTTCCCCTACCCTGCAGCAGGTAAATCCATCGCTGTGTTCATGTGCCTGAGAAAATGGCTCATTTTTCTGTTATGATGTGTTATCATCCTAATTACGTCTGACTGTTTGCTGTCCCATAGAGATCCCTCATCAGGGCTGAGCCGCAGAAACAAATGCAAAAATTGCAGTTTTAAAAGAGTAAGGTCACGGGTCGCGTTATTTGTAGCAGAACAAAGACCGTAATTAATTGGCCTCTCCCTGCAGTGGCAGCACGGGAGGGAACGGAAGGAAGCGATGTGGAGTGTCCGTGCTTTTCTGGGGCAAACAGCCCAGCTAGGTCTGATGGACAGCATGAATTTCATTGGTAAAGAAAAGGTGAAGGACAGTATCTTTTAGAAAGCAGGACTGCTTGGACTAGTCAAGAGTAGTTATTTTCTCTTTAAGTGTTTAGGAAGCTTTGCTGTGGCAGGAAATATGAAAAAAAAATCTATTAAATTTATTTCCTCTATGTGTGCTGGAGTGAGAGACTGTATTCAGCAGATGCAAGGCAAAAGGCGCCTCGGAATTTGTGCTGTAATATTTTTTTCTCTCAGACAATGACAGATGAAAACCAGCCCCAGTGAGTGCACATGTCTGCTGTTTATCCAGGTATTTTCTCCATTGAATTGATTAGGAAAAGCTTAGAAAACCTGTTCAAAGACATATACAATGAGTTTGAAATTCCCAGCCTGGTATCCCATAATGAATAAATCCAGGATTTGAATCTCCTCTTTGCTTCCGATGCCCATTTCCCTGGCATCACCTGCCTGGTGGCTTTCTTTTGGGACACTTTAGACAGTACCTGGGATGAAAATTTTCAGAGTGTCTGTGCATTTATAAGGAACTTACAGATTGCCAACAACATCGTCAATTATTGTGCTGGGAAAAGTTATTTTAAATAGCCACATATATCATTGTCAATTTGGTTTTAGTGACCTTTTGTGATCCAGAACTGTTCCATTGAACAAAATAAAAGGATATTGGAAGATCCCAGAGTTTCTGCCTTGCTGGTACCTGGAACAATCAACATTCCTGGATGCGAGTGGCTTCTCTCCGTGTCCGAAGGCTATGGTGGGGGTATCTCACCCCATCTTCCCTCAGCACCATTTTGACCATGCCAGCCATCCTGTACCTTCCCCGGAATTTCAGATTATGCCTTTTCATCTACAGAAGTATTCCTCCCTGCAGATTTAAATAATTAATTGGGACGTGCCTAGTGGGTCTTGAGCTAAACTTCAGAGAGGCAGCAGATATGTGTGACCAAGTGACCTTTTGCTGTCCTGCTCGTCCCCGCGCGCTCACTGTGCTCAAAGGGACGCTGTCAAAATTGCTAGGCCTTAAAACTTTAACCCGCACTGACAAGTTGTTCTACATTATAAGTCTTCCCTAAGAGATTACCACGATTGTTTTGTTTGTTTTGTTCCAACCATCTTTGCTGAAGGCTCCACAATACAGATTCATTTGTCCTTTTGGGTAGGTGGATATTTTTAAATGCCCGGCTTATTCCGTGACCTGTTAAAATCGAGTTGATGTGCGTGTGCTCCACTCAGCGGAGAACTCGCCGGGGATGGAGCAATTTCTCTGCACTCTGGAAGAAGAGACAGGAACGCACTTGGGGAGCCTTTATGGAGAGGCTTTGGGAAGCCATTTTGAAAGGCCTCTTGTTATCTTCAGTGCTTTGGAAGGCTGGACTGGACCTCCCTGGTGATACAAACCTCCCCCCTGAGCCTCCTTTTCTCCAGGCTGAGCCCCTTTCCCAGCTCCCTCAGCTGCTCCATGTAGGACGTGCATGATTTAATACAGCTGCACATGAGAGGGGGATCAGAGCCAGCAGCTCTGATCAGGTGCAGCTGTCCCATTACACTTCCCCATTTTCGTGTGCCAGGACAAGGATTGATGCAACACCCATTTTATGTGGGGTGACTGCACAGCCACAATCCTGCCACGTGACATGGGAACGCGTGTCCGTGCCAGCAGGCAGGAGGAAAGGAGTGATACCCACTGGCCACACCCTGGGTAAGCCACACCTGCACCTTGAATCTTGATTTGAGCTGAGTTACCACAGCCTATCAACCCTGCCTTGTTGCTGTCACAGTGCACCAGCTGAACTTGGGGAGAGAGGCTGCAGGTGGCCCTGAGCAGCAGCATCCTCCTCAGAGGGGCACAGCAGAGTCAGCAGAAACACCTGAAGCTCCTGGGCTCTGCTCTGTCAAGCCCCAGCCAGAAGCAGGGACACCTTCCACTGTCCCAGGCTGCTCCCAGCCCCAGTGTCCAGCCTGGCCTTGGGCACTGCCAGGGATCCAGGGGCAGCCACAGCTGCTCTGGGCACCCTGTGCCAGGGCCTGCCCACCCTCCCAGGGAAGGATTTCTTCCACATATCCAACCTAGCTTTCCCCTCTGTCAGTGTGAAGCCATTCACCCTTGCCCTCTCACTGCAGCTCCTGATGAAGAGTCCCTCTCTGGCTTCTTTGTATGCCCCTTCAGGTACTGGAAGGGGCTGTGAGGTCTCCCCAGAGCCTCCTCCTCTCCAGGCTGAACAAGCCCCGCTTTCGCAGGCTCATAGGAGAGGTGCTCCAATCCCCTTACCAACTTTGTAACCTCCTCTGGACTTGCTGCAACAGTGCCGTGTCCCTTGGGGGCACACGGGACAGAGCCATCTGCGCTGAAGGTTGGCGGGGAAGCCATTGTGATGGCTAAGACAAGGAACCCCTTAGGACTCCTTGTTTTGCTGGAGTAGGATTCTGGTTCTTACTCAGCTGAACTGATCCTGTGAGATTTTTGCCAGTTCCGAGGCCCTGGACCACCATTTCTAATATTGCAGGTCTCGATTTCTCCCCGTTCAGCACCCTCCTCCTACTCACAGTCAGTTCTGAGGGAAGCCGAGTGTGAGCCTGGGTCGCACCGCCTGGGAAAGGGCTCCCAGAGCATGTTCTGGAGTGACATTTGGGCCCCAGGGAGGCCTGTGAGTTGCCAAACTCCTCCTGGTTGACAAAGTTCCCTGCAGGACGTCAGCCAACACCCCCAGATGTTCTGAGCAGATGCAAAACACAGTCTAATGGACATGAGAAACCGTTCTCTGAGTTATTAGCTACGAGTGCAAGGATGGGTGTCATTTCTGCTCTGGGAGCGAGCAGTGCAAAGTCTGTCACAGTGGTGACCCTCTGTGCAATAATTCTCCAAGGAGTGGCACAAGCAGCGTGTTCTGCTCTGCCCTGCCCTGCCCCGGAGAGCAGAGGGGCACTTGGGGACAGGGTTCAGAGGTGGCCTTGGCTGAGTTACCCGTTGGACTCAGCGATCTCAGAGGGCTTTTCCAACCTCAGCCCGCCCATGATTCTTTGATTCCGTGACTCTGAAGACATGCTGCTGGGTCCCGTGTGGCTGTGCACAGATGTTGCCAGATGTCCCCTGCCTGGCAGAGCCTCAGCTCAGCGGGAATGAGAGGAGGTGAGAGAACAAAAGCAGGGGGAAACCTCCTCATGGCTAACTTCCAGACACAGTAAAATGGAGAATTAGAGGCTTCTCAATATGAGTATCTTTTGCCTGAGTGTGTGGGGGTTTTCGGTCCTGGGCTTATCTGAGAAAACAGTTTTTCTAGGCTGACTAATCCAACCGTAAGCAACAGCCTAAATAATAATTATTACTTGCAGTTTTTATTATGTCACCTTCTGCCAGCGGAAGCTGAGAAGGAAAGGGAGCTGTGCTGAGTTGTTAAATTGTGGTGTTCGTGCACATCCAAACACGGGAAACTGGAACATGACCTGCAGTGCTGTTGGTGAACCAGAAAACACCTGCTTCCTATCTCTGCAGAGGTGGTTGGTGGTAGGTGTTCCTCCTGCCCGGGCAGTGTTCTCCAGCACTTCTGTACATAAATTTTGTACATAAATGGATGTTCCCTCGACGTGAAGCACTTGTTGCAGCTTTTTCTTGGACTCTGGCTCATGTGCGGCTGTTCGTGGGAGCGTGTCCAAGACAAACTGAGCGTCAGGAGCGTGCAGCATTTATTTTGGGACATGGCATGGCTACATCACAGCACAAGCAAGGACTCACTATTGACATCACCACACACAGGCACAGTGTGCTGAAATGTCATCACCTGGCAAATCACAGGGACCATTGTGAGCACACTCTGATGATTCCTTTGTGGATCATCTGAGCCTCTGAGCCCTTAAACGTTGGCCTCCCCTGACAAAGTCCTTCCAGGATGGAAAAGGAACAAAAATACACATTTGTGACTTGGTCTGAAAGCTTTTAAATGTAAAGAATGATCATAGAACTATTTAGGTTGGAGAAGATCTTTAAGATCGACTCCAACCATACTGCTAGGTGTAAGGAATCTTGGAAGCCTTTACCTGTAATCTCCTGAAGTTCTTCCATTAAATCACTCCTTGCTTATTCAAGGAATAATATTTGTTTATCCCTGATACAAACAGAATGCTTAGAAAAGAAAGACGTTTTCAAAGAATATGCTGAGAAAAAGAAGTTTTAAAAATTATTATGAAATAATAGTTAATGAAATCTTGCATCTGTGAGACAAGACCAAAACCAACAGTAAGGCCAGACTCTGTGGGGTGTGTGATGGGTGCATTATACACTTTTCCAGGATTTTTTTAATCCTTTAGAGGAATAATGTGTAACAGGCATTGCTAACTTTCAAAAAAAACTTTTTCCCCTGGAAATGATGGCTCAAAAGTGCTGCGTGGGCGCGTGGGGCAGAAAAGCAGAATAAACCGGGTGGGTTCGGTGACTCGCGTGAGGTGCTTCAGCCAGGGGCGGGAGGGCCCTTTCGAGCGCGCATTGGTGGTTCAGTGGTAGAATTCTCGCCTGCCACGCGGGAGGCCCGGGTTCGATTCCCGGCCAATGCATCTGCCTTTTGCCGGCGGAGGAGCCGTTGCGTTTTGAGGCCGCAGCGCTTTGATTTTCCCCGCGGGGCTCCCGGGCGGGAGGAAGCGGCGCCGGGCCTGCCGGGCCGGGTGGTGCCGGCGGCGCGGTGTTGGCCTGGTCCGGCGGAACCGGCGGCCGCGCGGGGAGACGGGAAAAGAAAAAAAAAAAGAGTAAATAAAAAAGAAGCGCCTGGAGATGCCGGGGATTGAACCCGGGACCTCACACATGCGAAGCGCGCGCTCTACCACTGAGCTACATCCCCGGCTGCGGAAATTTGCCGGCGGTCGCCCCCAAATGGAGGGTGGGCCGGGGCCTGTCCCGCCGCCTGCCCCGTCCCGTTCCGGCCCCACACAACTCCCTCTGCCGGCACCGCGATCGGCCGGCAGCGGGACACGGGCACGGATCCCCCGGGGGCGGCACCGGCTCGGCCGGCAGCGGGACAGGGGCACGGATCCCCGGCAGCGGGACACGGGCACGGATCCCCGGGGGCGGCACCGGCTCGGCCGGCNTCGTCGCCGGCTCGGCCGGCAGCGGGACAGGGGCACGGATCCCCGGGGCGGCAGCGCCCGGTCTGTGTGCGGGGACCAGCAGGGAGAGCCTCGGGGCCTGGGGCAGCCCGCGGTGCTGATCCCCCCCGGGCGTCCCCAGCCGGGGTCAGGACGCGGCAGGTTTGGAGCCCGGGGACTGACGGAGAGGAACCCAAACACGTTCTTTCCGTGGTGTATTCCCAGCAAAACCAGCAACGTCCATTGGCTTTACAGGAGCTACCTGGTCCCGCTGTTTTCCGAAGCCAAGCACCATCTCCATGGTAGCGCTGGGCGCCCTGGGTGTGCAGCTGAGCTATCCCACAGCGTCACAGAGCCTGGGAATGGTTTAAAACCTTAAAGCCCATCCCATCCCACCCCCTGCCATGGCAGGGACACCTCCCACTGTCCCAGGCTGCTCCAAGCCCCATCCAACCTGGCCTTGGGCACTGCCAGGGATCCAGGGGCAGCCACAGCTGCTCTGGGCACCCTGTGCCAGGGCCTGCCCACCCTCACAGGGAAGAACAGTGGATACTGCCAGAACTTATTTAATTTATACTCCCACAAGCAGCCATACCGATCCCACAGGACTCTTCCCCACCCAGCCATTCCCATTTTGACATCCATAACCTTGGCTACTCAGGTTTTTCCATCCTGTCAGAAAACAGCATTTACAGCTTGACTTTCTTCCAACCAAATTTTAAGAAGCTGCTTTCTGCAAGTTACTGGATCTGATTTTCCTAATTAACACCCAAACTCTGGTTTGTGTGTAACCTAAGGTGCAGAGTAGCCATGGCTCCTCACCAGGCCATGCCAAGGGTGCTGGGAAGGTTGATATCAACCCTGCAATAAAAACACAAAGCAATTTAAAACGTTCTCTTCAGGTTTTTCTCCTTTTGTTTACCTTCCTGTAGACTTCAGAATAGCCGAAAATGAATAATACAGATATTACTATGCTGTTACGGATTTCTCAGCTGTGATGGACAGTCACCCAATTGTGAAACTTTGCATTTGGGAGGTGGATGGAGGCAGAGCACATTCCAGCTGCTGAGAAGAGCAGCTCCACATCCAAAGCCTATCAGCAAGTATTTAATTACTGGCCCTGTGGAAGCAATACAAGTGCTGCCTATATTAAAGTGAAACAAGGCTTCTCTTCCAGCCTGGTCTGAATATCCTCTAGACCATCACCTACCAAACACAGAATAAATTGAATTATTCAGGCAAGACACAGCATGAGGATGCTACGGGAGAAAATAAGATGCCTTAAAGTGACTGTACAGGAAAATAAAATGCCCATGGATGGCTATGAATTACGGGGTGGAAGCCCCAGCCCTATCAGAGCTGCGTGTTCATGAACAGGAGGATGGGGCCCTGTCCTGCTCCCTGCACACGCACATCCCTGATCCTTCCCACCGTGGCACATCCCTGATCCTTCCCACCGTGGCCCATCTGATCCTTCCCACCACGGCCGCTGCCGCCCAGCTGGCCAGAGCCGGCTCCTGCTTCCAGGAAACACTTTGTCATCTTGTTTCAATGCTGCTGGATGCCGGCACAAGCTCCACATTCAGCTGCCTCCAAGGACTACATTCACCTCTTTGTGTTTGGGTTTCTGTGCTGACATCAGGGAAAAACAATGTCACTCTGTTATCTGGCAGCTCCTCCGCATTCCTTGGTGGGATTAACTCATTCCTGGTACCTCGGGAACCTCACGCCTTTCAGGGAGGCCTCCCCTGGCCCTGGGGATGGGCTTTTCTTTGATCTACTCAAGTGTCTGCGTTTTTCGTCAATTCTCGTCAGATACACGCGTAAACTCACTCACTGTTTTCCGCAGCAACTCTTCCCCAAGCTGGTGGAGCCTGACAAGAGCTCTGTTCCAAAGTCCCTGGGCTGCATGGGAACAGGGATCACAGCAGGGTTCTGAAGAGACAGATGGGCAAGTCCGTGTTTCCTTCTAGCACAACCTCCTACCACGGCACTTGTTCCCAGGATTAAATGTTTACACTCAAAATTCCTTCTTAAAACCAATGCTCTCATTCAGTAGAATCCAGCAGCAAAGCCTGGTGGTGTAAAACAAAGTGATGAAGAGGATTCGTGCTGCGGGTCTCGGCTCCCAGGTGTGTCTGACACCTCCGTGTCACACCTGAGCCCGTGGCAGTGGCACCAGCCGTTTATACTTAACTACATAAACTTATTTTTCTTCTGTCACATGGCCATATCATCCATTTGTTGGAGGTATCCAAAGGAGGGGGTGCAGAATTGCCATTAGAGATTAGGAAAACTGTGAAGTGACAAATGCCAGAGTTAGTGTGTTGGAAGGACACTTAAGTACTCAACACTACGGAAATGTGCCACTTAGTGAAGCATTTTACCTAATAAATGTATTAGAAAAACAAAAACATGACTACAGACTTGTGACTTGCAAAGCTAAACGACTAAAAACCCTGTCAGTGTTACATCTCAAAGAACCAGAGAATTGCTAAGGTTGGAAAAGCGCTTTCAGATCATGGAGTCCAACCATCAACCCACCACCACCACGGCCACCCATAAATGGTGTCCTCAGGTGTCATACCCACGTTTTCTGAAACATATTTCCCTACTGCCACTAACCAGGGAACACAGTGCTCAGAATGACCTTTAGGAAGGTCTGCACAGAGGTTACACTGAGCTGGAATGAGGTTTCCACCTTAAGTCCTCCAAATACAAATGGCTTTTTCTCCTGGATTTTTATGTCTTTGATGTTTATTGACTCAGCTCTCTTGTTTGTTGAAATTGAGGAATAAAGTAAGGAAGGATTTCAGCAGTTCCCAGTCATGAAGAAGAACTACAGAGTCCACGTGCTTGGTTGGGCTTTGCTGTGAGAACAAAAACATCCCCAAAATACAGGTTACAGATGAGCCCATAGTAAACAATTAGGAAAGTTGGTAGTTTAAAAAGGAGATAAAAAGGCAGAAAACATGATTAAAGTACTGAGCTGGGAGATTCATTAGTGTTGCAGACAGATAAGTAAATTAGAGCCCTGCAGAAATTATTTGACTGGCAAATTAATTACACAATATTACAATGGCTTTCCCAGCCAAATTTAGCCCTCAGGAAGCAGGTAGGAGTCTGCCTGACTTAATAAAAGGAGCCTCGACTGGTCTTCAGCTTAATCAGAGTTGAAAATTAACATTTCAGGATTTGAGGCAAATAGGAGGCTTCTGCCAGGCTCGGGAGGCCAGGCTCTAGCACAATTGCCCAGGTTACACTGGCAATAAAGCTGTCCAGGCAGCGGGATGCTCCTGCTCTCCTCACAGGCCTTTAATTCACTGGCCTTCCTGGGAAACCAAGGCAGGAGCTGATTTGGAAACCCATGTGGAGCCTCATTAGGACGGATCACTCAACAGGACACTTCAGATCTGCTTAGAGAATATCTGATTAAAATATTTTACCCTAACCCTTAAAAAGCACACTACTACTATATTCTTCTTATTATTGTTATTACTACTATTATTATTGCTGTTATTGTTATTATCATATTTCCTTAAGTGTTGGCTCATTCTGCGTTTGCAGCTCTCACTCTGTCCCCAGCGAGCAGAAACGCTTTAGGAAGAAATATCTGGTTTTCAGTTTGCTTGCTTAGTATCACATTTTTAAGGTATGGATATTAGGAGCTCTCTGATGCACCCAATGTTCTCTTTTTTTCCTGGAACAGCTTTGGAAATACGGATATAAATGCCTGGAACACGTCACCTTCCATGACAAGCACCAGACAGCACTCTTTATCCAGGCTGACCCATAGCATCATTTCAAACATTAAGACCTCAGCATCATTGCAGATATTAAAAAAAGACCTTTCCTGGGCTTTCCTGCCCCCAGATGTGGCAGTGGCCACCCTGAGCCTGGCAGCACTTGCCCAGCTGGGCCCCGCAGTGGTGGGGCAGTGGTGGGGCTGCAATAAATACATTTACATCTCCTTTCCAGTGTGTCAGTAGGGGCCAGGCCTGCAGGATTGCCTTCTGGGAAGTGCGGGCTCATTTAATCGGGATCTGACTGACACCAAAATTGACTCGGTTCTCCAATGATATCGTGTACCGGAATGTTGTGAGCTGGAAACTAATATATTTCTTCTTGCTTATCACATCAATATGGCCTAATTTTGTTGGCTTTTGTATTGAACAATCTGGTGAATGTACAATCCAGTTTTGATTTCTCTCTTTATGACGCCTCTTATTATTAAAGCTCCCTCAACCAAAAAAATAATATATTTTTATTTACTAGTAATATTAATAGGATTCAATTTTTGCCTCAGTTTTAATCTAGTTGTTCCATATTGAAGAACCAGATCCCGTTTAATTAAAATTGAATAAAAACCAGTTTTTCCTCCATTCAGTGTAGAGGCTGAACTTCACTTTGGGTAGTTTTATTTAATACCACTCTTCTCACATTAGTGTTTTTTACTCGCTGTGCTTCAAGTGTTGCAAGAAAGACTAAATTATTTATTGTGCATGATTAATTGCCTGTTTCTCCATGATTATTCCATTGTCTGGAAAGGGTGAGTGTATATTTTTGTACCACTGGCTGTGTGTCCATCTTGTGCTCAATTCCAGCTGAGCTTTGCTGGAAGCAAAGAAGTGCTGAGGGAGGGAGAGAGAGGTCGAAGCTTGGAGCTCCTCGTGGTTGTAGAATCAGGGAATCCCAAAATGCGTTGGGCTGGAAGGGACCTTAGATCTCATCCCATCCCACCCCTGCCATGGCAGGGACACCTCCCACTGTCCCAGGCTGCTCCAAGCCCCATCCAGCCTGGCCTTGGGCACTGCCAGGGATCCAGGGGCAGCCACAGCTGCTCTGGGCACCCTGTGCCAGGGCCTGCCCACCCTCACAGGGAACAATTCCTTCCCAATATCCCATCCATCCCTGCCCTCTGGCAGTGGGAAGCCATTCCCTGTGCCCTGTCCCTCCATCCCTTGTCCCCCGTCCCTCTCCAGCTCTCCTGGCGCGGGGAGCGGGGCCAGCCCGGCTCCTCCCGGCTCGCCCTCCCGAGGCGCTGGGGCTGCCGAGCCCCACGGCCCCGAGCAGCGCCGGGAGCCCCTGGCAGCCATCCCGGCCCCATCCCGGCCCCATCCCGGCCCCATCCCGCGGGGCTCCCACGGCTGGGGAGGGACGGGACCCCCGAGCGCAGAGCCACACCGGCACCTCACGGCACCGCCGAGCCCGGCACCGCGCCAGAAACCGCGCCAGGATGGGCACAGCACGGGGAAAAGCCGCTGGGATCAGAACTGCCCCGGGAGGCCAAAATGGCAAGTGAAAAACGGGCTCTGAGAGCTGCCCACGCAGCAGCACCGCCGTGCCCAGCGCGCAGCTCCGGAGGGAAGGGAAGGGAAGGAGCAGCATCGCACGGGAGGGAAGCACGATCCGGAGTGAAAGGAGACCCGAGGCTCAGCAGATACTCTACGACACTGTTTTAAAACTGATAATTAAAAAACTGTCTTAACAATTTTGGTAAATCATTTTCAACTTAGGCCTCTCTTTCTGAAGCGCTGGAAATAATTAACTTTTTAAAATATAACTCCTCCATACTCTGTACTGAAGTCAGGCATTTTAAAAAGCAAAATGGTATTTTAATAACTATTCTCATAATTACAAACCCCATTCTCCACACCGTCCTGTTTTCAATTAACAGCTGCATTAATGGGTTTGTTCTCCCTGCCATTTCCCTCTAATGACAGCAGCCATCACAGACATGGAGAGTTTTGCAAATTCATAACCATCAGGAGCTGTTTTCTCTTGGTTTTACCTCTCTTTTCTGGAGCCTGCAGCACGGTGTGAGCCTTTCAGCAGGAGATAACATTGTCATATGAGTGGCTGGACAAACACACAATGCTGAACTCCATTCCTGGTGGCTGTCAGAGAATCACAGGAAGGTTTGGATTGGAAAAGCCCTCTCAGACCATTGAGTCCAAACATTAACCCATCGCTGCCAGGCCCACCACTAAACCCCTTCCCTAGAAGGAGGTACCAGGAACTCCCTGCTCCATGGGGAGATATCTGCAGTCTTGACAAGGCCTCAGTGGTCTCACAGCTTCAGCTTTGTGGCTGTTGCACTCTGCCCATGATCATCGGGACCTTCAGCAGTGAAGGGAAGCTCCAACAGCCTCCTGCCCAAAGGAATTTGCACTTTATAACTTGGGCTCAGGATCACAGAATCACAGAATGGTTTGGGATGGAAGGGACCTTAAAGCTCATCCTGTTCCACCCCTGCCATGGGCGGGGACACCTTCCACTGTCCCAGGTTGCTCCATGCCCCTTCCAACCTGGCCTTGAAACTTCCAGGGCCTTAGTTCAGAGCATGAATTCAAAACACAGCTGGGTGACCTCTAGAAATTAATCTTGTGTTTTGCAAACCAGGCTGTCCCTGGGGCTGTCGGAGGGAACAGAGAGATGGAAACTGTCCCTCCCTGGGAGCAGCCCCTTGCATGGGACATGTCCTGGTGAGGGGGCACAGCTTCCAACAGGCACCATGTAACACAGGGTGCCCAGGGCAGCCACCCACCCCTGCAGGGACAGCCCAGGACAGCCTGTGACTGGCGGGGGCTCTGCTTGTGCCACAATTTCAGCCCAGACTCCGCTGGAGGGAGGAGGAGGAGGGGGAGGCTGGCGCCGGGGGGCTGGGCTGGCACACTCTGGAGATCTGCGTGCACAGATCTCCCACTCAGCAGTCATGAGCACAACAGTGTTCAGAGATGCTGTGGAAAATACTCAAAATAGCTCTGCTTCGGGAGGCCTCGAGGCTTGCAGCCTCAATGGAAAATGATTTTGTTAAGCTGTGAGTGCAGGGGAAGGACGGGGCCCCCTCCAGCCCCAAGGCAGGGCAGGCAGGGCTCTCCACTGGTGATGGGGTCCGTGGGCAGCGTTCCCCGCTGGCTGCAGCCGCCCGGCCGCTGCTCCGAGCCACAGCACCTCTGGATGCGGCCGCTCCACCAGCGAGGGTCAGGGCCAGCCTCTGCGGGGATGTGCTCACCAGGCCAAATGCTTCCTGCCTCTGGCAGCCAGGCCAACCCACAGAAAATTGTTTGAGAGGACTTCAACAAGTGGTTTGGCATTGGGCTTACAGAAATAGCCTCGCAGTGACTCGGTGGAAGCAGACATTCCTCGGGCATTATGTCTCCCATCTGCGAGGCTGTACGGAGCGCCTGCAGCGCGGGGTGGGCGATAACGCTGCCCTGGGGTGCCCAGAGCACCCTCTCTCGCACAGCTGGCTTTGGCAGCGGGCACGTGGCTCCTGATATGAGCCCCCAGCCACCTCACGCTGCTGTGACGAGGCCCCTGTAATGAAAAACATCTTGGAGGAAAAACACTGGGCTTTGTGTCAGGCGTCTCTCCTGGCTCCAGCTCCGAGCAGACCCAGGGGCGCTTTTGGAGCTCGTCATTGACCCCTCTGTGTGTGCAAGGACCTCTGGACAGCCTCGTCCATCTGGAGACGGGGCCAGCAACACCTCCCTCTATGGCCCGTTGCAGGGGAGGACTTCACTGGAAACCTACCCCTTTTCCCAACTTCTGTGGGTACTTGTTTTCCTTCTTGGCAGTGTCTTCTAGGGAATGTGTTTCTGAGGGGGAAGGTTCCCAGATATGTTGAGCAAATCCTTCCCAAACCAAGAAAGGATTTCACTTAAAACAACAAAATACATTTCACTTAACGAAAGCAGTTAATTAAACCAGATTTCTTTGTCTTGTGTCAGTAATTCCCAAAACACAGGGAAAACAATGTGCAATTGTGCTATTTTTGACTGTTTGTGGCACAAATACCTCACTCGAGTGTTGTGTTTTGGAGGTTTCCAGAGCTGGCAGAAGAGCCTGGAGCTGAGACAAGCCCTGAGACAATTCCCAGGGAAGCAGGCGATGGCCAGTGCGGACCCTGGACACCTCTCCCAGCACTGCGGCCAGAGCTGGCCTCGGGACACTCCTGCTGCTGGTGCTCCTGTGTGGCTCATGGGCTTCTCCACCAAGGACATCCAGGGGCAGCTCCGTGGCCGTACACAGGCATTCTAGAGGGGACAGGGCAGTTATGTCCCTATAACCTACTGGAGGAGTGGGAATGGTGCAGCTCTGCCCGTCTATCCCTGCGGTGCTGGGGGGCCTGTTCCTGATCCTTCCCCAGCCCCATCTGCAGCAAAGGGGCCTGTGCCATTCCTGGGACCATCTTGGGGTTGTTTTTCCATTCTTCCAGCCTGGCTGGCATCCTTGTCAGAGAGCAGGAATTCGGAGCTGAATAGCAGATGAGAAGCTGTAACAGACTCTGCAGCGTAGTTACTACTTTTGGCATTTCCAAGCCTTTTAGGAAAACGCTGCCAAGTTAAAAACCCGACCGACGCCTGTGTTTGAGCGTGTGTGCGTGGGGGGCGAGTCTGGAGATGTGTTTTATGTAAGAAAACTTCACAAGGCGCTGAAAATAGTCTGTTTGCTGGGATCAGTTGCATCCAGAGGACGCGTGTCTGACATCAAACCCCAACGATACGCTCCTCATCACAGAGGTGAGAAGCTGCACCCTGGGCAGGGCTGGACCTGTTTGATCCTAAAATCATGAAATCACAGAATTGTTCGGGTTGGAAAATCTCTCTGAGACCATCGAGTCCCACCATTCCCCCAGCACTGCTAAGGTCACCACTGACCCATGTCCCCAAGTGCCACATCCACACAGATTTTAAATCCATTCGAGGATGGGGACTCCACCACTGCCCCGGGCAGCTGTGCCAGGGCTGGACAGCCCTTTCACGGGAGAAACTTTCCACAATATCCAAAAGGAACTTGCTCTGGCACAGCCTGAGGCTGTTCCCTCTCCTCCTGTCCCTGTTCCCTGGGAGCAGAGCCCGACCCCCCCGGCTGCCCCCTCCTGTCAGGGAGTTGTGCAGAGCCAGAAGGTCCCCCCTGAGCTCCTTTTCTCCAGGCTGAGCCCTCCAGAGCAGGGCTGGAGCCGGTGCAACACTTCCAGCAGGAAGACTCCCTGAACCAGCGTGGTAGCGGAACACCGTGGGGTGTGTGATGGGTAGGAAAAACCAAACGAAGCCCAAACCAAACCAACCAAACCAAGAAACCAAATAAGAACCCGCTCAAATCAAAACACATAAACCACTCCCCAGTCGCTGGCTATGCGGGAGCGCTGAGCGGCAGCGGGGGAGCCCGGGGGGAGCCCCGAGGGGACAGAGGGACAGCCCGGGAGGAGCGGGGCAGTACGCAGGGGGAGAGGGGCGGTCCGGAGGGGAGAACGGGGCAGTTCGCGGGGGGAGCAGGGCAGCCCGGGGGTGGCAGCGGGAGAGCCCGGGGATGAGCGGGGCAGTGCAGA
>VZTI01003852.1:440792-475417 GCA_013397865.1 Struthidea cinerea | reverse complement strand
GTGTCTGCCTGTGGCAGCTCATGTCCAAACACAACTGCGTCCCTGCTGAGCAGGGCAATGGATGGCCACAACCAGGGAGGTTCCCCAGGGAACACCTGGGGAAGTGCAGAGGATAGGGATAGCTCTGGGAGGAGAAGCTGTTCTGGGACTCTGATTATGGTGCCAGGAGCAGCCAAGACAGGCACTGGAAGCAGACATGTCCTGCCCTTTCCCGCTGTCACGTGGACACGGGACACACTTGTTGCCACAGGTCCAGCAGACTTGATGCAGGAACAATGGAGGGCCATGCACTGGTAGGGAATGGCCTCCAGCAAGAGCAAAGCAGGATCCTCGAGCAGCAAAGCCTGAGCTTGTGAACCGGGCCATCTCCTCAGCAGACACCAAAGTGCTTCCCTCCACCCTTGAACCTCAGCCACAGGCGTCCCTGCTTTTACTCAGCACCTGCTACTTCTTCAGTTCTGCTGATCCATTGGATCAAGGCTGAACCCATTTGCTGCAGTGAGTTACCACAGAAGCAGCATGAAGCA
Source organism: Struthidea cinerea (assembly GCA_013397865.1). Taxonomy (NCBI): domain Eukaryota; kingdom Metazoa; phylum Chordata; class Aves; order Passeriformes; family Corcoracidae; genus Struthidea; species Struthidea cinerea. Next base: position 474,890 of record VZTI01003852.1, on the reverse strand, counting down.
TTAAACACCTGGGAGCAATTAATATTTATGCAGCCAACTAATTTTTTGAAAATATAAATACTAAAGGTGACAGTTGTTTCCAAGTATTAACTCTTTTAAGGGCAAGGCAGGCTGAGTACTTCATTTACCCTGTATCAGCTGCAGTGCCAGGCTCAAAGTGCAACACACAAGTGGGAACTCAGTGTAATATTTGAACTAAATACTGTTCCCTTTGTTTGCTGCAGGTTTGAGCTATTGAGTGACACTTTCCTTGTGTGTGGTACTGAAGTCCCAGATGTTTATTCATAAACTCAGCCTAAACACAGATCACAATTAGCACAGGAAAGCAGAATGTGTCATCATCATCATCCTACTCTGAGTTTGTAAAGCTCAGGACCATCTCAGAGCTGGTATGTTCTACCACACACAGGCTGAACACTGCTTAAAAAGACAAAGCAGTAAAACGTGTTTCATACCTCAAATGTCCATCAGATCTCAAACACCTACGCGAGTGTGTCTTCCCTTGTGGATCAGAGGCCAAATCTGGGTCTCGGTGCAGTCACTGATCTACCAGTCTTGTCTCATCATGTGGATTCTTACTGCATACTTTTACACCAACCTCAGCTTTGAGGTTACAACACAGCACAACATGAAGTAAGATGCTGGTCATGATTCAGCACTGTTTGTTTCTGTCATTTATCCTTGTGTAACAAAAGGCTCACATGGCAAACCCAAACTGGGTTCCTACTGCTAAAAACCTCCCTTCCTTCCCAGTCTTGTACTTTGATTACATGAGAATACATTCAAGAGAGAGGTATCCACATTTCCTGCTTTGGAATTGATTGGGAGCATCCTGATTCCTAAAGCTTAACCTGTTCTCTGACTTTATTTACACCCAGTTGTGCCACACTGCCTGGGCATCTCAAAGCTGAGGTTCTTTGCTGTGAAGGCACAGAAGCATCTGGCATTTAATAATCCTAAATTTGTTGGGGTGCACTATGTGCTGGAAGAGAGACAGGCCCTGAGGATCAGAGAGAGGGCCTCTGTCCTGGGCCCGGAGGTGACCCTGGGAGTGCATCCAGGCCACCGGATACGGACTGAGAGAGGATTGTGTGTTTATGGACAGACTGGGCCTGTGAGAAGTGTTCATTGGAGTTTGTGGCCTTATAGGGCATTGTTTGCCTGTTACCATCATAGGTAAAATCTGTGTAATACCCCAGGTGATTGGGGGACACTGTGGGGAACATATTTCCTGTTTATAGGATGTGATATCCTATTGGATGCTGGTATTTAGGGAATTCTGACTGCACAATAAACGGCTTTGCCTTTCTCCATCTTATGAGCAAAGCCCTTGCCCATGTGGCATTACTGCATAAATTCAGGAAACCAGGAATGCACATTACTTCCCATTGCTCAACACAAGTAGTTAAAAATAAAGTTACAAACTTCCCAAGTTAATTGGCATGACCCAAGAACATAAATTATTTGGAAATCTGCTTCCCATCTCAAACCAGCAACTCATTTGCCTTCACATGGTCCGTTAAGAGTCAATTACAAAAAATTGACACTAAACAGAGGCAAAAGCTTGTTGTCTTTTGGGGGTTTTTGGGGACTGTTTGGTTTTTTGCCAAGCCAGCCAGCCCAGATAGTCCTTCCTAGGAGAAGAACACACTAACGAGCTGTCTGGGTGATGGTCCAGCCAACTGCTGCAGAGTAGGACACAGGGAGAACCAACCACTCACCCACGAACTTCTTCCAGATGTCCCCTACTGTCTTACACAGGTTTTCTTGCACATACCCCAGGCTGAAGCACAGACTTACAGCAACGTCCAAACTGTTCTCCTGCGATGCCTGCTGAGACCTTTTCTACATGTGCATTCTGCTTTCATTTTCTTTACAGTATTACTGGCACCTCTGATGAGATACTGGAAAGTCTGTTAGGATTTGTTATTAAAGCCCACAGAAGGTTTCCATGTGGATCTTCAACAGGGATACTCAATTGTCCTGCTTCCCTGCCCAGTTTCTCCAGTTTTAACCACCCTGGAGCTCGAGTAGCTCTCCCTGCAGAGACTGGAACTGTGGGTAAATGAGCATTGCTGACCCATATAGGAGAAGACAATAAAATGCCAAGAAACAATGTTCCATTACATGTGGGATGCAGATGAAATGGGAAACTGAAACTGAGTTCCTTTTTTCCAAATCCTTCACGAACCTCTGTTCCCAACTGAATTCCTAATGGTTTCTTAACTCAAAGGTCCTCCCACTCAGCACTTGGAAGAACTCCAAAATCCACACCAACTGCTTCAATTAGAACAGCAAATACAAGCACAAAAATAAATACTTCCTCTTTGTGGAGCTGAAAGCACAGGGTTAGTGCAGGCCAGGTAAGGCTTCAAATGCCTGAAGACATCACTTTAGGATGTAATTCACACAGTGTTTCCCAAGGTAGGGCTCTGGATAGGGAAGCGCAAAGCTGCTCAACTGAAGACAGGTATTTGTGAACCAAAAACCAGGATAAGGGCAATGAGAATGAAATCCATGTGAAACAGCTGGGATTCCAAAGCTGCACAAGGCAAGAAGTGTGGCTGGGAACACAGTACTCAAGGGAAGTTACGAGTTAATGCCTCATCCAAAACTAAAAGCTGTTGGAATCCAGAATGCAGAGAGTATCTCTCTGCCTGTTTTGAAGGATTCTACCCCCCTGGACAACACTGCCTTTGACCTTCGCCCATGGAGACAATTACCTACCCTTTGGGAAGAGTTGGAATCTCCACTGGTGTGAACTGGGTGATAGAATGTTATGTGAGATTGTCACAAGGTGAAAATTTACGGTCTTTGGGTTTGTTAATATAGTAAATAGAGAAAAGGTAAAAAACTTCAAAATGGAAGATTGTTGTAGTTCTCCAGGCCTCTTGTTCCTTCTTCTATTACTCCATATTCTGCAGCAGAACTAGTTTAAGGTGATTGGATAAAGAATTCCGCAGTTCCTGTGTACGTGACAAAGTGAGTTATGGAACATTGGTGGAAAAGTGAAAATATCTTTTGTTTTACGTTTTCATTGGATAATTTACCTTTAAAAAGACTGTCTGATCTTGATAATGAGGGCTTCTCCTGCATTCTCTGCTCTGTGCTGTGTCTGGGTCACATCAGTGACTCTATTTCTCTGATAAGACTTAATAGAAAGCTGAAGACTGCTGAAGGTCCCGTTCGTCTCCTGAATTCCTGGCAAAGACGCTAAAAACTCTCCCCCATCTGGGGAGGCATTAATTAAGGCACGGAAAGTGTCCAAAAGCCAGCTTAAATTTTACAGCAGACCAGAAAACCCAAAGTTATCAACTTGTTAGAATAGGGCAGTCAAACTTACTGTATTTGACACAGATTTGAAACTAGATTTGAGGCAGACAGAGATTACCAGTGTCCACATTGCTCCTCTCCTATTTCCATTCACAGGGTACATAATAATCCTTTAATCATGTCTAATTTTCATTTCTCCAAGCAGGGTTGTGGGCTACCAACAAGTGCAGAGATGCACAATACAAACACAGAAGGGAAATTTTCACTCAGCTGTTCAAATACTTTACACCAAGGAATACTTCAAGACATCTGAAGAGTACCAGTGTTTTTTTTTAATACAACACCATACAATTGCTGCACAGAAAGCTGTCGAGGCACAAAATATTGCAGTAATCCTTAACTAAGCCCTATCCAAATGAGGCCAGCAAGAATTCATTAAAAAAACTCACCAAACCAGACCTGCATTCTGCAGAAAATTTAAAAAGTCAAGTGCACAAGGTCAGTGTAAACATGTTCTTTAATATCACTGAAGATGAATTTAGCAATCCAAGTCTTAGGTGGGTTTCAAATAAATAATAATTTTGAGAAAGTGTTTACGTATCAAGGGAGCTCTCAAGGCAGCAGAGCACCGTTTGTAATTCCTCCCTGCTAACACCCCCTCACCAAGAGAATGTACAGTAGGCAGTGCACACTGGAAAAACAATCACAACACAAGGGCACACTCGCCAGCTTCCATGGAACCTCTGGACAGGATTTCAGAAAGGGGGGAGAAGTAAATGGAGACATGCACTGCCGTTTAAAGAATCACTCTTTCTCCACAGCCTTTTTACCAACAAATGGCAATAGAATTCATGTTTGCTTCCAAAATCCACTCTCAGCTCAAAGATTGACAGAGGAGTGCTCTGACGGAGAGAATTATTCCTCAAACTGACACTGCAGCACAATGCATCACCCTCCGCCCAGCTGGGCTCTGCTCCTACTCTAACCTTGAAATTCCCCTCCAATCACTGCAAAAGTAACCCAGAAAGCTTAAAGACAGGTAAGAATTGTTATTTCTTGTAGATCTTGGCCCAGTGTACTGAAATGGAGCAAGACATGACAGGTCTCAAGGTGTAGGGTTACCCAGGAAAACATCTGGTGTCCTATGTCACTCAAATAAAACCTTCTGAAAGTCAAAATACTTCCTCAAAGTGTCGATTTGTCTTTGTTAAACAATTATTTTGCTGTAAAAATACCCGATGTGAAATTTCTCATATCAGAACAAGAAGATTTAACAATCCAGAAAGAACAAGAGAAAAAAAATCAATTATAAATATGCCACAAAAATACTTGCAAGAGAGTTACTGCAAAATTGTTTTCTTTCACTTTCATAAAAATATTTTCTCTCTGTAGATACATGCTGGGCAGTCTTCCACTCTCTGTCCTCTAGTTCAACATGCAATAGATCTGTGACAAGCACCGCACTACCCACCAGAGAATTGTTTCTTCTCCATTTCTAACACACCTGGAAAAGGTTCTGCTTTGAGTCAAAAAAAAAAAAAGTACTGTGTAATACTGCTGTGTATGCTGTGTACCTACTGAATAAATATTGCAGGAGTTAAAGGATTGTTTCACTGCCAGCTGGGCTTTGGCAAAACCGGAGTGGGGCCGACATACACTGGATACTTCACACTTTTGAGTGAGGGACGCTGCAACATTTAACAGATATGGAATAAAATAAACCTTAGATCTAAAACTGTCAGTACACAGGATTCCCAAGTTGTTCCGAACACGGGAGCAGGGTGATCAGTTTTCCAGGAAAGCCACATAGTCAGTCAATCTGGCCAACTGCTGTTCATTGGGAATTGGTGGGACCGGAGCAGATTCTATAAAGATAAAACGAATGGCTCATTAATGAAATTTAAAATGCAAATCCATCAGCAATACCATCCATCACAACAGTAAGGGAAAAAAATTTAAATTCATCTGACTTTCAACAGCCTTCTGGGGACAGATCTTAACTGCATCTCCTACAGCTCCAGCTGACATAATTCTTCTGTTATTCTGTTTTCAGTAGTCCAAGAGTTACTAACCACAAAAACTGCTGCAACAAGTTCCGCTTGCCAGCAGCCTCCAGAATTTCTTTGCACACACTGGAGTCTGAATTATGAAGGCTGACAGTATTCTGACTTGAGAAAAAAGCTCCTGGAGCTCTCTGGTTGCTCCTTTCCTTGCAAGCTGCCATTCTGAAGACCACAAACAAATCTAGCGGGTGATGTGACCACCAGAACACACAGGACTTCAGCTATGGAAGTGGGAACCTCAGGAATCTCTCAGGCACTTCTTAGACCATGAGGAGTGAGAAGACAGAGGCAGAAGCAAGTTTACACAGCACCTGATTGGGGTGGGCTGTTGTTTTTTATTTTGGAGGGGCCAGTGAGAACATTCACTTCTCTAGGACTCAATTCCCACTCAGTGGTGCTGGTGACACTGTTCATGCAAGTTTAGCTAAATCCGTTATATATATAAACAAAAATACCTGATGAAGGAATAAATCTGTTAAAGGAAGCTTCCAGCACACCTGGAAAAAAACATAAGGAATTAGCCCAGTGGAACAGTTTTAAACAGTTCTATGCAGAAAACCACAGATCAAAAGGTAATTAAAACTAAACCTGTTTATTCATCACACCTTACTTTATAACTAAAAAGCAGAATACCCAAGGCTTAGCTGCTTCAAAAGAGGTTAGAGCCTCCTGCCTCTTTCTTTTGCCTGAACAGTGGTTCTTGCACTCACTTTTGGAAAAAACCCACACGTAAGTAATTCCCAGTTTTTTTAAGCTCTGCATATTTTGCAACCAGTCCATAAAAACCCCACCTGATCACATATAAAATCTCAGGGCTCTGGTTGGCCTTGTGCCCTTAGGGGTAAATTTCCAATACCTGGCACCTGTTTATTATGGGCTCTGAACACCCAAAAACTCATACAAGCAGTGTCATTTCTGAGTCTAACAGATCTTGCCCTTTTGGATGTGCTGTAATTTGGGTCCTTCTGCCACAGCTGCACAGAGCAGTTTAAGAGCAGTTGTTTCACCCTGCTTTTATAGCTTAATATTTATTTGTGCCTCAGCCAGCCACAGATACAGCTCTAGAAAAAAAAAAGCAGCGCCAAGTATTTCTGCAGACCAAGCTTTGCAGGAACAGATATTCTGTTATCAACACCACGAAAGCGAAGAAAAGATCCAGAAGATTTAAACTTTAAAAGCAAAGGAAATTATACCAACAACTGGAGCTCCTCAGAACACAAAGATTCACTAAATCCCTGCCTAAAAAGAAGTTCTAATTCTCCTGAAGGAAAAAAAAAAAAAAATCTCTTAATCCAAACTACTCGTAAGTCCAAACCCACTACTTTGTACTTCCTCACATTTTATACATGCCCCGCGTTTATAAGCTGCATGAGGGTCCAAAAAATATAGAACAGAATCCTGTGCAAAGCTGTAGTGAAAAACTTAACACCTAATGCCTAGAAAATGCTGAATGTTTGATGAAATAACAGCTCCACCTACCTGGCTTTTTGGGCATCACCATGCGAGTTGCAAAGTCTGCTTGCCAGCCCTGTTCTAGCACACCTGGAAAGGCATTTGGGCATTTGTAAGATACAGAAAGGGAGAATAAACAATGATAACTAGTGGCAAGCAACTTTAAAAAAATCAAAGCGTTATCCAGAACCAAGATTTTTTTTCTCTAATCACTGCCCAATCACTTAACGGCCTCAGAATTTGTGGATACATTTTTAGTAATCATCACTTAGAGCTCTCTGATCTCATCATCAGTATAAAAGTTACTCAGGGAATAATGTCAAGTACCTTTCACAGCTTCTTCTACAGGAAGGCCAACAAAGGCTGCAAAATCATCTGCAACTATTGATGTGTAAGCCTGGGAAACCAGTCCAAAGGCTCGTCTCCTGGTTGCATCTAGGGAAAGAGAAACACAGGACACAAGAGACTCATCTCCATGCCTGGGAAATCTGAGAACATTTCCTCAATTCCATCACCTTTGGAAAAATCACTGCCAGCCTTCAAGTGGGCACTTCAGAAGTCCCCCTCTCTTCCCACAGTTCACAGTCAGCAGCAAGAGACAACAACTTGTTCTCTGCCAGGACAAAACCCCTCAGAGCCCACACCGAACCTCCAAATGTGGCTTGCAGCATCCTGGGCTCTACCACCAGTACATAAAACACGTTAGGAAGCTCTGCATCTGATCAGTTAATAATTAATGGCATCTAAAAAGCGGTTGTTTCTAAAGCTACAGAGAATCTGTTATTGCAGAAGACCTCTTTTTAGCAGTCTGCACTGCCCTCTAGTAGCAAGAATTTGCATGTGACCATTACACAGGATAGAAAACATTTGGCTGAAGTCACATTTCACAGAAAAACCTTCTTGTAAGTGCTACAAGGTTCTGAAATGCCAAGCCAAGTTCCCTGACTCGCTGGTTAGAAGTCTGATAAAACGGGGTAATTAATGATCTGCTTTGCTCTTACAGAACAAACCACATGGTTTATGAAATTCCAGTGTCAAAGAATATACAGGAACAAAATCCTACTAAAATCAATTTATTTGTTTCTACAAGGTTTTGTAACGAGCTTTTTATTTGCACCCAATACAAAAACTTGGCAACAGTTTTCCTGACCGCTTCTGATTTTTCACAATTAACAATTTGTCTATTTGTGTTGGAGCAGACAGAAATAATTCCAGGCAATTCCCTGCTCCCCACACAAGCTCAGTTTGTACCTCTGAGTGCTTCCATGATTGGTTGGATAGTCTCAGACCACTGATGTGCACTGATTGCTGTGTAGATTCCTGGGAAGTCCCTCTGCCAGATCCTTTGTCCCACCGACCAAACTGCACCAAGTTCAGCATTTGCCTGTTGCGACCAAAAAAAAACCCCCAAAGTGTTAATCCAGAAGAATATTCTCTACACTGACCATATGTATAAACCCATTTCCACCCCCAGATTTTCAGAGAACATTGCTGTGCAACAAACACAGCAGGCTTCTGAGTTAAATTTGGCCCAGAACTTACAGATTTGATAGCAGGAGGGATTCTTTTCCAGAGATAACGTGCATTATTCCTAAAAAAAAAAAAAGAAAAAAAAATTAAAGTTAAAAATGCTTCTCGGTCACCAAAGGCTGCAAAGAGACACCACAAGGTTTGTTCAGATGCTGCAATGAACACTCTCAGTGCTTTACAATATTCTTTCTAGGAAGGAATATTTGATACTGAAGTGGAAAAACAGAGCTGCTCCCCAGCAGACAACACGGGACTGTTGTAACACAACAAACAGTTCATTAATTGCCTCAGTTAACACCAGACTGGGAAAGCAATTTCTCACTAAAACCCCAAGCTTAGTGCATCAAGTTCACACAGGGGCACGGAATAACCCCCCAGACCAAATTCCCAGGATCTCTGCTTCCTGCAGATCTAGCTCCTTCAAGCCAACAGCGTCCCTCATTTTGAACATGGACACTCCAGAGTTACCCTGCTGGAATTTAAACACAGGGAGCAGCCCCAAATCCAACCCAAAACAAATGCAGCCCTGAACAGCTACAAAACAAAACACTGAAATGTCTGACACTTCCCAGTGGAGCCAATTTCACTACTTAAGGAACTTTATTCCTAAATTTCCCCGCACTTCAACAGGGCAGGGAAGAGCAAGCAGAGGAGAATAGTTTTCCTGTCAGACTAAGGGCTGAAAGAGACTTAATCCCAGGAATGTCATTATCATTATCATTATTATTATTTCTCTGTAAACACAGCATTTGGTTCATCACACGACCCACCCCTACCGTGCTGGTGACAAACCCAGTGTGACAGACCGACAGGAGCCACTCACATGTCATTGTGCAACAGGTACAAAGCCAGAAGCTGGCCATAAACGAGGGGTGTGGCAATTCCTCCGGGGGCCTGAAAACAAACGCAGATTCTCGGGTTACGGATTTTAAGAGGGGTGTGATACAAAACACAGCAGGAAGCCAAGTTTTGTGTAAACTGAACACTCCAAGACCACTGATTTCTTCTTTTTTTTTTTTCCACATCACATAACAGGCCTGAGCAATTTTTTTTTTTTTAATAAAGTAAGGCTACATCTTCTATTACTCTTTTCTTATCTCGTGAGAGTGGCAGCTGTTGGCTTTGCAGCTCCTCACAAGCAGCTGGTTTGAAAATGAAATTAAATCCCCCCCTGACTTCATTTACCTTCAGCTCAGGCCACTCCGCCGCAGTAAAGCTTCTCTGCCCCTCCTAAAAACCCCAAGCTAAGCTTCAGCCCCTGCCACACTTCAGCAGAGCTCACAAATCACACCAGGAGGAAACAAACGAGTCATAAAAAAGCTGTAAAATTTTGAAAGTCTGTAATAATTTAAAAGCCAGAAAGATTTCCGATAAGGCTTCAAGCCTTTTATCAAGGGGCGATGCAGCAAGCACTCACAGGAAGCCAATTAAGGCAGCAACACCTAAAATCAGGACCACAGGAGTTCGTGAAGAGGAAAATTCACAGTTTGCCCCGCTTTTGCATCACTGCAGTGGGATGCACGAGCTCCGCGCTTAGAAAAGCGCTGGAAGTGTGTGGATATCACCTGGGCAGAGCTTTTACCATCACCGCGGTGCCACGTATTTCCCTGACAGTGCCTGCAGCCAGGCTCGGGCACCCAGCAAACTGACAGAGTGTAAAACAGCACGGAGGAAGCTTCCAGTGAGAACTGCCACAATAAAACTCGATCTAAGCGTAATTCCCCAAGCCTGGCTCAGAGCTCCGCTTCCCTTATCAATATTTTCCTTTTCTCAGCCACGAGAAAGACGGAAACACACCAACTACCCCCTCATGCTCCCTCTGAAACGACGTGAATAATTAAACGGAAATACTCATTTATCTGCAGGCTGCGAGTTTCTGACGGGCTCTCTGGCGAGTCCAAGGGGCAAGTTCAAACGCTGAACCTCATACGCACGCCCACGGACCCTGCCCGCCTCACATGCGCACACGCAGACCCCCCCCATCCCCCCCGCCCCGCGGCACCTCCAGCTCCTGCGTCTCGCACTGCTCCAGGAGGCGCCTGAAGCTCACGGAGCTCTCGGCCATCACCGCCACCGGCATCTTCCCCTCACGGCGCCGCCCGCCCGCATCAGGCGCCCGCTCTCTGACGTCACTTCCGTCGCCAGCCCTCCCCAGCACCTTCCGCCCGCATCTCTGTGCTCCTGGAGGACCGCGGGGGGCGGGCCTGGGCAGGGGGCGTGGCCAAGGGCGGGGGCGTGGCCAAGGGCCGTGAGGGGCTGAGGGAGGCGCGCGATTTTTGAGGGTGGCGATGATCAAAGCCCTTTTAAATCCCGTTCTTTCTGTGTAATAAGCAGAGTTTCCGTGTCGTAAAAAAGAACTGCGTGTGTTTGGCGTGCAATACGGAGATCCGCGTTCAGTTTTCTCTCTGAGTTTGTCGCATATTACGGGATGCGTGAGACGGGCACCCTCCATCCCTTATTGCACATTGCATGTGCATAAGGGATATTCTTAAGGGATAGGAAGTGTTTTTCCAGCTCTGTGCCTGTTTCCGGTGGGTTTTAAAAGTAGTTTTACAGTTGGGTTTCCTTATCCTTGTTCCCTATAAAATCCCCTGCTTGCAGCGCTGCTGGAGACAGGTCATGGAATATCCTGAGCTGGAAGGGACCCACAAGGATCATCCAGTCCAACCCCTGGCCCTGCACAGACACCCCAGCGATCCCACCCTGTGCATCCCTGGGAGCGGTGTCCAAACATTCCGGGAGCTCTGGCAGCCTTGGGAATGTGACCATTCCCTGGGGAGCCTGTTCAGCGCTCACTCTTTTCCCTATATCCAGCCTAAACCTCCCCTGACACAGCTCCAATACACACACGATAAATATTCAATATACATACAGCGAAGCGTCTGTACCTGCGCTTCTATCCTGTAAAAGAGCCCACAACACCCTAAAATGGCATTTATCAGCACAGGTGCTATTTTGGAGGTGGAACCACCCCTCAGCCGTGGCCTTTCCATGGCTCCCCATCCCCGGTGAGGTCCCACCCAGCACCGGGACCCCCAGCCCTGCCCGCCTTTCCCCAGAATGAGTGCCAGGAGCCGTGTTTATGGCTTGGAGTGGGGCTGGATGTGTTTGCAGCCCAATTTGAGGCGTAGGAGGTGATGGGAAATGGCAAGATTGTCTCCAAATCTACCTAATTACCGGGGCCACAGATGTCAGTCTATATTTTTTGGGGTAAAATTAACCCGAGGGGCTGATTTTCTGCAAAACTTTGCTTTCCGATACAACGAATTTGCTTTCCACCGTCATCCTCCGCCCCATATTCCTTGAACAGAGCCTGACCCCAGCGCTTCCCACCATCTTCCATCCCCAGCACTGCCCCAAAAATCATTCCCAAAACCATTAGTTCTTCATGTAGGGAGTTTTCCCCAGCCGTGCTCAAGAGCTGCACCACCTCGACGCAAAATTCCTGTGTTCTCCACGCTTCTGAGGTGAGAAAATGAAGAGCGGCATAAAGCCTGATCCCTTTGCCATGGAGTCCCCGCGCTCCGGGAGAGGTCTCGGCTACGGGAAAACAACGCTAACGCGTGTTTGTGCTCGATTTGGGGTTTGCCCAAGGCACAGCACCTTGGAGGAGGGCTCCAGGCGATGGCACTGCTGCTCCGCCGGCTCAGGCATCACTTTTCCCGGGAAACAGCCTCTCATCCCGCTCCCGTCCCCGCCAGCCGCATCGATCCCGACGGCCCTTTGTTGCCGCCAGCTCTGTGCCAGCGTCGCTTTGACATTCGGACATCTGAGAGGAGCACCGTCCTCACCTTTTGCTCCCGTTCCCAATTATCCCGTGTTTTCGGGAGGCGAGGAGGGGAGCAAAGCGGGCGGCAGCTTGTGATGATGCCGGTGGGAGACCTTCCCCCAGGGCTGGGGTCACAGCGCCCTGGATTGCCACCGGGAACACGCTGATTTGGGAAGGGTTCGTCTCCTGGGGGGGTGTGTCACGGCGCTGCAATCCCACATCCCGATGCCGTCCTCCTTCCTGGTGGGTCCAGCTGGGAAGGCGTGAGCCGGTCCCCGGCACCGCTGGCTGCGTTGGGCCTGGGGAGAGTCGCAGCCCCTGACTTTGCTCCTGCTTCCTGCCGGGAGATCATTTCATTGGGGGGAAAAAAAAAACAACAACAAACCCTGTGAAAATGGAATGGACGAGAGGTTTCCTCAAGAGGGCGCGAGCTGCAAGAGAAACTGCCTAAAAATCCAGGGAAACTGGACGTCCAAACATGCCGCTGTCCTTTCCACCCGAGAGACCCTTTCTGTTTGGGGGAAATTCGGCTTTTTTTTTTACTGTTTCATTTTGCTTTTCATTTTGCTTTTGGAACAACAGAGGAAGAGTTGCTTCCCGGTGTGCTGAGCTGAGCCTCCCAAATCCACCAGCCCCTCTCTGGAAGCCATTCCTTGGCATGTGCTACATCCTCCCTCTCTCTTTTCCCCCCTTTTCCAACATGCCAGAAGGGAATACACTTCTTTTTGAGTGACCAAGATAAAATACAGCAAATTTTTTCTATTTTCAGGGTTGTTATAAATTTGGGAGGTTTGGAAGATGTCCCTGGGGCTGTTTGGATCTCGACCTCAGTACGGTGGCATCATCCAGAACCTCTGGACAGTGCTGGAGACTTCCTGAGCCAGCATCCCAGAAAACCACAGGGTCATTTATTTCACTCAGGAGTTTCTCCTCAATTCAGACACCAAAAGAAGAGGCCAGACTCATAAAACAGCTGAGCACGTTGGAAAATCTATCCCACTGGCAAAGCTAACCACGTTAAATTAACGGGAAGGCTCCTTGACTTGACAGCATCCTGATTTTTCTTTGGCCCACAGGCTTGAAAAGCACTTAAAGACGTGGCCGCCAGCTGCTGCAGAAGTGTAAAGTAAATTTAATGTGATTTTTATTCAGCTCCTGGTGATGATGGCAGAAAAGTCTCAGCAACCCGTTTGTGCCTTGCATGAATTTTAAAGCAGGGAGGGAAATGGATCCCAGTTCTGCCGTCCTGGACGGTCCCATGTAGCTTTCAAAGCAGTATCAAGGCATTTGCAAGAAAAATTAGCAGAGATTTTGTGACAGGCCTTCATTTTCCCAGTCGTTTCCATGTGCTGCTGCCTGTGATCTGGAGGTACCCTCTGGAAAGATGATTGCAAGTGGTTTCCCTTTCTCATCTGCTTCCAAAGCTTTGTAGGGGAACAAAAGACTCATGATGGGGAAATTAAGATGCAGCAGGGCGATACGGAACAATAGGACAGTAATTTAATGTGAAAGTTAAAGAAAACTGTGCTAAAGGGTCAAGCTGAACCTCTCCACACCCTTCCCATTCCCTCAACAGCCTGATTGGCATTGGCTGGGCTGGTCTGAGGAAAATCTGGATCCAAACACGTTATTTCCTTCCATGACATCAAAGGGGAAAACGCCGTGCTTCTAGGAGCTGCGCCCACAAAAGGAAATGGCCGATGGGAAATTATCATTGCTTTTTCCCCAAACAAGCTCTTTAATCTGTTGCGTTTCCATAGGGGCGTTGGTTTAAACTCCAATAAACAAGAAACTATCTGGGATATTTGGGATATTACTTTTCCCTTTTTTTTTTTTTTTCTTTTTTTTTTTTCCTGTCCTCATCCTTGATTTTTCAACTCAAACCTGAGGTCTCAACCTTCTACAGGTTGATACTCCAGCACGGTGGTATAAATATCTGGCCCAGGGTGCCCAGAGAAGCTGCGGCTTCCCCATTCCTGGAAGTGTCCCAGGCCAGGTTGGATGGGGCTTGGAGCCACCTGGGCTAGTGGAAGGTGTCCCTGCCCGTGGCAGGGGGTGGAACTGGATAAGTTTTAAGGTCCCTTCCAAACCATTCTATAATTCTGCGACTCTATGAAGGGTAAAAAAATCCTAAATCAGGGAGGCTGAGGAGCTTGGAGCGTGGTGTAGGAGACCACAAAGTGACCAGAGTGGCAGGAGGTGCTGAGGATTGTCCACCCAGCTGTGTCCTTCTGCCGCTGCTCTGCAGCAAATCTCCCCCGGAGCTGAGATTTGGGGGTGGCCGAGCTCCTTTCTGTCCCTCCTGGACACCTCCGTCCCCCTCCTCTTGTCTTCCCTGTGAGTAACCAGGAGCGATGGCTTCTGCCAGAGGCTCTGGAGGCAAAGGTTGCCCTTTCTTAACCTGCCAAGGGGATAAGAGACCCTCTGTGTATTTAACCTAAACTTTGTTTTTCTGACTTTCTAGGCTTGCCTGTGCATTTTCCTGTTTTTGCTTTGTTCTCCAGCATCCTCAGCCAAGTTTCTGTCCCCTCCCTGGCTCCTGGGCCAGCAGTTCTTGCTCTCCACATATTTTAATCCTCTGTGGCAAAGAGCTTCGGTACCTTTGAGCAATGTCACAGCTCTTCTCTTGGCTGTTCCCCCAACACACTGTTCCCTCGCTTGGAAATCTCTGAAAGCCCCGAATTCCAGGGGATAAAGAGAGGGTGGGGATTCCTGGTCCCTTGTAGGGTGTTTGGGCGATCAAGCTTCCCGCATGGGATATTTTCGGATATGGAGTGGGACAATCCCAGGTCAAGCATGGGGTGATTGGGGGATGGAGGGTCCCTGCTCCAGCTGAGGCATTTGAGGAATGGAGCAGGTGGGTCCCTGGTCCAACAGGGATGTTGGAGGGTATGAATAGGGGAGGGTCCCTAGTGCAGTAGGGAGCATTTGGGGGACGGAGTGAGCGATCCTTGGTTCAGCTGGGGCGTTTGCGGGATGGAGTATCCCTGTGAAGGAGCCCCTCTCCAGCCACTGCCCTTTTCAGCAGGAGGGGATGCACAGGGCTCACATTGTGAACCCAGCGACTTCCTCCTTTGGCCTCCCAGTTTGTGCTGGGGCTGGCGGGGGGAACGCCTCTGCCGTGCCGGGGAGGGAGACGCTCCCGCAGAAACCTCCCTGCGCGGCTCAGCATCCCTCCTTTTAACAGGAGCGTGATGCACCGCCGTGTCTCCCGGGGCACGCTTTTAAATCCGCTAATCTCCC
This sequence comes from Struthidea cinerea, assembly GCA_013397865.1. Lineage (NCBI taxonomy): Eukaryota > Metazoa > Chordata > Aves > Passeriformes > Corcoracidae > Struthidea > Struthidea cinerea. The sequence continues at coordinate 459,560 of VZTI01003852.1, read as the reverse complement.
GTGATGGCACGCGTGTTAAAAAACACCTGTCCCCCGCCAAAGCCACCGGGACAGCGGGCGAGTGTTCGGGCGAGTGCAATAAAAGCCGCAATTAGAAAGGCGGGCTTTGATCTCCGGGAGGGAAGGAGTTGAGGCAGCTGTGCCGAGACCTCTCCCGCAGCCACTCTTCTACTTCAGTAACATCCGAACAAAGAGGATCTTGTGTCCGCGGCGCCTCGTTACGCTCCTTCTTCCCAGCCCGCGGCCACCTGTCCCTCCCCGCCGCCCCAGCGCGGTCCCGTCGCTGCCGCCGGGGTCCCTTCCCGGTCCCTTCCCCAGCGCTGCCGGCGAGGGGCACGAATCGGATTTCACGGCCCCGACGCTTGCGGGGAGCTGCCGGGCTTTGCTCTCCATCACTCAAAGTCCCCGTCGCAATGGCCTCTTTGTTCCGCCAGCCCTGCCTGCCAACAGCTGGGCTCTCCATCCAGCTGTGCCGGGATGCGGGCAAGGGAGCCGGGATGCAGCACGGGACCCGCCCTGTGCGCGGCCCTGAGGACTCCGAAGAGGGGACACTTCCAGCTCTGCTTGAGGTGAGGAATCCCTGCTCCATCCTATCTGCATCCCGCACAAGGATGCTGGCCCAGAAGAGGCTGATTGTAGCCAGGTGGGGTTGGCCTCTTCTCCAGGTAACCAGTGACAAGACAAGAGGAAATGGCCTCAAGCTGTTCCAGAGGAGGTTCAGGTTGGACATCAGGAAGAATTTCTTCATGGAAAGGGTGGTCAGGCATTGGAAGGGGCTGCCCAGGGAGGTGGTGGAGTCACCATCCCTGGAGGTGTCCAAGGAAGGCCTGGACGGGGCCCTCAGTGCTCTGGGCTGGGTGACAAGGTGGGCATCGGGCACAGCTTGGACTTTTCCAGCCTAAATGATTCTGTGAAGCTCTTTCTGAGGAGATACTTTGGTGAGACTGGAAGAGGAAATGTGTTGCTTGTTCGCTCTTTGATTTGCAAGGATCAGCTCAGATCTGCATGGTATAAGCCAGAAAATTCCACAATAACTTCCAGAGGCCATAGGAATCGTTACACCAGCCCCTGGATCTCTCTAGGTATGGAAGGAGCCAGTGAGATGCTGCACCCCTGCAGTTTGCTGTAAGTGTTCATAGAATCCCAGGATCCTAAAAGGGTCTTTGTCAGCAGGATGGCAAGGGGGGAAGTACTTCTTAAAATAAAGTTAAAAACCCCTTCCGGATTTTTGCCACGCTTTTCCCATAATTCCCGGAATAAGGTGGGTCTGGAAAGGAAGAGAGGTGGACAGAAAACAAGGCAGGGGGTGTGGGGGGGAAACAAGTTGGAAAAGCAATCAAGGATGCCACACAGAATGAATATTTCATGGCACAGGCAGGCACACCCCAGGCTGTCCGAGCCCTTGGGATGGAGAGGTCGCTTCCCATTGCTTGGTGGCTTCCTAAGTTGGGAGAAGAGGATGTTCCCAGTGCCCCACTCCCCAAGGCAATGTCTCAAAGAGCCCACACCCCTCGAGGACCATAATTTTGCAGAATCTTTTCTTCCAGCCTAGTTGTGCTCGGTGTGAGGTCCTGTTATTCCTGCTGTTCCAGACTATACTGATCAGGAGAGGATCTTGCCCTGTTTCCTTGCTGGTGGGGGACTGTCAGCTCCAGGGAAAGGTTGAGGAGGGGATCAAACAAGTGGCAGGGGAAGGGTTGTGGCCACCAGGATCTGGCAGCTCCCCCCCCATCCTCTCTCATGGCTCACAGTCTGGTCCCCAAAGTTTGCTCCAGGCAACATTTCCCAGGTAAAAACCCCAAATTCCTTCTCTTTTTCTCCCCTTTTATTTCCATGGAAAAACCCAAAAGAAAGGAAATCCAAGAAAGAAAGGCAAAGACACCTTCGACTAATGGGAAAAAAACATGTTTTTCACCATGATCCAACAGGATTTTCAGTGGACTCCTGGGTGCAGAAGCGTGGGATCTCTTCCTGACACATCCCAGCCATCCTCCCTTGCCTGGGGCGATGCTCCTCGCTGGCTGCGGGAGGAGAGCAAAAGTTTTCCATTAGAGAAGTTTCGGATTCATAACAAGCTTCATACATTTTTATAAGTATTTTGTATCTCAGGGAGGGAAGACTCACTCTGGAAGAGGTTTTGTTTAGCTGAAAAGCGACTTTTCCATCAACCACAGCAGATCTTTGCCTGTTAAGAGGGATGGGGTGTGAAACAAAACTCTTCCTGACCTGCTCAGCTCTTTGGGGCTGTGTTTTGTGTGCTGAGCTGGGGATTTTTCCTTGTTTTCTGCAATATCTTTTACAATATCTCAGGCAAGTGCAAATCTGCCCTCAAAGATAGAAAGATCGTGGATGTACCTTTATCTCTGGCACAGTCAGGTTTCATTCCTTATTCATTTCTCCCGGGAAGGATGGGATAGCCAGTTGGCCCTGGGTGAGACCATGGTTGTGTGTAAAATGATGCTTTCTCAGGAAAGAAAAGATGAAGGACAGCAAAAGGAAAAGGTACAGACACAGAGTCCATGAGCTGTCCAGACCCTCTGGCAAAACCAGGATGTGGTTCTATGAGCATGGAGTGCCAGGGCAAGGGGGAGTGGCTTCCCACTGCCTGAAAGCAGGGTTAGGTGGGATATTGGGAACGAATTGTTCCCCGTGAGGGTGGGGAGGCCCTGGAATGGAATTCCCAGAGAAGCTGTGGCTGCCCCTGGATCCCTGGCAGTGTCCAAGGCCAGGTTGGACGGGGCTTGGAGCAGCCTGGGATAGTGGAAGGTGTCCCTGCCCATGGCAGGGGTGGGACTGGGTGATCATTAAGGTCCCTTCCAATCTAAACCGGTCTGGGATTCTATGAAGTTGCTGGAACAGTGGGAACACCCCTGGATGCAGGAGCATCCTTGATGCCGACAATGCACAGCCATCCCCCACTTCCTTCTGACATTTTCTCCAGATCTTAGTTTTTTGCAGGATTTTGTGTCACTGAATGTGCCATAAATTTAATAATCAATAACCACTTTAATCATCTCCAGAGCCACCCATTCTGCCCAGTTCATACAGGGACTGAGCATCATCAGATGCATCCACGGACTAAGATGAGGCTGAGGAGCAAAGGGATTTAGAAGGAGATTAAATAAAGGCCCGAGGGTGGGCTTCTCATGGTTAGACAGATGTGATCCTGCTGCGGGTGCAGGACACCCCGCAGGAGCTGTTTGCAGCCAGCCGGGCAAGGGGCACTGTGAGTAATTCCCCTTGCACATCTGCCTGCCTCTCAGAAAGGATAACACTGGACAGAGCCAGCTGGAAAAGACTCCCTGGAACACTGCGTAAAACCTTGCCAGGCAATTAGGACAGCTCGTACACACTGTCCACATTTAAAGATGAATCCCCACCCTGCTCTCCTCCCTCTTCACACCCTTTCCTTCGCAGTTCCTGGCACTTTAATGCTCTGAACAGGGATTTTTTAAATCAAAAGCTGAGCTGAAACTGCCCTGCAAGCACTTCCATCCTTCCCAGAGGGCTGGGGGAGGGGGACACAGCAGCCCCACTGCTTAGAGGGTCCCCTCTGGGAGCTCCTCTCCGGGGGGATATTTTGGGATGCACCCAGCACCTCCATATTTCACATCCCTATTTAATTTAAGCAGCAGAGCTGTTTATTCTGTAAGAACACTGCGCTTTTATTAGCCAGCTATTTACAGTACGAGGCATTCCCCACCTCAGGAATGCTGGAGACCATAGGACAAGGCTATTTCTTTCGGAGCCTGGTCCAATTTACACTAACCATGGAGCAGGGATCCCTAAAAGGGCTGGGGAGCGGAGCAGAGCCAGCCTGTGGGCTCTGACAACGCAGCCTTTGTAAGGTCCTGTGCTTCCCTCCCTATGAACATGGGCTGGGAGCAAACCTGATCTAGGGGGGGTCTTTTTTTTAAGGAACGTCCCATGGGTGGCAGCCAGCTGGGAGGCACAGAGCCAACCATAGTCCCCGTCACCTTCTTCCCGTGGGGTGTGCAGAGCTGGGGGAAAAGGGGTGCAGGTATCTCTCAGTAATGGACATCCCTCAGGAGGGATCTGGGTGAAGGCACGTGGAAAACGTTGGCTTGGGGTTGGAAAAAAAGGGTTGATCCCATGCTTGGGTTGGTTTGGCACTGCAGGACACCGGGTGTGCTGTGCCTCAGTTTCCCCCTCTGCAAATGCTCCTGCTTTGAGCAGAGCTCTGTGGACAAAAATCCTCACCCACACCCTCAGCTCCATCAGAAACTTCCTACTGCTTCATCTCATCCACAAAGACTTGTAATTTTCTTTTATGAGGACAAAGTAAGATTTAGGAATTGTTTCACAAGATGCATTTCCCTCTGTGGCACCCCAAAGGTCTCCTAGGGAACCCTGGAACACCAAACATATGGATGCAGCAACGAACAATAAGAAACAACAGTGCTTCCATTGTTTTGTGGCCTTTTATAATCCATCCAACGATTTTTAAATAAACTGGATGGAAAATAATGGAAATTCCAGGCCCTGGAACCCATTATTCCCACATGCCAAGCCCGATGCCGCTAAGTGCAACAAGGACCCCAAAGTTAATGAAATTCCTGCCTGAACAAACTTTTATCCTGCTGTTTAGGAAAATGACTTGTGCATCATAAAAGCAACATCACTCAAGCTGTTAAAACGTCGTCTGTGGGAAGGAAGGCAAAGAAGCAGGAGGAATATATTTGTTAAATTACATAGAACCAGCAATATATATTTAAAATGTATCCAATGTATGTTTAAAATTTATCTTGATTAGGTTACTGGAGGTTGTTGGATTGAAAGCACCAGGGTGAATTGATCGACTGCTGTGCCAGCAGTTGAGGTCTCCAATTTAAATTTATCTCCAAATTTTCAGTGATTTTCATACAAAACATCCATCCATCATCCCACCACGCCTGGAAAGGCTCCATTCCTAGAGCAGTTCTCTGGAAAAAAGTGTTCCGTTGACATCGGAATGAATAAATGACTGCATCACTTCAAAGCCCCCAAAGGAGCATTTTCTTTTTTTGAAGAACACATTTCAGATGACAGCATCCACCTCATTTCTAAAATTCCTGATGATCTCCCCATTCTGATGAAGGATCTGTTTTGCACGAGAGGAACTTTTGCAGAGAAAAAAGCTCTTCCAGCCGGCCCTAATTAAGTTTTGCTTCATCCGGATGAAGCCCATCTCTAGAGCTGGGTTTTCACAGCCCTTTTGTCTGCTCCAGCTTCCCACCAAAGGGCTGGAAAGCACCCTTGGAAGGCTGGAGTGCACTGATGGCTTTTGGAAGCCCTCACAGGGGACACGTATATTGATTATTGTCATTGCATCCTGCTCTTTTTCCCACCTCTGGAGGTGTTCCAGGCCAGGTTGGACAGGGCTTGGAGCAACCTGGTCTAGTGGAAGGTGTCCCTGCCCATGGAACAAAATGAGCTTTCAGGTCCCTGCCATCCCAAATCTGGGATTCTATTACATAATCCCAACAGGTTTTCCAAAGGATTCACTGGCACAATGAACCTTCACCTGCAGGGAAGGGACACGGCAGGAGATGGAAATCACCTGGATTTAAGCACATGCCCAACCTTTAATGAAGCACAAAGGGATGTTTGCCCCTTTACAAACACCCCCAAAACCTGGCTGTCACCCGCCCCTCCCCTTCGCTGTGAAACTTCTGTGTGTTTTGGGAAGAAAACCATTTTTCCTGGAGAATGCCAGTCTGCACTTGAGCAAAAAGGCACAGAAAGTATTTCGGACTGAAGGTTTCTTGGAAGAAATCACTGTTTCTCCCACTGCTCCACTGACATAAGCCTGGAGGGTTTGCTGTGTATTTTCCCCCACTGAATTTCATTGGAGTTGTCACTTCCAAGCCCGTGCCTCGGAAGATTGCAGCATTGCACAGCCCCAGAGCCAGTTCCATCCCAGTGCCGGGTTATTGAGGTCCCTGGGTGCCCCAGCAATGCCCCGTTACCCTTCACACCCATCCTAGCGCTCGAAAAATATGAGCTGCTAAACACAGGCAGATGGAAAAACACCAGGAGGAGAGCGGTCAGTTGATGTCTTTAACACCTGCAGAGGCTTCAGCCCGGAGGCCGAGTGGGGGCATGGACACCTTGTGCCATTCCCAGGTGGAGGGAGGATGGAGTGTGCCTGAGATCCCGGCACAGCCGTCTCCCAACAAGTCCTGCTCCCTGCGCAGGTGTTTCTCCAGCACATCATAATTTCAGCCACAGGCTTAAGGCACGGGCAGGTCTTTTTACCATCTTCTCCCTCACCTCTGAAACTACCTGAGGCTGACATGGAGCAGAGCTCTTTGGAGAATAATCTTAAAAGGTACAGGAAAGTCTCTCAGATGATGGGAGATCACAGAATCCCAGAATGGTTTGGGTTGGAGGGACCTTAAAACTCATCCAGTTCTATCCTCTTCCATGGGCAGGGACACCTTCCACTAGCCCAGGTTGCTCCAAGCCCCGTCCAACCTGGCCTTGGGCACTTTCGGGGATCCAGGGGCAGCCACAGCTGCTCTGGGCACCCTGTGGGGAGGCCCACCCTCACAGGGAAGAATTTCTTCCTAATATGTAGCCTAAACTTTCCCTTACCATCATTATCTCCCTCACCTCCTCTGCAGGTGTAAACTGGCACAAACTCATTGATTTTGAGGGAGCCCTTGGCTCTGGATGCACTTCCATAATCTGTTCTGTAGTTTAAGAAAAGAGATAAAATGATAAATGACACTCAAAGTTCTCCAGTCAGCCAGGGTGGATTACTCACAGGCACTGTGACCTTGAAAATAATTTCCAGATAAATTCTTTAAACAAAACTTCAAGGGGAGGTGGGGAGGTGGAATAAACTGAGCTTAAAATTAACATTTCCAAACTTTTACATTTCTTTCCAGCAGGAAAGGAAAGATCAGTCCCACATGTCTCCTGAAACAACAGAATCCTGGAACAGTTTGGTTTGGAAGGGACTTTAAAGCTCATCCACTTCCAACCCCCTGCAATGTGCAGGGACACCCAGGTGACAATGGGGCTGCTCCAGTGGGACCAGCAACAGCCCGGGTACAAATCTGAGAGACAGCTCACCCAGCTGGGGTTCCTCACACCCCAAAACCTCATTTGCCTCAAACAAGGTCCTTGATTTTGCAGGGGACCAGCAGTGCCTCTGTTGACTCCTCCAGGAGGAGGTTGCCCCTTCCTCTGCGTTTACCACCGAAGTTTATCCAGGTTTATTAAGCCCTCAGGAGCTCAGCCTGCAGACAAGGGCTGGGTTAGGCTCAGCCCAAGCCCAAGGCTGATTTAGACACAGGCCAGGAATCCCCAGGAGGGAAAGGGAGAAGATGGGGATTTGTTTAGGTATCAATGAAAAATCCCCGATGGTGCTGCCTCTCCCTTCCCGCCAGGCTGCGTCAGGCTCTGAGCATTGCAGGAATGTCCCGGATTGCACCAACCACGGGATGTTTTGACCCTGATGTCAGTCCCTGGTGTAAAGACAGGGCTGACACTGATGCCTCTGACCAGCTGCCCCCAGGAAAGCTGCCAAGATCTCAGCGGAAGAAAATGTTCCATCTCAGTTTGAGAAATCAAGGGATTTAGACTCAAGCGTTCACAGGAGTGAGGAGCCCTCACCTCACCCCTAAATCCAGCACCATCTCCATCAGGCGAGAGGGAGGAAACGTAGTCCAGTGGTGAGCCCTTAGCAGGGCTGACACACCAGCTCCTTTGGAAGACAGAGGGACAGACCCAAATCCTCCTGCTATAGTCTTGGATCTCCATGCAAATGGGGGCGTAGCTACGCAGTGCTTGAGTCCCGGTGAGGAGTGTCCTTCGGGATGACGTGTCCCTGGCATCCTCTTTGCACCACGGAGTGGTTCTGCTGTCCCCAAAGCTGTCCTGCTCCATACTGGCACCAAGGGACAATGCTCCCCCTTCTCCACCTCACCAGTACCCCAAGTCCACCTTAAACTCTGACCCCGCACAGGTGAAGAACACCACAAAGCAAATGGCTGAAACAGCTGGATAAAAATCTTCACAACCGTATGCAAATAAAACCCCAAAACCTTTCTCCACCCCAGGCTCCCTCCTGAGGTTCTTCTCAGTCTCCCCTCCCTGTCCCTGAGTGCTGCCTACCTGAACCGACCCCATCCCTGGGTTTCTTTTCCCTGCTTCTCCTCGGCACTTAATGAGCATAAATAAACAGGAGTTCCCTCCTGCTGTTTCCCTTCTCATCCTGTACTGGAAAGGCAAACAGAGCCCCTTTTTGTCTGCCCAGCTCTCCTTTCCCATGCAGAGCTGACCTCCAGCCCCAACCAGACAGGCACAGGAGAAGGATCTGACTCCACAGGACTTTGCAAGCCGTTGTCTCACAAGGGGTTGTTTTGCCTCGTTCCCTTCTCCAAACAGGGAGCACACGTGGCATTCCATGAAACAGATGGCTGGCCCCGAGCTCCGACCACTCTGTCCCCACTGTCCCCCCAGCACGTGGGCTTGTGGTTCACGACCTCGCAGATGGTCTGGGTAAACACGGTCTGGGGAAAACAGGAGGGAGGGATGGAGGGATGGATATATGGAGGGATGGATGCAGTAAAGGCCTCACGTGTGGTGGCCGAGCACTTGGAAATCTGCGAATGTGAGGGGGAAAAAGTGTTTCATGTTGCCAGGTGAAGCATCCAGCCACCACCACGCTGCAGCTTTATTTTACGTGAAGGCAAGAGCTTCAGACAAAAGGTTTTTCACCTGCACTAAAAGTCATCAGTGTCCATGTACTGGAAGTGTATGGCAGAGAAAGAAATGGCAGAGGAGGAGGTGAAGGTACTTGTGGTGGTCCCAGAAGGCATCAGGTTCATGGATGGGGACTTCCTCCGGTTTTCTCCTCTGTTCTCCCTTCACTGTTGAGCTTGTTCTCCTGTAGCAATCCCACTGCAGCCAGGCACAGATCCATCCTCAGACCACATGTCCAGGGCTTCCCAGCCTGACCCTCTCCAGGCTGGCTCCAGGGCAGGTGTGCTGGGACAAAACCACTGACCTACGCTTTCCCCGTAGCCAACCCCAAGGCCCCGCGAGGCAGGAGCTGACATTCTCTGAACAGCATGTTCCCTGGGTCAGAGCCATCCCCAGTTTGTCCCAGTCTGGCCCAGATTCCCGAGGCAGGCCCAGGAAGCAGCTGAGCGGGATTGTTTCCAGCCCGGTGCAGCTGGGGAAGATTTACTTTGCTAAGCTGCTACTGTCCCAAGGTTAAGGAAGGCACACTTGGTACTTTAGCCCCTCTTTAAGCCGTGCTGGTGGAACTCAGGATGGGCCGAGAATCCCAGCAAAACCAGGAGGAAAAGCTTTTGGGTTAGTGAGGCTCAAAAAGATGCGCTGCCCCGGCACCCAGCATCCCAGCACAATCCCAGCACCCCGCACAGCCGCCCACGGATTCACCCCAGCTCCCTGCGAAGGGGACACTCACGGCAGCAGCCTCCCGGGTGGGATTTCAGCCCCTGGCACCAGCCCGCGGGTTAAAATCACGCATCGGGATTTAATTGGTGTAACTTGACCCCGGCGCATGGGGAAGCAGCATCCCTTCCCTTCCCCACGAATGATTCCCAGCGAGCAAAACACGCCCCACCCTGGGACAGCCCTTTGGTGGCTGCAGCATCCCGCGGAGCTCTCGGTGACCCTGGCGCGGCTGAGACCTCGCAGAGTCGTTGCTCTCCTGACACCGGCAAGGACATCGATTTGTTTGCTTGGGGCTTCCTTATCTGCCGCCGGCAGCAGGAAGCTCCCGGTGCCAGGGCTGCCATCCCAACCCTTCCAGGTCATTTTTAATGTGCTTTGGGGAATGCTGGACTGGCTCACCCTTAACCCTCTCACAAAATTTACTCTTTTGCTTCAAGATTTTATTGTATTTCACCGAATCCCAGAATGGTTTGCGTTTGAAAGGACCTTAAAGCCCATCTCGTTCCCACCCCCTGCCATGGGCAGGGACACCTTCCACTACCCCAGGCTGCTCCAAGCCCTGTCCATCCTGTTCATTCATTCCCTTGTTTTCCTGCTGCTTCATGTGATGGGCTCCAGCACTGCCCTTACCAACACAATAATTAGGAAGCCTTTTCTTTGGTTTTAGAATTTAGAAATATTAAGCGTTTCACCATTGTTTCAGTACACAATATTTTCTTTTTGACTATATTCCTCAAAAAGTCAGAATCAAGCACCGAGGATGGGTGGGGAGGCAACATCTGTCCCCAGCCCTTGATGCAGCTGTGGCAGATGACAGAACATCACAGTCCTGGGGCAAAAGGGGTTGCAGGAACTCAGAAACAACTTGAGAAACTCCTGTAAATAAAATCCTGGGAAAAAGGCTGCCACTGAGTCAGCCCTGGCAGAGAGGAATCTACCACCGAATGGCGCTTTTCCCCCTGTGTTTTCCTTCTGCCATCCTCCTCCTATTATGACAGCAATTAAAAGCCCTGAAAAATGGATGGAAAATACTTGGAAGAGGTCTCAGATTGGCTCTCATTAGCACCACAGGCTGTTTTTTCAGCTGCTAATTGACAGCTGCCTTCCGCACGCAGTGTCAAAATCTAAAAAGCCCCAAGGCATTAAGGCAGGGAGATTTTAGCTGGGGCTGTCTCATCAGGAGCACAAGAAAGGGGACAGTCACACGAGCCCACCATGGCCACCCCGATGTCAGGCAGCTCCAGTTTTGGGGACGCCACGCCCTAGCAAAGCAGAGAGATGGGGTGTACATGAGGACTTGGGACATGCCAGGTGCTCCCGCCACAGCTCCAGGCATTTCCCTGGCAAGATTTATCATTGGACAAGGTCTGTGACCACTCTCCAAACTTGTCATGCCTTGGGGAAGCCATGGGAGCCCCCCTGTGCCAGAGGTTTCCACCTACAGAATGTCCCAGTGACTCACTAAGGTTGGAAAAGACCTCCAAGACATCAAGTCCAGCCTTTGGCCGAACACCAGCATTCCCACTAAACCATCCCACTAAGGGCCGTGTCTACTCAGTTCCTTGAACACTTCCAGGAATGGTGACTTCACCACTTCCCTGGGCAGTTCCAATGCTCGGCCACTCTTTCAGTGAAGCAATTTTTCCTAATATCCCACTTGAACCTCCACGGTGCAGTTTGAAACCGGTTTCCCTTTGACTGATCACGGATGTCTTTAATCCACTGGTGTGTGCTGCCTGCAGGTGTCACAGATGGGCTTGCCTCTTCCAAGGAAAACATTGGACCACGCTGAACAGAGCCAGGAGATGAACTGCCATAAATTTCCGGACCTGATCCACAGGTCAGCAGGTGCCTGAGATGGAGGCACCTGGATGGATGTCCAGACACAGGGACACCACGCAGTGAGCAAGTGGGTGGCCGTGTGAGATGTTTGCTCCGTGGATTCACACAGGAACAGCCTTGGAAGCCAGGAAGTGGGAAAATGACTGTGTGCCAAGGTGGGCATTTCACTAATTGGCTGTTGAAACCGATGATTGATGAGGTGTTGGCTTTCCTTCCCTGGCACCCAGCTCAGACTTATGGCAGAACATTTTCACAGAAAGGGCTGAAGATGTTCCCACATTTCCAAGTGGGAGCCCAGGCTGTGTGTCTTGAAGCTCCTGGACAGCTGAACTTGGATTTCGTTCTTTGGAGACAAGAGTAGCTCAACTATTGGGCATCTGGAAACTGTGCTCTGGCTTTTCTCCTACCTGAGCTGCAGAAGTTCACATTTTGGGCAGCCAGCTGTTTTTTTGAGCAGATTTCCTCCTGGAAAAGTCAGGTTTTCAGGTGCTAGGAGGACATAATTTTTCTTCACCAGAAGCTATGGTGCCACCACACAGCAAATCAGGTGCTCAACACTTGGACACCTAAAACAGGCTTTTTTCCATCCACTTGGAGTGATGCAGGTAATTTTTCAGCACTCCCTTCTTTGGGGCTGTCAGCACCAATATCCACCAGCTCTGCCAGTGGGTGGGAAGCGCCCATCAGCCCGGCACACAGAGCTGGCTGTGATTTACGGAGAGCCCGTGGAATGTAGATCTCCCATCATTTCAGGCAGGATTATTTTTTACTGTTGCTCCACACTGTAAATTTGTCTCTGCGTGACATAATTAACAGCATCGCCTCGCGGGGCTGGGGTGATTTACGGGAGTGGAAATAGCTGCAGGAAGGTCATGGCAGGGGAATTTGGGGAGAGGCGAGGGGGGAGGCAGGAGAGCAGCCTGGACCACACTGGTGGGTGTCCGTGTGGTGCCCCCCCACCCCCACCCTGTGCCCCAACAGTGAGGAGAGGGCTTGTAAGGCATGGATATGGCTCCTGCTGGCTGAACAGGAGCCAGGTGGGCCCAGGTGGCCAAGAAGGGCAATGGCACCTGGCTTCTACCAGCAATAGTGTGGCTACAGGACCACGGCAGTGACTGTCCCTCTGTGCTGGGCACTGGTGAGGCCACGCCTCGAATCCTGGATTTAATTTTGGCCCCTGACTACAAGAAAGACATGGAGCGTGTCCAAGGAAGGGAAGGGAGCTGGGGAAGGGGCTGGAGCCCCAGGAGCGGCTGAGGGAGCTGGGAAAGGGGCTCAGCCTGGAGCAAAGGAGGCTCAGGGGGGACCTTGTGGCTCTGCACAACTCCCTGACAGGAGGGGGCAGCCGGGGGTATTGGGATCTTCTCCCAGGGAACAAGGGAAAGGACAAGGGGAAATGGCCTCAGGCTGTGCCAGGGGAGGCTCAGGTTGGACATCAGGAGGAATTTCTTAATGGAAAGGGTGTTCAGGCATTGGAAGGGGCTGCCCAGGCTGTGGTGGAGTGGCCATCCCTGGAGGTGTCCAAGGAATGCCTGGATGTGGCACTCAGTGCTCTGGGCTGGGTGACAAGGTGGGCATTGGGCACAGCTTGGACTTGATGGCCTGGGAGATATTTTCCAAGGGAAAGGATTCAGTGATTCTGTGTGATTCTGCCACCTGAACTTGTTATTTCATGGTAGTCATCAAATGGAGAGACTCCTGCACTAAAGAAATAATTCCCTGGGCATAGAGGAACAACGATGGGGTCCCCAAAACGAGAGCAGGGAGTTGTCCAAAACATAAATAACCACTGAGTCTGTTCATGGCCCTGTTTCTATTAAAGATAAATATTCACGAGATCAAGTTCTGCAGTTGACTTAGCCAAGCTGCATCCCTGACATCTCCACATAGGCTCGTCCCTAAATAACTGAGCTTAAAATTGGGAGTTCTCCCCAAAAATATCTCCATTTGGCAAATGCAATCCTGGAAAACTCGGAGTTTTCTGCGGACAAGCGTTTCGGAGACTCCATTTTCCCTTGGGAGCAAACAGCAAAAAGCCCCTCAAAAGCCAAACAGTAATTTCAGTTCAGTTTCTTTGGGATGAAAGCCCTGCAGTTTGGGAAGTGGAGCTGAGATCCATTCAGCATTCACCAGAATCTGCAAAAACGTTGCTGTGGTGCCATTCATGGGCTGGGTTCACTTCCCCTGATAAATTCCACAGCCTTGTTTACCTGGGGTCCTTGTGAATCGGGAGGAACATAGCATATCCCAGGAATTTGAGGAATAGGGGATATTTAGTCAGATTTGCACCCCCTTGTCTGCTACGACGACCTTAGGCACCCAATTCCCTAATTGCTAAATGATACGGAAGGATATCAAGAAACTGTGGCTGCCCCATCCCTGGAAGTGTCCAAGGCCAGGTTGGATGGGGCTTGGAGCAACCTGGGATAGTGGAAGGTGTCCTTGAAGTTCCACCCCACTCCCATCCCTGTCTGCATGGATGAGGTCAATGAATGTAGGACACGAATTCCTGCTCATCTGGATGTACTGGTGGGACTTCCCACAAGGACGATTTTATCCTGGTTTACAAACCCCTGTTTTCATGCAGATGATCTCAGTTTGTAATAAATAAATCTCTATTTCCAGCCTGGAATGAGCATCCCCCCCGGCCCAGGACTCCACTCGTAGGAGTGGTCTGGGTTGGCTACAGCAGAACAGAGAAGAGATGTCCGCTTTAGGGGAGGAAAACACGTTTCATGGCCCAGGGAGCACCCCTGGGTGCCCAGCACCAAAATAAGGGAATATTCCACCTCAGGATATTCTAATCACTGCTGGTTTCCCTATCACACTCAGGCCTAACTCTCTAAAACACAGGAAAAGTCTCTCCCTCTCAGTTTATATCCCAAATGCAGGAGACAGAAGCCCTGCATGCTCTTGTTCTAATTCCCTCTCCAGCTCTCTTGGAGCCCCTTTAGGCACTGGAAGAGCTCTAAGGTTTCCCTGGAGCCTTCTCTTCTCCAGCCTGGATCCAGAGCAGAGGAGCTTCAGCCCTCAGAGCATCTCTGTGGCCTCCTCTGGACTTGTGTATTTTTTGACGCTTTTTGGGGTTCTGCACCATGGAACAAAGTCTTTCCATGGCCACCCGGAGACTGGTGTGAGGATAAATCTCAACTCACATATTTTCAGGAACCAAACCACTGCAGCTGCATGGTTGGCTCTACTTGCACAGATTTCCTGTCTAAATGGGAAATGTATGGGAAGAGGAGAACTGGAAGGGAAGGCAAAAGGCAACCCCCGCTTCCCAGCATTCTGAATTTTCCCTACAGAAAAAGCAGAATTTCCCCAAGGCAGACATTTCTGACCAGGAAAAGGAGCGTTCTCCATGGAAATTTCCATGAAAACATCCCTAGTTTTCTGGTGTGCACTACTGGAAGAGCTGTTGTGTAAGAGGGTGACGCATTTTCTCTGGTTCAAGTAGGTCAGTGGGCAGCAGGAGAGGCCTGGGCTCCGACTGCGACTCCGAAGTTGGGTGACCTTGGACAGCCACACTCCCATCTGCGAGATGAGGATAAGAAAGTGTCACACAAGAACTCGCTGGGTTATTAATAGAGGCCTCTGGCTGAGATTCCAACACAGCCCAAGGGCTTGAGAAGCCCATTTATTCTTTGCAATTCAAAGCAGACGAGCGACTCAGATTTCCTTGACACTTCTGAGCGCAAAAGTCAGGGAAAAGCGCTCTCCGAAGCATTTGTCTGGAGGGAAGGGAGCGTAGGAATATGTGATTTTCTATTTCTTCCAAATACAAATGGAAGCAAACGGCCAACGAAGCTGAAATGTTTGGGTCGGTTTGACTTTTGCGCTAAAATGAGTCAAGATAGAAATCTGAACGTCAACTGCTCTGCGTGCTAGAGCTGTGGTAGAAAAAAGCAGGTGAGGCGGGGAAAAATTGGGCTCTGTGGGATGGAAATGTTTCCATCATTTCCTGCTGAAACTGCAGGTGAAAGTGATTACATTCTCCCAAAACGTTTGGATTCATTAAATGGATCCAGTAGTGGCAGCAGTGTGCGTTTGGTTTAAGGATCTTGTAGACACGGAGGAGTTTCTCCAGCACTGGTGTTAAATTAATTCCTGGGAAAACTGCTAAAACCCTGGATAAGAAAGAGGTGACAAAGACGCCACGGAAAGGCCATGGCAGGATTTTATCTGGGATGAGGACCAGAGCAGGGCAGGGAACAGGGGAGCACCACCCGCGCGTGCCATGCAAGGGGCTGCTCTGCGATAGGATACTCTAATGAGGATTTCTAATTGTGCATTCCTAATTGAGGGCAGCCATAGGGAGCAGGGAGTGTTCAAGGTGTGGTGGCAAAGCCATGGGAGAAGGGAGGTTGAATTTTGGGGAGGGGGATGAAAGCAAAGCCAAAGTAACATCAACAATTCTTGGCATTTTATCTGTATCCTGAAAATACTCAATCCCGTTTTAGGGCAGGGGAATTGCCTAATCTGCCTTCCCAGCTCTGTTTTTAATGGATACATCTTGTTTTCATTCTGGCTTTGACAAAATGTGACACAGCTCCTCGACTTCATTAAAATAACATTTGGAAACAAACAAACGAAAGGCTCGACCAGAATCTCTGCAAGGGGTTTTTTTATGTTTTTTTTTTTCCTCCTGGAAAGTTTTCATTTGGACAAAAGGGAGTTTACCACAGGGGTTAAAAAAAAAAAGAAAAGGCAATAATCATTCCCTTGGAAAACAATAATCATCCCTTGGAGAACATTTGAGCACTTCTTGTTTTCCTCAGATCTGTGTTTACTGCAATCTCAGCGGCAGCAGGAACACAATGTTATAATTCCAAGGATTATAATGCCAAATCACTGGTGTGGTGACCCCTTATCTCACCCCTTATCTCTCATGGTTACAGCCATGAAGAGGGGCAGAAAAACATCCCCCACCTCTTCCTGGTGTGCTCAGCAGACGTGCTGCTCTTTCCTCATCCAAAGCCCACAGCTCCCTGGAATTCCAGGCGAGCGTTTCCTCCCAGCCAGAACAGGCAGTGGTGATAATTGACCCTCACCTGAGATCATTTTTCTTCTTCAGGCCATTGGACGGATGTCCTGGAAACCCTAAAAAAGGACACGGGAGAGGAGGAGCAGAGCGAGCGCTGCATTTCCCAGCCTTGGAGAAGCCAAACTGGGGTGGATTCCTTTCGCCTGGATGCAACGTAATTAAAAGGAATCTGTGAGGGAGAGACACACGGGGAAAATCCTGACAACATGAAAGGGAGGAAGGGATGGCTCATACAAGAGTGATTCCCTCTGTTTTTCTTGGCAGCCCAGCCCAGCTCCCTCAAGGCAGGGTTGGAAGAGGACGCCACGCTGAGCAGAGGACAACGACACGCAGGTGCTGTGGAAAACGACCCTACCCTGGGCAAACAGGTTTGATATTCCTGCCGCCTCCCCGCGTTCTTCGTCTGCTCCTTAAATCCGCTCTCCATGAGCAGATGCGGCCTCGACCTCGAGCCCCAACAGATGCCAGGCTCAGCTGCTGGGTCTGTGCAGCACTTTCGTGTCTCAGGCACCTCCATCCACCGAGGTGCCCAACGCCTGGGACATCCTTCCCTCAGTCCTTGCTCCAGGCAGGGGAAACTTTGCATCTGACTCTGCACCAAAATCAGGAATTTGTGCACAAAAATAAGATGGGTTGAGCATGAGCTCCCCTGCTCTCATAAACACCTCAAAGCTTGTGGGAATCGTTGTTATTGTGCTGAACGGGGGCTGTAGCAGCACCAAAAATCATAAATATTCAGAGAATCACAGAATGGTTGGGGCTGGAGGGGACCTTAAAGGTCACCTCGTTCCACCCCCTGCCACGGGCAGGGACACCTTCCACTAGCCCAGGTTGCTCCAAACCTCATCCAACCTGGCCTTGGACACTGCCAGGGATCCAGGGGCAGCCACAGCTTCTCTGGGCACCCTGTGCCAGGGCCTCCCCACCCTCACAGGGAAGAATTCCTTCCCAATATCCCATCTAACCCTGCCCTCTGGCAGTGGGAAGC
Source organism: Struthidea cinerea (assembly GCA_013397865.1). Taxonomy (NCBI): domain Eukaryota; kingdom Metazoa; phylum Chordata; class Aves; order Passeriformes; family Corcoracidae; genus Struthidea; species Struthidea cinerea. The sequence continues at coordinate 442,251 of VZTI01003852.1, read as the reverse complement.
CGTTCCCCCTCGCTCTGTCACTCCATGGCCTTCTCCAAAATCTCTCTCCTGCTCTCTGGAGCCCTTTTAGGTACTGGAAAGCTGCAAAATGTGGAACTGCTCAGGCTTAATTTGACTTAACTCAAATGTGGAGGTATTTTAGACTCAGGTTCGATTTTTAGAATTCAGTATCACTATGAAATGCATTTTAGAATCAGCAAAACAAGGAGCGGGGGGATTCTTGCACAGTGATGCAAAGCTGACTTCTACTGAGTCAGAGAAGTGAATGGAAGTCTTCCTAATATAGCTCATTTTTTCTCTTATTTCCTCGATTTAAAGTAAAAATACCAAAAATCCAACAGCAATTGGAATATAGAAAAAGGACAAGCAGCCAAAACTAGCAGGTCTGGCTCAGATTCACACCACCACTCTCTTTTCCAACACTTTCTCCTGAAAACCACAAATTAGCACAACAAGGCTTGAAAACAGGCTCCACAGATGGATCCTGGTGGCAGCGATATTCCCGCAGCCTGGGGGGGAGCTTTGCAGCAGGGTCTGGAGCAGAGCAACCCAGCAGGGCTGATTTCTCCACTCCCAGAGCCTGGGGACTTTTGCTTCCAGCTTTTCTCCACCCCCGTGGCAGCTCTGCCCAAGGAAATAACCAAAACCAGAAATCTCCCCTCCTCCTTCACTGGGTTTTGTTCCACTGCTGAATAGACAAGGGAAAAAAAACCCAAAACCCAGAATTTCTTTTCTTTTTATTGAATCTGAAGTTGCCTTTTGGATGTCCTTGCCTGCTACAGAGCTCCTGGGAAATGAATACAAAGCCTTTGGATTGAAGGAGAAGCCCTTGGTTGAAGGTACTGGCACAGCTATGTGAAATAGGAGTTTTGTGACATATGAGTGAAAATTACGTGGAAAAAACCAGGGTTAATGGGACAAAAAATGGGAATGGGCTTGAATAAACCCTGCATTGCTCCAGGACCAGGTTTCTGCAAAGCCCCCAGGACAGGCCTAAGCCTGCTGCAGTCAGTGACAGCACAGCTCTCGGCATCCCTGGGCACAGAGTCAAGCCAAGGCTGAATCCTTCACTTCTCATTTTCCTGGGTCGGGTTTCCATCCACTTCCTCCTCAGCCTGGGCTGTTTATTGCTTTCCTGCAGCCCGTGGAGGGTTCCTTGTGCGTGTGCAACATCCCTCATCCCACAGCGGAGCAGCGGAAATAACGGGGATAAAAAACCCCTACGACCACCAAACCCAGCAGCAGAGCACTTCCTGGAGAACGTTTGCTGATCTGCTGAAACCAAAACACTCCCCAAGGTGGGATGAGGAAACTTTGACAGCCCAGGCAGGTTCCTGCCCAGCAGCCAAGGAGGGGAGATGCCAAACTCCCCTTCTGGGAACCCCACGTGTGTCGAGCTCATCCAAGGAGGGACTGCCCCAGATCTGGGCACTGCAAAGCAATTTGAACTCTTTTTTTT
>VZTI01003852.1:349454-440760 GCA_013397865.1 Struthidea cinerea | reverse complement strand
CCCTGAAAAGCAATTGTAACTTTTTTTTTTTTGTTTTTTTTTTTTTTCTCTGAAGCACTGTGCCTCAAATTTGATTCTGGTTTGGGTTCAGCTGCCAGCCTGATCCTCTGAGAGTTCAATTTTCGTTTAAGGGGGGAAAACCCAGTGGTTCAGTCTATATTTGATTTGACTCATTGCAGCAATTTCAGTTTTATGTGGACAGGAAATCGCAGAGAAGCAGAGCTGGGTGTTTCCCACCACGACTGTGCCAGGCTCACAACCCCTCCTGCCTCGGGTGCTTTTGTAGGAAACAGCCCCAATGCTGCCTAAATTTATTTGACAGAGGCTTAGATCATGCTGAAGTCAGGTTTAAGCGTGGGCTTGAGTGCATTTGAGTTAAAATGCCAACCAAAAAAGACATTTGAGTTAAAACACCAGCAAAAAAGACACCGTGCGAGGACTACACACTCCAGGTCCTGTCAGTCCTGGGAGTTTATGTGCTGACAAAGATCAAATAGATGGAAAACAAACCATCAGGCCCATTGAAGATGGAACAAAACAATGAAAACACCCAGAAACAAGAGCAGGAAAAATTTGGACAGGAACCACAAAGTTAATTGCAACCAGCTTGGCTAAAGCACCGAGATGAAGTGAATTAATTAATTTTTTTTTTTCCCTGTAAAAAGCAACAAATGTTCTGAATTTGCTTTTAGCTGAAATGGGCAAGAATCATTTGCAGGTTTAAAGCAATGAGATGCTTTCACTCTGACTAACCATTCTAAAAAACAACGTGGCAAATGTTGCTCAAATCAGCTAAAAGGCTACAGCAGACAAAGCTGAAACGAATCTGTCAGGAGTGGTCTCTCTGGCTCTGAGAACTCACGGAAAAGAGGACATTTGGAACACAAGTTGAATTATTAGCCCAAGGTAAGTGGTTAATGAGTGCTAAATACACATGTCAGTGAAAGATACACAAACCCAAAGTGGCACTTCTCTGCTCAGAGATGATGTAGGGCACGAACAGCCACAAATGAAAACCATAAAGCGGCCCTTTGGGATAGATTTGCCACTTAAAGAACGGCAAACCGGAGTTGGGATCCCATTGTTTTTCCTATTCTCACCTTCTTTGCACCCACAGGTGCCAGGTTAGCCCAGCCCTACGCCCGCCCCAACTGAGAGCCACTTTTGATGGCTTCTCTGCTCCTCTCCCGAGTTTTATGAGGGCTGAGAGTTGGAAACACACTATGCCATGGTCAAATATCCCCTCTGCCACAACCCCAGCTGCTTTGAACTGTGATTTATTTGCAGAGGAGGGTGGGGGACGCCTCGGTCCCAGTGTTCAAAGCCGAGCTGCCAATTGCTTGAGCTCGCTTTGCCCATCAGACTAAACAGGTTAGGGCTTGGCTGACAGCCATCACCCCTCCAGGTGATCCATCATCATCCGGGACCCCTGGGAATACAGGTTCTCCCCATCTGGAGCCCCGTGCGGGGGAAGGAGGAGAAGGACCCCAGGCGTTGTTTACTTTGGATGTCGTGTCCTGGCCATAAATAAGGCCCAGAAGCCGCACGTGTCAGCGCGGAGGCGGTGCTGGATGGCAGCAAAACACACGATCTCAGAGCTGGGGGGTGGCTCTGCTGGTTCCCCGGGGCTGGGGGCAGCCCCCCAGGACCTCCAGGGACATAAAACCCACAGTCACAAGAGCCTGGCGGGCGCAGGATCAAACCCAGACTGGAGGGGGCTGGATTTTAGGACAGGGATTTCTGCCTGTGCTGGCTGATGGGAAGTGAAAACAGTTTTGCCTGGGAGCGATGTCCAAGCTGCACAGGATGCCCTCGCAGCTCAGGGAAAGGACTTGAAGCCTTCCAGCCCTTGGGATGATCACTCCAAGGGTGACAGACTGTACTACCAGCCCCTGTAGAAACAGAAAGGGAACAGGACCCCAAAGAGGGGGAAACAACATTTACAGGCAGGAAATGACGGCAGTGAAACGATCCCACCAACAATCATTCCAAAGAGAACTGCCCAGCTACTTCCGTTTCCAGTTTGGGTTCACGCTGGAACACAGCATCTCAAATTGCCCGAGATCTCAGGAATATGTTATCAACTGTAGTAAACAAGCTGGGGACCAGATCTGCCCAAAATGGGGTTTTCCAGCTCAGTTTTGAATCTGCTTTTTGAGCTATTCCAAAACTTGTGCAAGTATTCCAGCTAAAAAACAATAAAATTGAAAACTTATCCAAACCGGAATATTTTCAAATAAAAGAGGAACATCAGGCGACCAAACAAGAGAGGGTGGGAGAGGGTCCCACCTGTGTGAGTGCACAGCACTTACAGCTCATCACAAAATCTTAGTCTGGCCAGAAGAGAGAATCTCCAAATAAATGCTTCCTTCCCGAAGCTGCCACTCCCGGAATACGGTATGGAAAAGCCTTCCCACACCTTCCCTGAAGCTTTAATTCATGGAAAGGTTTTTTACCAATTCAGTTAGTCCACACTTTCCTGCTCTCCCTTCCAGGCTGGTGTCAGGCTCTGCTTGGGAGGTGGGGAGGGAGGCAGGGAGCACCCTGAGAGAGAAGGCAAGGAAAGAGTGAGAGAAGGGAAATGTTATCCCAGTTTGGAGCTATGGGATTGACAGCTGAGTCGGAGGCAAGGAGGTTCAGCACACAAGTAGCCAACAGCCTTTCCTTTCAGGGGTGTCTGTGGTCCCATATCCTCCCAAGGAATCCCAGAACCTCCTGAGGTGCCAGAATAGGACTGGGAATGGCAGGAGCTGTGTCAGGGGACTTTAGAGTATCAGGGAAAGGTTCTTCCCCCAGAGGGTGCTGGGCACTGCCCAGGCTCCCCAGGGAATGGGCACGGCCCTGAGGCTGCCAGAGCTCCAGGAGAGTTTGGACAGCGCTGCCAGGGATGCCCAGGGTGGGATTGGTGGGATGTCTGTGCAGGGCCAGGGGTTGGACTCCACGATCCTTGTGAGTTCCTTCCAGCTCAGGACGTTCTGTAATTCCATGATTCTCATTCTTCATCCATCAAGCAGGGGGAGGCATGCATGGGAACCAGCAGAGGCTAAGGAAGAAACCAAGCAGACCTTTCATCTTTGGAGAGGATGAATTTCCTCCTCATCCTTAACTTGGCCCCTGAGCCGTTTTGGTGGAGGCTGCCATCACAAACAAAGTGCTCTGTTTTCCTGACCAGCATCCAAGGGAGAGCTGAAATCCCCTTCCTAGCAGGCCGGGTTTTTCCCTTCCTGAAAAGGGGAGGAGAAGAGAAAAGGAGCCCAAGGGCAGCCCATGACAAACTGAGTCTCCTCCGTCTCTCCTCCAAATCCTCTGGAGATGTTATTTCATCCTCGTTGGGATACAGGAATAATATTTACCCCAGCTGCAGCCAATATCCAGCATCTGCAGCACAGTGCTATGGATCTGTCACATCTGGATGCTCGGGATGACGGAGGGGAGTTCAAACACAGCCCTGGAACACGGGTCCAGCAGGAACTGCTGGCCAGCATCCAAGGAAAATGGCCAGGACACGGAGTGAAGGTGGTGGCCAGTGGCTCATCCCACTACACTCAGCCCACACGTGCCAAAGCAAACGGGGAGCTTTGACCCTGGCTGAGATCCCAGCACAACCCTCCTCAAGCAAGCCACAGCCAGTCTCAAATTATCCCCAAATACCAATAAAGTCCAGGAGATGGGAAAGCCCCAGGAAAGGATGCTCCATGCTGAGTGTTAGACGGTTGCAGCCCGGTTTGTAACCCCTCCTTCCTGAGTATACTCTCATTTTCTGCAGCAGGTTTGAAAAGAATAAAACCCTTAAGATGAGAAACGCTACGCAACTCTGAAAATGTGGTTTGGGGTTTTTTTTCCCAGGTAATGAGAGGCATTTGTGGGGTTGGAGGAAGAAATCGCATATTTAGGCTACTGCTCTTAGTCACTACTGGTCTCATCAGGAAGTTTTCTACTGGGAAACGATGTTCTGTGGAGTTACTTTAATTTTTGAGAGCATTGTGTGAGACGAGCTTGATTTTATCAGAGTTTACAGGCTTCATTTTGTCCAACTAGTCTTTTTCAGTTAAGTTTTGCACAAGCTTAGGTAACTCAAATTAATATAAAAACTGTCATTCGGACAATTTTTATCCGTTAATTTTTTTTTTAATCATTTTTTGGGTCAAAATTTCATTTTTCGACATGTAAGGGAAACAAATTTCCCTTTAAATTCCTTTTTGAATTATGAAAATTTTCACAGATGACAACATCTGGTTCCCACATGGATGGGATTCTTACCAGGACGAAGCCTCCAGTTTGGTGTCTCCTCAGATCACACGGGACGAATTCAAATTGGCCTGGATGGAAACGGCCCGTGAAGGATAAGAACTGCATGGGAGGAAAAGCAAAAAGGTGACCAACAGAATACAGAGTTGGCAGAGCTGGTGGATTCCATTGGGAGGTCAGTGTTAGGTCTGGTGTTTTTGTCCATCTTTATTAATGACACGAAAATGTAACGTAATACGCCAATAAAACGAGGGGGAAGAAAGAGGAAAGCAAACAACCCGGCGAAGCTGGCAGCAAAAAAAAAAAAGAAATAAATAGTATTTCCATGAGGTTACTGCTTAGACAACACCTGAAACAGCACTGAGCATTCTGGGCACCCAACGTTTTAATTTGGAGGGAGTTCATAGAAGAGTGACAGAGATGGTGGAGAGGGAAGTGTTGAACTTGGCTCCGGGAAAAGTTGGACAGAGCAACAGGCTGGGAGTGCTTAAAGAAAATAAACACCCAGGGAGAAATCCTGACCCTGCTGGGGCTGATGTCAAGACTTCCACTGACTTGAGCAGGGCCAGGATTTCACACCGAGAACGGGGGATTTAGTGGTGGAGAAGGCTGGGTGAGGGAACCATGGGATGGAAACAGAGGGAGCAAGCTCAACATCAAGGGGAGACAAGGCAAGAAACCTCAATTTTGCCTAAAAGTGGCAAAATCCAGAGCGCCAGCTCCTGCATGGCAGAGCCAAGTGCACTTTTGTAGCCCTCTAATTAAAGCAAGGTTAAATAAAACAAGTGTTATATATTCAGCTCTGATGAGAGGAGAAAATTGGATGTAACAAATCCACCCCCTGCAGCCAAACTCCCAACTGGAGCAGCTCCCCACTTTGGGCACAGATGGTTTTATATGGGAAATGTAAATAAGAAGTTACCATCTGGTTAACAAAAAAGCATCTCTGCCACGTTTCGCTACACGTCCCCATGTGTAAACATTTAAAAATACGTTTTTTTCCCCCCAGCGTTTTAAGGTTTTCCTGGAGAATGCCCGTGGAGAAGGAATTCCCATCAAATGTGATAAACCACAAAAATGTCCCATGTTTGTCCTACAAATTTTAAATTTGTATTGAATTTCACTGCTATCTGTGTGGAAACACAGCCTGGTTCTACCGCTCAATATCTGGTGAAATCGAGACTTGGAGAAGCTGGGTTCTGAAATCCATGGCATTTGTAAAAAAAATCAGGCGTAAGGCAGCCTATTTCCGGAAAAATTGTTGGAAAATTCTGCTTGGGAGATGGAATCTATTCGTGCATTCGAGCTGAAATCGTCTGCCGGTTGTTTGTTATGAAGGGAAAGACATTCCTGAGGGAGTGGAAACACTGGCTTTGAGTTGGGTTTTTTCCCTCCAAAATGCCTTTTCCTTTCCAAACTGGTGTAATAGCAAAACAAAGCTCCAGAGGACTAAATAACACCAAATCATATCAAAAGGGAGTCACGTATTCCAGGTGGCACAGAGAGGTCAGGCACTTTCTTCACGGAAAGGTTTTTGTCTTTCTCCTTTTCCTGTGAAGACACCAAGGAAATTCCAGTCGGGCTTGGCCACCGAGCCAGGTGTCCCACCCCATCCATCTCTCCAGCGAACGGCACCTCTGCCAACACCTCCTACAGTTTTCCCCATCCAGAGGGGGTTTTACTCATAATTAATATTAAACTAAGTGATGAATGATTAAAAAAACCCCCCACATTTAAATCAAGGAGCACAGGCACAACCCAACACCCCCTCAGCTCAGAGGGGAGTTGAAGTGCTTGCAGACTAAACTTTGAGGCAGAGATAAGAGAACACATCCCCTGAAGCCCCACTCTGAGCACACCACTGGACAGGCTGCCAAATTTTCTCTTTCTAACGGGGCTGAGCGAGCAGCAGGGCTGCCAGGGCTCCACAGAAGGGACAATATCCTTGCTCAGAGTCTCTGTGTGCACGTGAAGAGGGAACACTTCGGCGCCAATATCAAGAACCTGCCGGTTTCCCGAGATAAATAGTTGGAGTTGCCCTCCTGGATGCGTGCTCTGGAAGCAGAACCAACGCTGGATGTTCATCGCGGTCCTAAAAATATCCCCTGGCTTTATTTCCTTTCCAAACGAACTCTTTCCAAGCCGAGATCAGCAGCCTGGCATCCTTCTGCTGCTTTTGGCTACAAGCTCTTCACGCACTCAAGAGCCTCTGAGGAGGCTCTCGGGCCTCGTGGCCAAGGGTTGGTCACCCCTGCTCCAGGCTGACCCTGGGGAGCTTCCATGAAACCACAGCGCTCCAATGTCCCAGCTGGCGTTTTAATCCTCTCCTCTCCATAAAAACCATGGAATCCCAGAACAGTTTGGGTTGAAAGGGACCTTAAAGATCACCCAGTTCCACCCACCTGCCCAGGAACAGGGACACCTTCCACTCAGCCAGGTTGCTCAGAGCTCCATCCAAGCCAGCCTTGAGCATTTCCAGGGGTGGGGCAGCCACAACTTCTTTGGGCAACTTGTTCCACCTTCACAGCCAGGAATTTTCTCCTAATATCCAACCAAACCCTGCCCTCTGTCAGCTGGAAGCCACTCCCCCTCATCCTGTCACTACATGGTCCCTCTCCACCTGCATTTATCCTCCATTTAGACATCAGAGCTTGAAAAGGAGATCCCTGAGGAATCCAACGCCACCATCCTTCCACCTGGGCACACGGTTGGCTGAGAACAGTGGGAAAGAATCCAAGAATCCAACGTTTGCCTGGAACCGTGGCCAGTGTCCAGCTCAAGTCCAGCAAACCCGAATTTTTGGCTGGACCTCAAAGAGCCACTGCAATGTCATTGGACCAGGTGAAACACTCCTGGCTTCTTGCTGCTTTTAATCACTCATTTAAAGCTGAGCCACGAGGGGAAAATAAAAAACAAACCCCAAAACTCCCCTGGATGGGGCTGCTTTGCTGGTAGAGGGGGTGAAAAATTTTCTAGACCAAACTGCTCAGTGTTCATTTACAGAAAGTTTTTGTTATTCAGTTTAAATTTAATGATTACTACATTTTTACTGAAAGGAAGCTGAAAATGTTTACTGAGGTGACGTGAAAGCTTTGTGCTTTTGTACATGCCAGAAACGTTCCATTGCAGGCACCCTCTGAAATGTTTTCCATTTTCCTGCACACTCTTGAGTTTCTGTCAAGTCTCCTCATTAAACCAAGAAGCGATTCCTTATCAGCTGCCTGGCCCGCTGCAGTGTTTGCATTACGGAGCAAGATGGATATTGCACTCTATTTAATCCTCAAAACTGGGAGAGCTGAGAGGAAGGACTGGTGCCAAGGGACTGGCATTGTCACAGGACAGCCCTCCTGGTCACAGCCAAGGGCAAAGACACGCAGGACCCTCTCCAGTCTTCCCCAAAAGGTGAAAAACATATTTTTCAGCAGCTCAGCCACACGTGGATACCCATCTAGGCTGCCCTTTTCTGAGTAACACAAAGAAATGAGGGGAATTGCATCCCTCCACCTTTAACAGTTCCCAAGGTTTTCCATGTGTCCCCCCAAGCCCCTGTCCCTTCTGCCCCCAGAGCCAGCTCACTTGAGATGGGAGAGCCCAGCTGGCTGCACCAAAGGTGTCATCAGTGTTCCAAATCCTTCTCCTCACCAAGCTCCACCAGGATCTTCATGTTCCTCCCCAAGGTCATCCTCTAGAGCTGTTTCTGGCAGGGAACTGGTGGTGGGGGAGACGACCTGAAGTATTTCCTACTTTCTTTCCCATTCCTCCAGCAAATGGTGTCCAGATTCCATCTGGGAGGACGTGGACAGAAATTCCTCATGAAGCAGCTCAGACACCACGAGAGCACGGATGGAAAGAAAGCCTGGAGCTGTTGGCAGACAAAGAAAAGCACAGAAAATATAAACAAGAAGAAGAAAACTGGGAAGGGAGAGGAAGAATCCCGCCCCTCCCGAAGCTTTTAAGTGTCGGTGAAAACTACGGCACCTGTGCCCAGAAGGAGAGGACATGGACAACCAGCTCCAGCTGGGGAGGGAAGGGAGGCTCTGTGGAGCTTTACCCGGTGAAGGGTGACAAAAAGAGACCTGTTCCTTTGGCCTGGTGGCCAGCGATGGCATTCCTGGTCCCCTGATGCGCTCATCAGTGGGATGGGTTGGGTTTAAAAACACTTTTGTGGGGTTGAGAGTCAGGACTATGGGGCCTTCTGCTGAGTTTATGGGACAGATACCTCAGTGCACGGCAGGCAGAGCTGGGGGAGACCGGTCACTCCCCCAGCACCACCTGGAATCCCACATCCATGGGGATACACTGGCAAAAGGTGCAGCCAATATGGACAACAGCTGAAGCCTATTCCTGGAAATGCAGAGCAGGAGGATCCTCCCCAACAACACACAAGAGCCACCCGGGGACTGCGCACCACCTCGATTTCCTGGAGGAGTTTAAACCAGCCCTCAAGTGTTATTTTAGCACAGTTCCTTGTCTAGAAATATTTATAAAATGTTTGCTTGCATACGCCTTTAAAAAAAAATAAAAAGTAAAATAAAATAACCTTCCAAACCCCACTACTGCTTCTTGCATCTTGAGCAAAATATTTTCTTAACCTTTCCTACCTTCAGCCCTTGGGGTTTTCACTGGCTGAGCAAACTTCTCCCCTCCTGCAGGGCACCAGGCTGCCTGCTTGATGGTTCACAAAGTTACAGAGGGCTGCAGCAACGTCAGGATTTGGGAGCAAACGAAGGTGGAGGGAAAAATAGAAGCTTTTCAAATTTGTAGCCTTACCACGAGCACTTGGGTTTCATCCACGAGGGGTCGATGGGAGAAGAAAAAAATTCACAGATGTGGATCACATTTGATGTGCAAGGCTTGGGACCTTGGGCAGGACTAAAGGTGTCCAGGATCACTTCAACCCAGGAGCACCCAGCGTTCAGCCCTGAAGGCAGCAGGGAAAGCATCTGAAAGGAAAAGCTCAGGGATGACACTACACCTCCAGCTGAGAGGGCTGCGGTGAGGAGAGATCTTCTGGGAGGCCCTCAGGACGTGGAAATAGGGATGGGTGTGGTGCTCAGGGGTGGGCAAAGCTTCCCTCGGGGATTAGGAAAGGATCTCTCTCCTCTTTTCCTCCCAGGTGAGCACTGTCCCTGGCCTGAGAGTGGTTCTTCCAAACCCGCTCTCCCCACAAATCACGGGCAGCCTGCGGCCAGTAGGGACTCAACACCTAAACCTGAACCAGCCCATTTTTAAGTCATTTTATTACTTGAGATCATCTAACCCATTTTGTGTCTGCAGCGTTTGCCCCGCTCTGATCCCAAAATCATCTGGTTTAACAAATCCCAGGACGGAGCTGCCACCCTGCCCCCAGCCATCTCTGCCGCTGCACGTGAATGGGGACAGGCTGAAGTGTTCCTGGGGTAGGGGTGACCTACTTTCATGGCTGCACTACAGTTCATTACCAATTCCTAATGATCTCATTGTTCCATTAAATGAAGGTTGCCACCTGTCCCGGAGACTTTTGATCAAGCTGGGATTAACAGATCTGCTGACCCATTTCCCCCTTTTGTAGGACACAGCCCCATGATCAGCAGGGTTGTTTCCTTTCCTTTTTTTTTTCCCAGACCACTCAAGGTTGAGCCTGGGCAGGAGTGTGGTGCTGGGTCCCATCAGCAGAGGATGCTGAAGCCGTGTGGCTCCTGGTGAAAATCCTGCCCAGTCAGTTTCGGCATCAGATTCCACCTGCCTGGATCCCACCAGGAAAAAAGGTCCAACCCTACACACTGGGGGAGAAAAAAAAGGCAGAGGGGAATTGCTGAGGTTGCATTTAGGGCAAATGAAATTCTTCCAGTTTAAAAGAGAGGTTGTAAGAGACTCTATCAAGGATCCAGAGGCTGTCTGCAGTTTTGCTCCGGGCAGTCATCCCTACGGCAATAACCTGGGAAGGAAAAAGCCTGGATTAGCACCCAGCAGCCGTCCTGGCTCGCAGACCCTCCCAGGGATCCGTGTCCGACGGGCTGTCCCGCTGCCAGCAGCCCCCAAGGACAGAGCCCAGTGGCCCAGAGAGCTGGGGATGGCAGGCTGGAAGCAGAAGGAACAAAACAAATAAAGCAAGAAGGGGAGAGGAATAAATTCCCATGGACAGGCTCAGCGAGCAGCCAAATGACCTCAAGTGCACCTCTCGCTTCCCTCGCCCGCGGAAGGCAGCAGTGCAGCTGCATTTTTCATAAATAGGAACACCCCAGCTTGATGTTTTTTAAAGCTGTCTAGACAGTGGAGCAAGACCTTATTTCAAGTCACATAATCACTTTCCCATTTTTCTTCGCAGCACAGGACGTTTTCCAAGATTAGATAGAAGCTGGTGGAGCAACATGTTATTAACCTTGGGTGTGCCTCCCTGCTTTGGGCTCTCTGGGTCCGAGCTGGAGGTGCCTTTCTGTCTGATCACGTCTCCCCTCCGTTCGTGCCTTCCCCTCGGACAGGAACGCTCCCAGGCTGGATAGGATTGCACGTGGATCGCAGACCATCGGGAGCACGGAGGGTGCTGCAGCAAAATGCCAGCTCGCTTTGGCAAAAGGCAAATATAATCTTGTGCTTCCCAATATAAAGCAGTGTTAGAGGGAGAAATAAAAAGCTTGGTGCTGACCTCCTTCGGTGCCCCAGGTTGTCAAAAGGAGGTGGTCAAACGGCAAGGACTCATTCCCACTGCCTGGGGTAAGAACCCTGTGGAGATCACAGAATCCCAGAGTGGTTTGGGTTGGAACGTCCTCAAAGCTCATCCCACTCCAACCCTGCCATGGGCAGAGACACCTTCCCCTAGACCAGGTCGCTCCAAGCCCCGTCCCACGTGGCCTTTGTTGCACCAGGCACTTTTACTGCTTGTCCAGGGCCAAGGACGAGGCTTTCTGACCAGGAATAATCCTCATCCTGTAGCTGACACGGACCATTTTCCTCACGGGATGTGCAGGGATCTGCGCTCAGGTTATCTGGGGGAAGCAGAGTCCAGCATGGCTTGGTACATTAAATTAAGTCAGCGAAAGCTCGTGGCAGATAGACCATCACAAATGGGATTATTTCAGTGTGGAGAGCTGGGACGAGAGGTTTGCTGCCCTGAGGGAGAAGCGTAAGGATAGAATTCCATGGATTTGGGGAGGTGGGTGGGTGTTTATAGCCGAAGCTCAGGAAACATTGCTTGCCTGGTGTTCCAAGACCCCCTCCCTGAGCACTGCCTGCACAGAGTCACCCATCAGGAGGAGAATACCTGCACTGAGAGCCAGGAGTTGCCCTCGTGCCCAGCTCCCTGCAGGATTGCCCCATCTCCCTGTGCTGTTACAGTGATTACCCACCCCCAGCAGCAAGGCCAGCCAGGGATCTCTTTTTGTTTCCTTGGCATTTTCCTTGAGAGGATGCAGAACCTGACTTTGGGAATCCTTTCAGCTCCAGAGCTTCCAGTAGTTCCCTGCTCCCTCAAGTAACCAGCTAAAATCGTCCAGAGCTGCCTTTCCTGAAACAAATTCCCGACTGCTGTGGAGAATACACGAGCTGCCTGAGATTAATGTCTGGCTTCATAATTTACATATCAAGTGCTTTAATGAATTGTTTTCGGTATCATTGTCCTTACCATGAATAAACTTAAAAGTAATGGATTTGTAATTAATTAAAATTTAATTACGATAGTTTGTCATTTTATTATTTGCAATTATTGCCATAAAGGTAATAAAAACTGCAGGATGTCACAACTGAATACAAATCCCTAATCAGGAGCAATCAGCTCGCGCCGTAACCTTGAACAAGGGCGATTTTATTAATGCTCCAAGTCTGGAGCCCAAGGTGGCCCCTTGAAGGTGGCAAATTCAGCATCCTCAGGCCTGGCTGGGCCACGTGGTGCTTTAGGGGGGCACAGAATCCCAGAATCGGTTAGGTTGGAGAAGACCTCCAGGGTCATTGAGCCCGACCTGTGACGGATCCCCCACCTTGTCACCCAGCCCAGAGCACTGAGTGCCACGTCCGGGCATTCCTTGGACACTTCCAGGGGTGGAGAAAAGCAAGGAAGCTTTCACCCACCTCCCCCGACCACACTGATTTCCCAGAGCAGTTGCCCACCATAATCCTTATCAGCTATCATTTCTTCCAGGTCCTTTGGATGAGTTTTTAATTCCTATCAGGTTTAAAACCCTGCTTTAAATCCAAGTTTCCGCATCATCTTCTAGTATTTAATTTCCAGACAACTGGGTTTTAGTATTATAAAGGCCATTCCTTACCCACCCCAGTGTTACCCCTCTGCCCCCTGCAGCAGAAGTCTCTTTTTTATGAAGTTTGAAGGATAAAGAGAGAATTAGGGTTAAATTATCTCTGTGTTTGCTGTTGCTGCTGCTGCTGCTGCTGCTGCTGCTGCTGCTGCTGCTGTCCCAGGACTATTTCCAGGACTCCCAATCCCTGTGTTCACATGCACTTAATTCTTCCCACTTGAGGGAACGAGGTATGCCTCTTCTCATCCCTGCTCCAACCACACCCACGGTTCCCTGGCATATTTCCTTTGGCTCGGCCCGATATCTTATAAAAACATGTTTGGGGGCAGTTTTCCACCAGCCAGTCTCAAGCCATCTTCCAAAGGCATGAGAACTGCACCCAGAGCAGCAATTAGGCTGTAATTAAGCAGAGACTTTCCCAGCGAATGCCCTCAAGGGACCACATCCGTGACGTGGGAGAGGGTATCCAGGTTGCCTTGTCCCATCCTGCTAAATTTATCCCTCCTCACTGTCCTTTGCCAATCTTTTCCGCAGCCCTTGGGCTGTTTGATGTCCATTAACTGGTTGGGAAGAAGGAATTCCATTTTTGGCTTCATTTCCTAGGGGAAGAGTATGGGGATTTGCCTGTCCTCCCTTCATCCCTGAATGGATTGGCCAACTCCTTGGAGAGCCCAAAGAGAAGGAGAGAGGCCTTGTTGCCTCTCTGTGCCTACAATTTACACAAAAAACCCCAAACCTGGGGGTGACTTTCGCCAGGCTGGAGAAACCCAACACTCGTGGGGACCCCCGGCAGATCCCGCGCCTCGGAGCCGACACGTTTCCGATGGAAAACCTCTCTCCTGCTCCTGGTTGGGAACTCAGCCGCCACTCCATAAATCAGGAGCCCTGCTATCGCCTCTGCTCTGCCAGCAGACGGTTTGAGGTGAAAAAACACAGTCCTGGAGGCGTCAGCCTCCGCGGGTTATCTCGGGGCAGGGGGAACGCCAGGGACCCTCTTTATGGGATGGCGGTTTCCAGGCTCTGAAATTCCCTTCCAGGACACCTGGAGAAGCCTAAACAGCCTTGATTTTTGAGCTGTGCTACAACAGCTCGAGACCTCTCCCGTCTTAGCCCCTCCGCCTCAGAGGGGTTTGCAGGCACGCTCAGCTCCAGGAATGCAAACTTTCAGGTGCTGTAGCATGAGGCTTCAAGGTACACACGAAACCCCACAGGATCTGGGGCTAAATCGAGGTGAAAAACAAGCCCACCACAGTCCTGGAGTATTTGCATTTCTCGTAAACATGCTTGCAAAAGCACTTAGCGAATGAATGCTAATTGTTCTGCAGAAATCCCACCCTGTTCAAAGGAGAGGGGGGAAATAAAACCAAAATAAGCCCTAGGTGGATGTTGCCAATTTTCCCTCTGACCCTTCCCCCCCCACCCCCAAATAAAATTCAGGTGATCTCATCCCGCATTGATCAGCAGAGACCAAGTAAGAAAATAAAAAGGAAATTACTTCATCTTAAGTGCCTATTAACTGATGCTAAGCGATAAAAAAAAGAGCTTAATTTGAGAGTAAAAATTCATGTGACAAGCCCACGGACGCCGGAACAAGCTGCTTGTGGCTGGATCTGCCAAAAGCATGGAGCTGCAAGGCTTTAAACCAATTTAAGTGCCTTCAGTCGGATTTGGGAGACAATTATGCCCCGACCAAACATTTACATAAAAATGGACCCCTGCTTTTGTTGCTTTTCCAGTCCAAGGCTGGCAGAGCGTTTTATATGTGATGCAGGGAGGATTTTACACACACGGTGCAGCCGCCAGGGGTAGCAGAAACAGATAAAACTCGACAAATTAACAGCAAACAAAGGGAGAGAGCTTTGAACTTCCTTGTGGCTGTGTGGATGCTGAGCCCAAATTTCACCCACAGCGGTGCTCTGGTTTTTTGGGGCTGGTCCTCACCACTGCACCTGGGCTGGGCGGGGTGAAACACGGCAGAGATGCTGGCTGAGAGGCCAGGAGCAGGGCCCTTGCCCAGGGCCAAAAGCAGAGCGAGCCTCACCAAACCCCGCACGCATCTCGTGGGATTCAGGGATTATCGGGATGACTCAGGAGCTGCGGCTCCGGAACCGCCTTCACTCCAGCACTTGTGCAGTGGTTTCCTCGGAGTGATGTGATTATGCTGAATGAAAACAAGCTCATCTCCTCATCAAATTCTCCTCATCAGCCAGCATGTGCCCCAGAACAAGGAGCTGCTCCGGGGAGAGTTCAGGCCTTAACTGCTGAACTCGCCGTGACCTCCCGACTGCACGGACCCGCGACTCCCAAAGCAGCTGAGGATCCCTGCAGCTCTTCTTCTCTCTCCCTGAGCCTTCCTACAAGCTCCCCTTAATTTTTTAAAGCCTCCCTTGGCAAAGGTGACTTCTGCCTATCGTTTGCTTGCCCGGCAGCCCCACATCACACATTCCGAAGGCGGGAGGGAAACCTCTTCCTCCTTCCTTTATTCCAGGGCTTTCTGTGCCTGTAACATATTAGTTAATCCATTGTTCACGCCCCAACCTTGGGGCTCTCGTGGCATGAACAGGAACGGGGGGTGGCTTGACAGCTCTGCTGCTTTCTCCTCCCTGGATTCAGGCTTTCATAAATGGCCCTGTCGAAGCTCTGCCCTGCGGTGCCACAACGCCGATGGTTTGTGGGGTGGGTTGATGACACCGCTCGGCAGGGGTGAGGTTTGACCTTGTAGTGGGCAGGTGAACACATGCATTCATATCTGGCCACCACAGAATCCCAGTTTGGGTTGGAAGGGACCCTAAAATTCATCTCCTTCCACCTTCTCCTGTGAGCAGGGACACCTTCTGCTATGCCAGGTTGCTCCAAGCCCCATCCACAAGCCAGGGACTCTGCGGCATCATCTCAGGGCATCCTGGAACGTGGAGATTCTTCTCCTTCCTGAGACAAACCCTCTCTTTCAGACCTTTTTCTTTATATGGAAATACTCATCAAGTTCCCTAAAATAGGAGCAAACAGGAAATTCCTTATATGCCACTAAAATAGAGGCAAAATCCTTGCTAGACTGACACAAAGGTAAATAAATATGGGCAACGTAAAAACAATCAAAATTACTGCAGATCTCACCAAACAACTCATTCTTTTAAAGTAAAATTGGTTTATCTTTCCTAATTTTGCCCTCCATTGTTCCAAGGAAAGCTTTGCCAAGCTTTGGGGCAGCTCTCGTTTCCAAGAAAAGGACTCGTACACAACCTCCTTAATTTTTTTTTTTAAAGCAAGTTTTTGTGACCTTTCCCTTTCCGCAACATTTTTGGTTCTGCACCTGTGTCCTTCAGTTTCCGGACAGCAGCAGCAGCAGAAAAAGGCCCTGGCACAGGTTGCCCAGGGAAGCTGTGGCTGCCTCTGGATCCCTGGAAGTGTCCAAGGCCAGCCTGGAGCAACCTGGGATAGTGGAAGGTGTCCCTGCCCATGGAACCGGATGGGCTTTAAGGTCCTGCCAACGTCAGCAGGGACCTCACATCACCATAACCCCACAAACACTCTCCTCTCTCTTTCTTTTAGGTCTCCACTGCCAAAATTCCATGAGATTCCAGTCTCCCTTCCTTTCAGCAGCGAGGTCGGAAGACCTGCACGGATTCCCTGGAGAGGGGAGCGATGACTGCTCCATCCGGGTCTCTTCCACCGGGAGCACCAAAGGAGGCACCGAAAGCGTGGAAGGAGGTGAATTACAGAAGCTCGGCTTGCACACAGGGGTCCCACCAGGCAGCACAAGATAAGCAGCCCTGGGAGCATAAATTATGACAGATGATAAGGCAGAATTCCCCCTCTAACAGCTACACGTGTTCCTAGGATTGGCTCCAGAGGCGCCTGTCATCGGGTGTCAAACAAGAAGCAGCAGAAATCGCAGGGAGTTAATTCCTTGTCTTTTTTTTTTTCTCGCAAGCATGTGACACTTTCTCCCCTGTTCAGACGCAGGGGATGATTTCAGAGCCTAACAAGCCGTGGTTGGGCGGCAGGGGCTGGGATCAGGATGGATCAGGATCAGCAGGAGCTCCTCCGCTCCAGCAGAAGCCAGGGCTGGTTCGGGCTCTAGAAATCAGACAAATCACGGGCACCGAGTGCTGCAGCTTTTGTTGTGCCTCTCCCTTCTGGATAAACAGGGAACCACGGCCACACGGCAGGGAGCTGCCTCCACACTGGCAGATACTGATAGAAATCAGGGCACACTGGCATCCTCTGTTTATTCACTGCCTTGTTAACGCCGTTCATCCTTGGCCACATCCACGCAACGATTCCCACTCTGCCACCCATCCACCACTCCTCTGTCCCCCCAAAATGTGCCACTGCTAATCCCTTGCCTCTGACCATCACCAGCAGCTCTTGCTGACCCAGACCTAAGGGGTGTGCACTTTTTGGGGTGTGAACACACTTCCTCCCCTCCTCCGGAAAGATTTCCACCAAGAATCTGGCTGTTAGTTTTGGCCTGCAGGCAGGAATTCCTCTCCTACGAAGGAGCCAGACCTATTTTAAGCGCCCGAACCTGCTGAAACTCAGGACAAATCTCCAGCTTAACTGGGCATGGCACAGCCAAGACCAGCCTACATTTGGCTGTTGGCTCTTTACCTGGAGGTTTGATCCAAGCCTGAGTCCATCCCACTGGAATGAGGAGTTTTACAGGCATTACCAATTCCAGTGTTCCTGACGCTCCAATGTCTGCACTACCCCAAAACTGATTCGTTCCCAATGTTCTGTATTTCGCAGTCCATCTGCTCCTGAAGACTTCCCTCCCCACCCCAGAAACGCCGGAAACATCAAGGTGGCGTTCCCACCGTCGGCTCTGGGACATCAGAAATAGATGACACGGAAAGACCCCGAATTCCTGCGTGTTTGAGGGATTTCTTCACCCAGCGGAGCCCACAGCAGGTCACAGAGCTCCTTCTTCCACATACCCTCGGCCTCAGAGGAGGAAGGCGACTGCAAAACCCAAATGTTGGAGCTGAAAGTGATTTCGGGTGTAAACACTTATTATTCCACCCTGGTTTTGCCAGGTAAGGAGCTCCTTCTCCACAGCTTGGGGGTGGTAGGATGAGGAAGAGGATGAAGGCTGAGGGATATTTTGCCGGGCAACGAGCTACTAAAATCACTGAGCCAGGTCAGTGGGGATGTGCAAAGCTTTTTCCAGGGAAATTAATATTTCCAGCCCGTCCTGGGAGGGCTCTGTCCCCTCCATGCTTTCAGTTGCCCTCCCTGATACCTGTTCTACCTCCCATTACCCTAAAACTGAGTGAAAAACCCGCCTCATTTCAACTCCACACTGACACGGTTTGGGGCAGGGTCCCTCCAGTTCTCAGGGAAAACCACACGCAGTTAAAAACCCCGCAGCTGCTCGGAGCAGCCAGATGTTATTGCTCCCAATTTCCTCGGCCCCGCGCTCCTTCCATACCGGGAAAACTCTGCCCGGAGCCTCGGCCACGGGAAGGGGCTGCTGAAGTTGTAGGGTGGGGTTGGGTTCGTGCTCCTTCCTGGCGAGATTCTCAGATATTCCCAGTTACAGATAGCCCCAGATGAACCAGTGTGGACTGGGAAGGTTAAGAAGGGCCGTGCCACCACTCGGGGCAGGACTCCGTCCTGTCCTCAATTTGCCTGTGGCATCCAAAAGGAATTTTTTCCTATTTCTCTGCCAGGCAGGGGGAAAAAAAAACCCCGCAGTACTTTGTTGTTGTTTATACTGGATGGGGTGAAAGCTTTCGATAGTTGTTATATTTAGATGTCTTCCAGCCCCAGAGTCAGGGAAACATCACACACGACTCCTGCTCTGTTTACCCTTCACTCCATTCCCTGGCTTTTATTGTTCTTCCAGTTTAGTCCTCTTCCAATTTAGGTCACGTTTCCCAAGGACCACAGCACAGCCCCAGATTTCCCAGGGAAACCAGCACCTCTCAGTAGTGGCCGCTGGTTTTGAGGCTCCCGGGTCACCTCAGCCCTGCCTGAAGCCAAGCGCATCCTCACAGAAGTTTTACTGGCAGCTCTCAGGCAGGCAGAGATGGAGAAATGCTGAATCACAGCCCAAACGACCCTTTCAAGAGGGTAATTCACCCCAAGATGAAGGCATTTATCCACTAGAGGATGGTGCTTGGTGCAGGGTCCCCCCGATCTGACCTTGCCCTCCCCAAAAAGGGGCTCCCACGGGGTGCTGCAGCAGGACTGGGGCTGCGCTGTGGCACCACCCTGCCTTCTCCACAGACCAGAGGAATTTTTGTTCCTCTTTCCCCCACCCACTTTCTTAGGGAAGGAGGGAGGCTGGCTCTCCCCACCACAAGAGACTTGGGAGACAACCCCAAGCTGCGATAGACTCTCCTAAAATCTTGCTCGAAGATGAGCGTGTGATAAATCAATTTACAGTCAGCGTGAGTGGGAGAGAAGTTCACATCCAGTGCCCATTTTCCAGTAAATCATTCCCTTCCATCGAGCTGAAAACCCTCATTCATTTATTTCTTAAACTCTGTTCCCACTTCAATTGTCCACACACACATTTTGGTGTGCTCTGCCTTCACCCCTGCTCTCAGGTGAGGCAGGATGGAGCCCCTGGTACCCCATCTCTGCTGTGCCCTGGCTAATGGGAAAAAAAAGAAACCTGCTGGCTTGGAGCTGCTCCAATTTATTCCACAACAATCTCTCCAACAGGGAATCCTTTCCCTAGCCCCAAGCCTGGTGGCTGGGGAGGGACAGGTAGTTATTTTCTCCTCGTAGCAGTGTAATGTGCCATTTCTGCGCGTTGTCTTCACCTCCAACACAAAGGCAAACACCAGAGGAGAAGTTTATTTATTCATTTCTCCAGGTCTGGTCCAGAACCCATCCCTTCCTTAAGCTCAAAGCCCTGCACAAGGATCCTGGCAGGGCTCCTGCATGTGTTTAATTCCAAGAGCACGGACGATCTGCCTGGCTCAAGGCTGAGCTTGTGCAGAGCTGCCGGATGCAAACGGCACTTGGACTCCAGCTAAGCCTGACCTATCCCTTCTGGCCACGAGAAAGCCAGGAACAGATGTTCGAGGCTGGGATTTTTCTCCCCAAGTACCTCTGATGTTTAATCCGCATTTTGCTGTCCTCCTGTGCAGTGGGAAGAAGAAAACGTTGTTGGGCTGCAGGGAGGGAAAGAAGGAACCCGACAGCTTTCTGCCTCTTTTTAAAGATGACTTGAGCGAGTTTTAAGCAGTGGGTGAGTCCTCAAGCACATTCACTGTGATCCCCTTCGCTCCTTGCACATTTAAATCCGTGTTACCACAGCCTGAAGAGCTGAGCATTTACATCTCCCATTGCCTCAAACGATGTCACTGGGCAAAATAAGCAGAGGAGCTTTCAAACACCAAAATCCTGCTGCAAAGTCTTGTGTCTGACTGCTCACCCAAAGCTCTTGTTCGGTGGGGGTTTCCTTTTCCCCCTTCGAGCTTTACATGGAGTGATTTCAGCCAGGATTTTTGCTGGTTCTCACACCTGGAGGAGTCTCTGCTGGGGAGAACGTGGGAAATTTTAAGATCTCGCTCGCCGCACCCCCTGATCGATTTCAGTCGTGAGAAACCCACCTCTAAGGTGGCACATAAAAGTATCGAAGCACATGACTGGTTTTACATCTTTCTGACCCAGAAGAGAGAACTGGCTGCGTGCACCAGGCTCCAGCACGAAGCCAGAGTATTTAATCAGGAGACAAATGATGTGCAGGAAATCTCTGAGGCAACCAAACGTTTGCTGTGCCCATGAAACTCCTCCCTCCAAGTATTCCCCCTCTAAAATACTTGAAATTATCAGACTTTCCCCCAGTTTTTCTCTGCGTAGGGAGCTGAAAGGTTTCCTCTGGGAAGACCTTTCAGAGCCACAGTCATATTTTC
Organism: Struthidea cinerea; assembly: GCA_013397865.1. NCBI lineage: Eukaryota > Metazoa > Chordata > Aves > Passeriformes > Corcoracidae > Struthidea > Struthidea cinerea. The sequence goes on along the minus strand of VZTI01003852.1, from coordinate 420,413 downwards.
CTTCTGCCAAATGCCCAGAAGCATCTGGGAGGCAAAAAGAGGCACAAAACCCCAAACCTCTGCCCCAAACCTGTCCCCCAAGGACAAGGGAATCTCACAGTCCTGGCTGGCTTTTGCATTTTCTTTTCTTTTAATGGATACAATCCAATGCCAGAAGGAGTTCAGGGTGGGGTAGAGCCTGGCTGCACCTTTCCACCAGGGCTGGAGGGAGTGTGAAGCATCTGGTGAGGCGGTGGGAGCTCGGCCACCCTGCTCCCTTCATGCAGGGGGCTCCTTTCCAGCCGGTGAATCCACGAGGGTTGTTTTCCCAAGCACTGCAAAGAGCCGGGTGCCTTTCTGCCCTTCTGATCAGGAGAACAGCTCCATCAGAGCAGGGAGTGACCAGCAGCCACCTCTGGCTGTGTTTTAAGGGGCTACAGATGGCCCAAGGGGCTCCAGATGTGCTTTGCCCTCCAGGCTGAAGGCACTGCAGGCTCATCATCGGCATTTTTGCAGGGCATGAAAACCATTTTCCACCAAACCCCCTTTGGAACCACCGACGCCAGCCCCTCTTGGGGGCCGCAGCTGAGATGTTTCCTGTCCTCCCCAGGCCGGGGGGCTGCTTTTTGGGGATGGCTGGGCTCCAGAGAGGGCTGACGTGACAGCCTTGCCGTGCCATCCATCCATCCCCATGGAGCTGAGCCATGGAGCGGAGCCAAAGGCGCCCCGGAGCCGCATCCAAGCGGCGGATGAGCCGCTGCCTGCCAGCCCTCCGCCTGCGTGCCCGCTGCTGCTCCCTGGAAAGCTTTTGTCAGCCTGATGTGCAGCAGGAAGGGGGAACAGGCGAGTGCAGGCAGCTGCTGGCACCTTCCCCGGCTCCGCTGAGGCTCGGAAACTTTGCTAAGCGTGTTTGAGTCTCAGCAGCCGAAGCTGAGAAGAAGCGGGGCTGGTTTTCATCCCAGGCCGCCCCTCTTGGACAGATGTTTATTGCATTCTCCCGGCTCCATCCCTGTGGATGGCCTCAGGCTGGCAGATGCCGCAGGGGATGTGGCCTGTGCCCGCTCGGCGGTGCCAGGGTGGCGTTTCCTTCTGCCTTCATGATCCCAAAGCCACAGCATCTCCCATCCAGCCCAAATGGGAGGCACCACGGCCTGGCTGCTCACTGCACACCCCCCCCCCCCCCCCCCCCCCCCCCCGCCGCGGGAGGAGACCCCNNGAGCCCTGCGAGCAGAGGAGCCACCCAAAATGCCTGGATCCAAAGCAGCTGTGCCAGGAATGCTCCAGTAGGCTCCCAGCCAAAAATGTGAACTCCTCCAGCGGTGCCATGATAGGTAATTCAGACTGGGGGGTTTGCTCCTTTTACTGCAATTTCTGGTTTTCCTGCTGATTTTGCCTCAGTTCTGCACCTTGGAGGTCTCAAGTGTGCTCATCCTGTCTTTGCAGTTCCAAGAGGGATGTGCTGGCTGGATATTCCCAGTGATCCAAGGGAGAATAAAGCAGAGTTGAAGAGCTTGGGTTGTGAAGGGGGGTGAGAAGCAAAGCAGAGAGCAAGGAAAAGCTAAACCCTCCTGAACTCCTTGATGTGACTTATGGGTGCGTCACAGATAAACAGACAGCCAAAATCTTCCGGAAAACACGGGATTTGGGGTCCTAACCGGAACGGGAGACGGCGACAGCAAAACCAACCCTGATCTGAGCTCAGAGGCGGCACCCTGAGTGTCATCGGGAGCAATTCCCCGCTGGAGTTCACAGCAGCCCCACCCCAGCACCGCGTCTGTCCCAGCCCCGGCTGCCCCTCTCATCCCTCGGGGAGGGTGGAGGTGCCGCTCCCGAGCCCCGGCTGCCCCTCTCATCCCTCGGGGAGGGAGAAGATGCCACTCCCGAGCCCCGGCTGCTCCTCTCATCCCGCGGGGAGGGCGGAGGTGCCACTCCCGGGGATGCACAGATGTGGGGATCAACACCCCGCTCTCCCTCCGGCCGGCCCGAGAGCAGCACCGCAATGCTGAGCTAAGATCTCCCGCTGAAAGTTCCCCTCCTCCCAAAACGCTGCATTTCAGAGCAAATCCTCCCGCCAGCATCTCTGTTTGTACAATATCGAGTGCCGATGCCATTGAACAACCCCCTCCCTCTTCCTGGCGTTCCCTGAAGCTGCCCTGCCAAGCCAAGCAATCCTGCTGCCCCCAGTGTGTGCTATCCCTCATCCTTCCCTCCTCTCTCCCCAGCCACTGCCACCGCCATCCCTCAAAGGCATCGAAGCACAAATAATCCAGCCCCTGCCACTTGGACTGGTTTTAATCAAAGGATTTAGCGGGTTTTCTGCCGCGTGGGACACCTCATTAACAACTTCACACCTCTAAGAAAGGAGCGGGGGGGGAAAAAAGATGTTATCCATGCTGGCGTTTTGCACCAGGAACAAGTTTTGTTTCGGTGGGGAACAAAACAACAACAAGATTATATGTAAAATAGAAAGCTTTGCCGGGCTGAAAGGGTTTGGAGATCTGCAGGAGTGTATTTGTCAGAGAGGAGATTAGAGCCCTAATGAAATTTGTCTTTGTGCATGTGTCTGTTTCTCTCTTTTTTGGGGGGTCTTTGTAAAAGCCAGGCTTATTAAAATGCAGGGAGAACCCCACACAAAAGACACTTCTGAGGGTCCAAAGGCTGGCTTATTAATGCAGAGGTTTTTTTGTACAGGACATGCCAGTTTGGGGAGGTTTTGGGGCATTGTCTGGGGGGAGAAGAAAGCAAGCCTCACTGATCATTTTCTTCTCCACTTTTAATCAGAGCAGCTGAAGCAAGCAGGTGCTGCGATTCAGAGCCCGTGAAAAAGGGGGGGGGAGGGAGACATCACAGGGGAAAACTCATCTGCATGAGGGACTTTTAGGATTTTGGCTTCTTAAATTGCAGCACAGAGGTGTTGGCTCTTCGGGGAGGGCTGCAAGAAGCTGCTGGAGAAGCATCCCGTGGGCGGCCACCAGAAGTCAGAGCCTGCTTCAGCTGCACCAGGCTGGCACCAATACCCAGCAATTTAAATCAAAGCATCCATTTCCCACGTATCTCCCCAGGGAATGGGCACGGCCCCGAGGCTGCCAGAGCTCCAGGAGCGTTTGGACAGCGCTCTCAGGGATGCACAGGGTGGGATTGTTGGGGTGCCTGTGCAGGGCCAGGAGCTGGACTTTGATCCTTGTGGGTCCCTTCCAGTCCAGGATATTCCATCATCTACCTCCTCCTGCGATCCCTGAGGGTGCCGAGCTGCTGGCGAGGGGTTCTGGCAGAGATCCTGGTGTGCAGCACAACTCGGGGCGCTCCCGTTGATCCCAAAACACAGCGGGGTCAGCACCCAACACACCTGAATGCCTGGGAGCAGCACGGCTGCAAAGGGATGGTTCGCCTCGACCGGGAAAAGATGGGGCTGGCACCTGATGGATGTGGAGCTTTCCCACACCCCTCAAGGACGGAGTAGCAACGACAGCAGCCCAACCGGGCTGGGAAAAGGGGCAGAGGCAAACACTTAAGGCCTCCTTAAGTGCCTTGGTTCCCCTCCAAGGCAAAGTTTGCACAGTTGCAAAAGCAAACCGAGCAGTGCGTTGGGCAAGGGGTTGGGCCCCACCAGGTCTTCCCGTGCAAGAGGCGTGAAAACCTCCACAGGGCACTCGTGGCACTTCCCAGGGCTCTCAGCCCAAGGGGGAAAGCCCCGTCTGCCTCCAGGTCGGGAAACCTGCCCAAGGCTGCTGCTAACAAGTGTTTCTGGAGTTTGCTGTCGGCAGCAGAGCCCTCGGGAGTGTTTGCTCAGGAGCAGCTCCTGGCACTGACAGCAGAGCTGGGTGTGCCCAGCCGGCTTTTTTTCCACCCTGCCTGCACGTTTCCACCTGCTAGGCTATGAAAACTATGAGAAAAATGCCATGTGCTTTCTTCTGGGATTTTTCCTTCTGAGGAGATGTGGGAACCGGCCCCACAACTGCCTCAGCCTCGAGAAGAGTGTACAGAGCGAGGACACGAATGCAGGATGGAACAGCGAGCCCTGGGAACTGACCAGCACGGAGAACCCAGGGGAAAGCATCCCAGAGAGGCACGGCTGCAAATTCCCCTGGCACTAATATTTCTCCTTAAGCTCCATCTGAGCTGATTGCATCAAAACCCAACTCTGATGCCGAGGATAAAATACCATGAGCTGCCCCTGCTATTAAATAATTCACACGAATTGAGGCTCTATGAAATCTCCGATGGCTGTGTGGAAACACAACAAGGAGTGACAATATAACATTCCCTGGAAGCCTTTTATGGAACATCACCCGGCTTCTTCTGCAGAGCCCCAAAGAATCCCAACACACACCCAGCGACGATGCCAGCCAGTTGAGATATGACAAATTTGTGGGTTATAATCACTTCCATCTCCGGTCAAACATCTGCCAACATCTCCCTCACCTCCTGCGGGTGCAGAGCAGACCACAGCAAAAATCTTTGTGCTTGAGCACAGAGAAAGACACTTTCCATTACAGAAAATGCTTAGATAGATCAAAATTTATATGATAACAGCATAAAAAAATTCCTGGGATAGTTTATCCCTCATTTTGCACCAAAGGAGGGACAGACCCATGGCCAGCAGCAAACAGGACAGGGGAAGGAGCTCCAGTCCTAAGGAGCATCTTTGACCTGTTTTCCTGTGGATGAAAGGAGGATCAGCTGCCTGGAAAAAGCCTAGGAACATCCTGGGAGGATGTTTCCTACCCCGAAGCACATACAGAGATCCAGGGCTGTGCGGAAAGGTCAAGGAAAAGATTGAGGTTTTAAAAAGGCTGCGTAATTTTCATGTGATTCATCTGCTTTTCGGAGGTCACCATCCCCAGGTTCTGTTAGCACAGCACATGGAGAGTCTGGGTAAAGGCTGATAGGATCTCACAGGGCTCTGGATAAACCCACGAGGAACAGGAATAGTGTGGATGGTTCAAGGAACTCAGGCACTGCTAAATCCCTCCCTCACAGAGGAAGGCTACAGATGGGAACACTGAATATCAGCCAGCAGAAAATGGATATAAATTTAAATAGATATGTATGAGAGAAATAGGTATAAATACACACTCACAGATCCATGGAACCCATGGCCACGATAAAACTGATTTTAAGGTTTTTTCCGTTTCCAAAGAATCACAGAATATCCTGAGCTGGAAGGGCCCCACAAGGATGATCCAGTCCAAAGAAAAAAGAACAGATGGATATTTATGGTAGGAGTTTTGTCATCCCACTTAAGGTTTTTTCCACACTTCAGGGAGCACACCAAGCTCCGGCCATCCAAAAGCAGGAAGAATTTGGGGATGTTTGGCCGTTATTTCCACCTTCTCCTTGAGGTGGCGGTGGGAAGGCAGACCAGGAGCACCACAACCATCTGATGGCTCCAGCCAGGCGCATTTCTGGGATGCTTTCAGCAGCCCATCCCTGGCTTCTGATGGCCACATTCCCCAGCCCCTCAGCCCACCAGATGGTGCTCTCAGTATTACTTAATACCAGCTTAATTTGGGCCTTTTCCTCCCACTGAGAAACTCCAGCATGGGGTTGGGTGTGGAGAAAAACATCAGCGAGCCCTAATAAAGTCCTAATTGTGGCACCAGGGGTTCAGTCAAAGCAGGGGCAGAGATGGGAGAAGCCAAGGCAGTGGGGAACGTGAGCTCAGCGCTCAGGACATCATTCCTTGTGCCAATGAGCTCTTTGAAAAACCTCTGATGCTTCGTGTCTTGAAGGCCTCCTCCACAGGGCCACTTTTGGGAGATTTTCTGGCTGGAGCATTGGTGGAGTCTTGTGTTTCTGCTCGCCAGAGGTACAGTCTGTGCCCTGTTTTACAGGCAAAATATTGGAATAACAGGGAGAGGTCACACGGAGATCTTTGCCACCCAACAAACCCAGCGTGCGCCGACATCCGCCAGCTGCGAGTTCCGACGGACTCCAAAGTCCCTCTCAGCCTTTATTTCTCCCCAGTTTTCTCCGAGAGGAATTCCTGCAGTTCCCATCTCCTCTGCAGACTGTGATACCCATGATTATATCAGGCCTGGAGAACTGGGCTAATTGTGGTGTTGATCCTAAGGTCGTTCCTTCGGCCCAGCGGGACGGCCTGCTCTCCTTTCATGTCCCCAGCTTAACAAGGCTCTCTTTAACTTCTCCTTAATAAAACCTGGGGCAAAGGGGAACCTTTAATGCGGGCTTAAATAAAAAACAGAGAGTGCACCACACCGGCCGACTTCCTAAAATCCGAGTGCCTGTCCTGCAGCCATCCACGGGACGTCAGCAGCCAAATAAAACCTCCAGCACAGGAGCCTGAACACTGAGCGAACCAGGAGCTCGCTCTGAGGCTTCTGTGTTTTTTTCTTCCCCCCAATAATGTGTTTTTATCGCTGGGAAGCCGGAAAAGGGAGAGCATTAAAGGTTCCCTACGCGGGTGCGCCGCGGCCGTTCCTGCACATAATGTGTTTTGCTGCCTCTGAGCAGAGCTCAGTTAATAACAGCCCATAAAGCGGGTTTACCACCCCAATTGCCAGTCTCGGAAGGTTACTAAAAGCCTGTTCAAATGAGCACGGGCAGAGCTGCCTGGCTGGGTGGAAATCATCATTTTCTTCGGGGTTGAAGCGGGAGAAAATCAGGAGTGCGGCAAACAAGGCCGACTTCCTTTTGCCCGGAACAGTCTTGCCAAAATCACTTAAATTTGTGTGATGACGCCATTTGTTTGCTGCATCCACAGCTGTCCCATCAGCTCGTTGACTAATTATACAATTCCTGATAAAGCATCTCCACACCGGGTAGGGTTAATCCAGCTCTGGGATGTGTTTTTCAAGTGTCGTGCCTGGAAAACCCTCTGGGGCTCAGGGGGAAAGTGCCACCACTGTGTCCCAAGGGCTGGACAAATGGGATGATCCCCTGGGAGTGGGACTGACGGAAGCTCTGGGGATAAAGAGCCCCCACTCTCCTTGCTCCCCTCTGCCCAGAAGAGCCACGGGTTGATTATGTCTAGTGGGATAAAATCCATCTTTCCTTGTGTTTTAGGATGTGCGGCGGTGCCGGAGCATTTCCAACAGCCTTAATAAGAGAAACTCTGTGATTATATCACTTTTCCAACCCAAAAGGGCCCAGGAAGGTGGGCAGTGCTCTGGGAAAGAGAAAAAAGCCCCTGGAACGTTCACTGCTCTGGTTTTAGAGCCCTGTTCTGCTGCCCATCCATGGGATATGGAGAGCATCAATTCCCAGCCTACCTTCCCTCATCCCGCCTGAGCTGGCATCACTCTCCCTGGCACAAGCACCTCCTTCAAACGTCCATCAAGATCAAAAAGTGCTTTTTCTGCTTAGCCTGGACCAGGATCTCTCCTCTTTCATCCCAGAATGGTTTGGGTTGGAGGGACCTTAAGGTTCAGCCCATTTCACCCCCTGCCATGGGCAGGGACACCTTCCTCTATCCAGGGTTGCTCCAGCCTGGCCTTGGACACTTCCAGGGATCCAGGGGCCTCCCCACCCTCACAGGGAGGAATTCCTTCCCAATATCCCATCTAAACCTACCCTGAGAAGCGCCATTTCTCCTTCTGGAGAAGCCAGCTCCATCTCCCACACATGCCTTTCTATTTACAGCCAAAAAAGAGGGGGAAAAAAGCTGAATTTCCATTGTTCACTTAGCCCTTTGATTTCTCTCCATTCTCCCTGCCTTTGTCTGTGTGGGAATGTGCACTTGTAATACATTTTTTAATGTTTTCTGCAGTTGTTTAGCGGGTCCCTTTCCGAAGCCTTGAGGGACCACCATGGGCTGAGAACCCGGGATGGGAGATCTGGGGAGACAGCCCTGCCCAAATCCAGCGTCATCCCTTTGAAGTCCTTGGGGCTTCCACGGCAGCCAGAAGTAATTAGGGAGAGAAAGGGGTTGCAAGAGCCGTGCTGGCTCCTCGTCAGCGCTTCCCGCTGGCTTGGAATAAAGCAGGGCTGAGCCAGTGCCGAGCGCTCTCGGAATTACGACACCAAACGTCGTGAGGCTCGCGGGCAGCTCTCCCTCAACCTCACACCACGGCAGCACCAAAGTCACACCACTGTCCCATCAAGCTGGGCGGCTTTAAGCTCTGATTTCCTTCTCAGAGCAAGCCCAAGCTGGACAGGGCTCGGGGCAGCCTGGTCTAGCGGAACAAGACGGTGTCTAAGATCCCTTCCATCCCAAACCTCCCTGTTACTGATCCTCTGAAGACCAGCCGGCAAGAATCACCAGGTGACTTTGTGCAGCTCCAAGATTTCCAGGGAAAATCAGTACTGGATCATCAAAATGCTTCTTCTCTCCTCGCTAAACCTCTCGATCTGTTGAGGGCTCCCTCTGCCGCGGGGTGCTGAGCCTACTCCTCCCTCTGGATTCATGCAGTGGCTCCTCCACACGGTTTGGGAATTCTGGCTGCCTTTTCCTGCCCTCCCTATAAAGCAAAGTGGGTACAGTTAATGGCCTCTTGCTTAACGAGCCGGGCCTTCCCCATTAATGGGTGCACCCCACAGTCGGAGACGTCGCCTTCCCAAAGACACCGCACCTGGAAAATCCCATCTCCACCACTAAACTGAGGGTGGCTGGAGGACATCACTTTGAGGTTGGACTAGATGACTTTAAAGTTCTCTTTCAACCCACATTTTGGCAGGAAAAGATGGAAGGAATTTTAAATTCTGCAGCCTGGAAAGGGTGGAAGAGTGCAAGCTCTATTCCTGCTTTTTCCCTTCTAGGCATGGCTTTGGTAAACACGCTCCTCCACCCCATTTTAATTCTCCTCTCTTGCTTTTTTCCTCCCTCCTCGATCTCTTAGCCAGATTACCCTTTTCCACAGACTGTGGACATCACCAAAGTCCAAAGGGACCTCAGGAGGTCTCTGATCCAACCTCCTGCTCAAAGCAAGGCCAGACTCAGAGCTGGATCTCAAACTTTGGATGTGCTCATGAGCTCTGTGTTATAATGACAGGCACAGATGTGAGAGCAGGCTGTGTTTGGGGCAAACCACAAAAGTTCCCACAGCAGTTTTTCAGCAGTAAATTCCCATTCATTCAAAATTCATCTGAGTTTGTGGGAGAGTTTTGATTTCGAAGGAGGTGGACAGCAAAATCTTTAAGTTCAGACCCAAAAGCTTCATTTCTTCCTTTTTCATATTGATTATTCCGCCCTTTCCTTCCATTCTGGATATCCATGATTTGGATCACTTTTACCTCGTGTTTACAGTAAATTTTCCACTTCAGTCAGGTCACTCCTGTGTTTCTGACTCTATTTCACAAAAACTTCCACTCACTGAAAAAACTTGGCCTTTTCTCCCTCATCTGGAACAAAAGCAAATAGAAAACCATCAGGACATTTCATTCCATGGAATTCTACTTTTTGGACAGCTTTGGTTGCTGTCAAGAAGAAGGGGAGGCTGGCTGAGACAGCTTTGAAAGTTCATCCAAAAGCTCCAAGCTGGCAGTGCATCCCCAAATCCTTGCATCCTCTGCCAGCATCGTGAGGATGGGATCTTTCAGGGTCCCCTCAAACAACTGAATATGCAGTTCCCAAACTGCCTGAGGTCTCTAATTCTCCTAGGCTCCTTTTGAAGAATCCCAGCCCTTTTTGTTCCCCCCGCCTTGTTTTTCAGATAACCAGAGCGGGCCCCTTGCTCATTGTTCTCTGCGTCACCTCCCACCAAGAAAAGCGAAGGGGAGGGGGACAAAAAAGCCACATGAAGATATTAAAACAAGCAACTGGAATGTCTACAAACTGGTGGGAGAGTTTATTCCTAATTCACATCTCCCTCTTTGCTGTTGGAAACAGCTCTTTAGCTATTTATGGCATTCTGAGCGATCCCTCCTGGCTCCTCAGCTGGAGGGTTGGCCCGTATGGCCCGTGCTGTACCTCAGTGGGGTGGGAAAAAAAAACCCTAAAGAGAGCGTACAGAAGCGAGCAGAACTTTTGGGATGGGCACATCTGGTCCCCACGTGGAAGCCCAGCCTGGGGGGAAGGCTGCTGACGGGGAGAAGCTGCATGCTGTGGTTCCAGACAAGCTTCTTTCGCAGATAAATTAAGGATATATAGACACAGCCGTTGTATGTTTGTGGGTAAATATACACAGAGATTCGTCTGGGGCAAGAAAGAGCTTCCAGTATGTTCTTTTCTGAAGCTTGCAGACCCCTGGGCAGCACTGATTTATCGTGGAGCAGGGATGCTCCTCTGTGTGTGCTGCTGCAGAGCAGAGAGGAGCTCCAAAAACCCCTCAGTTTGTCAGGAAAAATCCTGAAAGCAGAATCAGAATGGCCTGAGTTGGGAGGGACCTCAAAACTCATCCCATTCCACCCCTGCCATGGGTAGGGACACCTCCCACTGTCCCAGGTTGTTCCAAGCCCCATCCAGCCTGGCCTTGGGCACTGCCAGGGATCCAGGGGCAGCCACAGCTTCTCTGGGCACCCTGTGCCAGGGCCTCCCCACCCTCACAGGTACGAATTTCTTCCCAGTATCCCACCTAAACCTTCTTTGTGTCAGTGGGAAGCCATTCCTGCTTGTCCTGTCACTCCATCCCTTGTAAATAGTCTCTCTCCATCTTTCTTGTGGGTTCCCCTTCAGGCACTGGAAAACCCCAAAGCCTTCTCTTCTCCGGGCTGGAAAAAAGGACGGATGTGAAGCGATGGGTACATTTATGTGAACTTTTTTTCTTATTTCAACTTTCCAACATTTCACACAGAGCACAGGTCCTGGTGGAGGGTGAGACCAACACTTGGCCATGCAGGCAGATCCACCAGGCCGTTCCCTGATGCCCAAAACCCAGAACTGGAGGTGTTCTCTGGCCAGCAACGCCTGTCCTGCTCTGCTCCCGTGGAAAGGAGATGCTGGGAGATGCCTCCCCTTAATTTCAAGCCCACCATCGGCCTTCATGCCCCTCCTTCCTTAACTCCAGAGCTCCCACTGACTCCTTCTCCAGGGACAGAACAAATAAAGCTTTTGGGATGTTACTGCTGATCAAATGGTGTCTACAGACACCCACGTGGGAAAGAGGCTGAACAGGGAGTAGAGAGGAAGGGCTGGCAGCTGGAAAATAGTGGGAAAAAGATTTTAAAATAGTGGACTGGTGGAAAATATTACAAAACAGCACCCAGTTCCTTCCACAGCCTGTGCCCAGCTCTGAGCCTCTTGTTTCAATAAAGACTTTGAGGGGCTGGAGCGTGGCCGGGGCAGGGAACGGAGCTGGGAAGGGGCTGGAGCCCCAGGAGCGGCTGAGGGAGCCGGGAAAGGGGCTCAGCCTGGAGAAAAGGAGGCTCAGGGGGGACCTTGTGGCTCTGCACAACTCCCTGACAGGAGGGGGCAGCCGGGGGGGTCGGGCTCTGCTGCCAGGGAACAGGGACAGGAGGAGAGGGAACGGCCTCGGGCTGGGCCAGGGGAGGTTTAGATTGAAGATTGGGAAAAAACTCTTCATGGAAAGGGTTGGGAGGCCTTGGAAGGGGCTGCCCAGGGCAGTGGTGGAGTCCCATCCCTGCAGGGATTTAAAAGCCACAAGGGTGAGGAGAGGCCTTGGCAGTGCTGGAGGAATGGTTGGACTTGATGGTCTTAGAGGGCTTTTCCCACCTGAACAATTCTGGTGGGAAAATTTACAGAGATTTAAATTATTTAAATAGATTTTTAATGACTTAAACCTTTTTTCTCCTGCTCTTTCAAAGGACCTGAAAATGATGCCTCAATAAGGCCATGCTAAATACCAAGGAGCCTCAAACATGTGCATTAGAAGCTGCCATTTGTTGTGGAAACAAGCGGGGGAAAAATCCCAGTGCAAGCCCAAATCCTCCATTTTCCCCTAGCAAGCTCCAGAATGGTTTTCAACATCCTCTTAAAGTTTTACAAGCCAAATCATTTTAGCCTAAAGCACCGTATTTCTGCAGCATCTACTGATACTGAACATGCCGTTTAAATAGCGAACAACACTGAATCATTAAGGCTGGAAAAGACCTCTAAGATCATCAATTCCACGCATGATTTCCTGCTGGCTTTTTCCAAGGGCTGGAGCCTGGTTCCATAAGGGCATTAAAGGGAATGTTTCCTGAGTATGTGGGGGGGTTTTATACCACAAAACACCCAGTAAATGACAAAGACACCTTGTTGTTAAGAGGCTCCATAAGAATTACGTTTTCTTTTCCTTGGATCGGGCCATAACTCCTGAAGCAGGGGGAAAATTTCTTTGGATGAAAAACAAAAATGAGGACCAGGGTTTGACTAAAAGGTTCTTGTGCTGAGCTTCCGTGGAATCCTTTGGGTTGGGTGGGATCCTAAAGCTTGTCTTATCCCGCTCCCTGCCATGGGCAGGGACTCCTTCCACTATCCCAGGTTGCTCCAAGCCCCATCCAGTCCGGCCTTGGACACTTCCAGGGATGCAAGGGTTTGCTCATATGCAAATTTCTTTGCATTTTCAAAGAGCATGCAGCTTTTCCCACTTTTGTTTTCTAGCGGGAAATTTGAGCCAGCCAAAAGCAGAAGCAATTGGATTATGCAGAAAGAACGCAAGAGCTGAAAAAAAATACCAGGTTTTCTGCACAAATCTGGGAATCAGCAGCTTGCAAGATGGAGGAACTCCTGGGGATCATCCAAAATAAAAGCCGTTTTCCCACTACAAGCAGGCTGAAAATAGAGCTGCAAATCCAACCCTTTTGAAAGCCAGGCTGCAGTCTGGATGAGACGCCCCAAATCTGGAGCTGTGGCCTCCCGATTTGATGTGGGAACCCAACCCAGACCCGTTTCATAACGCTGCTTCAGATGTGGCTGGAAAACTGCTGCAAGTGACAGATTTTCCAACGTTTTCCTGCTTCCAAAATGGCTGCAAGTCCTGGTTGGAGCCAAGGATCACGAGTCCCGCTGGCAAAATCTGTCAGCATCAGGTCTAGGACCATTTTTCAACACAGTCATGAGCCTTTCTGAAACCCCATTCCCAACCAAACTACGCCATGGCAGTTTTCCATGGCTTCCTCGGAGGGCACTTGAAGCACGAAGCTCTGCATCCTTTTGGAAAATCTGGTTTGGGGTGAGTTTCCCGCATTTGCTCTGTTCCCCTTCCAGTAACTGCTGTTAAAGTCCCAGGCTGGTTTGAAAGATGCAAAATATTCCCATTTGCAAATGGAGCAAGTTTTAATTGCTCCCAGAATTTGGCCTGGAAAGGAAGAGCCAAACTGAAAGAGAGCAGATTTAGGTAAAATATTGGGAAGGAATTGTTCCCTGGCAGGGTGGGCAGGCCCTGGCACAGGGTGCCCAGAGAAGCTGTGGCTGCCCCTGGATCCCTGGAAGTGTCCAAGGTCAGGTTGGACGGGGCTTGCAACAACCTGGGATAGTGGGAGGTGTCCCTGCCCATGGCAGGGGTGGGACTGGATGATCTTTGAGGTCCCTTCCGACCCAAACCATTCCAGGATTCACATAAATCAGGTAAGAAAAGTAATTGCTTGAGGTACCCAAATCCACAAGCCAGGGGATGATGTCAAAAAACAAACCTAAAGCACGGCTTGGATTGTAGGAATGTGCTGCAAAATACAGGAAAATCTACTTGGGAGCCTTTTCTCCACCTTGGGACTTTCCTCTCTTCCCTCCATCCCCAGCCTCTCTCTCTCTGCAAGCAGGACCTTTGCCAAAGAATACTTCCAGTCATATCTGAAGGATAAGGCCTGCAAAGCAATGGGGCATTCAAATAAAGATTGGAAATCATTTCCTCACAGGAAGGAGCTATCCCAGCTTGTCTTCCCTTCCTTTTGATTATACAGCTCAGATCGGGGAGACTCAGGAAATTACATCGTCTTAGGAAAAATAATAATAATTTAAAAATTTAAAAGGAAAGAGAAGAATATCAAGGAAAAGGAAATTTTTTCATTTCCTGCCAAGACCAATCCCACAACTTCTTTGAGGTTTCAAAGGCTTGGTTACATTCTTTTTTTCCATGTCTTACCATGACAAATTCCACTTTGCACACGCTCCTTGCTTTTAAACAAAGCATGGGCCACTACAAGAAGGAGCAATATTTTCATCCAGTTTAATATTTTAATATTAAAGGTGGATGGATATCGACAGAGAAACCAAAAGCCAACACCTGCCCCACGATAAATCCCGAGCACTGCTGAGAGGAGTGACTTGGCTCTGTGTATAAAACCATCATGGGATGGTGTGGGTGGGAAGGGACATTAAAGCCCATCCAGTCCCACCCCCTGCCATGGACTGGGACAATTTCCACTACTCCAGGTTGCTCCAAGCCCCCTCCTTTGCTCTGAGCATCCTCTGAGCCAAAGCCACCTTTTCTAGGTAACAAAACAGGAAAAAGGTGAAATGCCACGAGACACATCGTGCCTAAACGCAGAATCCACGGTTCTACAACCATTTGTTGGTCAGCCAGCATGGACAATCCTGCTGTCTTACCTCTGCTCCTGACAAAACTCGGTGGGGAAGAGGGAGAGAGCCAAGCTTTCTGCTGGATGGAGCTGAAAGAATTATTTACTCTCGGTGTTAGGTTAAGAACACCACGGAATGATGGGACCAGGTGGGTAAAACACGTTCATCAAAATGATTCATGTCTGGCTTTTGTAAGGAGATATTCTCTGACAGGCTGTACCAGGCTCAGCTTAACTCCACCTGGACGGTCCTGGCACAGCTGATTCCCTGCAGCTTAGAGAGAAATTGGATTTTTCTGTGGCACAAAGCAGGTCAGGCCGTGCTGCACCCACTTGTATTTTAGCAAACACACACACAGACCTGACACGGAGCAGCAGATCAGGAGGGAGCAGCCCCCCCACCTTGCTGATCAGCTTTCCTTAACCTTTCACAGCTGTCCTGCACTTGAAAAACAGCCACACAAACCCTTCCAGGCTGCTGCTGCCGCCTTGCACTTTCCAAGGAGAGGAATGTGGTGCGAGCACCCCAGCCCCATGGAAGAGGGCTGCCCCACCTCACAGCTTCTCTAAAAGCCGTGGACAATCCCACTGGCTGTGGCTTTGGTAATGGTCCCCGAGTGTTTCCCTGCCAAAGAAACACTCCCAGCTGTGTGATTTATCACTGAATTAAGGGCTGGGCTTTGCTGGGTGGCCTGGGGTGCTGGGGTGAGACAGGCTGGGACAGCTGGGGGTGTTCACCTGGACAAGAGAAAGCTCCAGAGACCTTAGAGCCCCTCCAAGTGCCCAAAGGGGATCCAAGAGAGCTGGAGAGGGGATTTTCACAAGCACTTTTGTTAAAAACGTTTTGCACTTTGGTGCTATGGCAGACAGTGATGGCAGGGCGCAGCAGCCCGATGTCCCCAAACAGCTCCCAGCCTTCCTCCCATGCTCCCCTCCCAGCCCTGCTGCTGCAACCCACCGCCCAGACAAGCTCCTGATTGCTCATTTGACACATCCCTCCCCTGGGAGTGCTCCTGGGATAGGAATCTTAGAGCAACACCCACCAAAGCCTCTGTGAGCTTTGGCCCTTGGGCCTTTGAGAAAATCCCTCCCTTATCCCCGATCTGAGGAGCATCCTCAGACTGAGGTGCAAGCAAAGCATCAGTTTGTTTTCTTTTGCTGTTACTGGAGATTAAAACAAAGCCAGGAGCAGGGCAGAGGGTCCCCAGGGGAACGGGAAGGGGTCAAAAGCAGCATCATTGGCAGAGCTGGCAAAGGTACCACACGCCAGCTCCCACATCCAAAGCGGGGTGACCCAGCCCAGAAAGCCTCTCTCACTCCCTCCACCGCCTCCGAGAGGAGCCTGCAGGAGCTCCAGCTCCATCCCAGAGCTGCAGGACCCTCGCCGGACCAGGATCCAGCACAACCACATCGTCACTCTGCTGCAACGCCCCAGCAAAGCAAATCCCTCTCATCAGGCAACGCAGCAAAGGTTTTTGCCGGGGTAAATCAGAACCACAGGGTTCCACTGAACTGCTGACACAGCCCGTCCCGACCTCGTTTGTCTCTTTGGAGCACCGGCCTCACGCAGCTCCTAGAGAGCAAACCAGGGCTCCTCATCCACGCCCTTTTTCCAACGGGTTATTCGCCACATCCCGACATTGCCAGGCAGGCAAAACTCCTAAACCATCTTTTAAAGGCTTCAGCCTTAAATCCTCAAAAACCTCAGCTGCACTTCCACATCCATTGGGAATTATTTCAGCTGCCCCATGGGGCAGGCAGAAGATTGTTCTGAAATCCTTTGTGGACCACGGAGAAATGTTGACCCCAAAACCTGGACACCATCTGCCCTAACATCATCACTCAAGGACAGCTGGAGCACTGACTTGAAAACCCCTCTTTTTTTTCCCCCCAATTTTAAACATTTAATTTAATACTATTTAATATTCCACCCCTCCTTTTGGGTATCCTATAAAATACAGGAGCTGGCAGACAGCAGTGGTTTCCCGACCTTCTCTGCATCGCTCACTGTTTCAAAAACCCACCGAGGCACCCCTTACTCTTCTCCTCAGTAAATTAAACATCCCTAATCTGTTTAACCCCCTGTGGAAGACCTTCCAAGCTCCTCATCCTTCCTGCCTCCCTTTGCTGGCCCTGCTCCAGCTCTGTTTCCACCCGGCTTGGGCATAGGAATGCTCCCCAAGGCGGCAGCGCTCCTGTCAAGCTGTAGGATGTCACTCAGATGCCCTCAGGGTTGCTGTCCAACCCTTAAAGCAGTCAGACACCTCCCGGGATGGGAGATGGAGCATCTGGGAATAACCACTGCCAGGGCTGAAGGAGGAAATCGCTTCAGGGAAGTACAAAGCTGGAAATGCCTTCCATGGGAGGAAGAGGTGAAAGAGTCAAACCTGCCTGTGGGATGGTCCTTTTTGGGGTTTGGAGTTAAAGGGTGCTGGGGGAATGACCCATCTCCTCTACATCCTTTGCCAGAGATAGCAAGTATCCCAGTTTCTCCCATTTTGGGTTTCTTTAGGATGGTGGCTATCACAGCCCTACAGCTGAAATTGAAAACATTACCTCTGGAAGGGCAACAACACAGCACCAATGCCCTTGGCAGCATCCGTGAGGTCCTGGCATTCCTGGAACATTCAGGGACCTCAGTTTCAGGAAAAGGATGGGTTTGGCAACCCTTCAGGATTGCCAAATCAAGAGTGATTGGATTACTCTCCATCAAAAATGTTTTGCCACGCAGCACCCCTACAGCTAGGGAGAATATTTTCCACTTCCACGCTAATTTCATCTGGTTTTCCACTCAGAAAACAAACCAGTTTTTAAGGAATGAAATGAAACCAAAAGCAAAACCCTTTTGCTTTCCTGACAAATCCTCTTTCCCCTTTCTCTGGTGGGGAGATGGAAAATGACACAGGAGGTGGGAAGAAAAAGTATTATTTAGAATAATAATTATTCCTCACGAAAAACTGGAAAAAAGTAGCACAGCTTAATCCAAAAGAGCTGAATTTCCATGCCTCTCCTGGGGTCAGCTCATCCTCTAAGCCTCCTGCCCTGCGGTGATCCGGATATTTGGGCTTTCCCGCAGCTCCACGATTTAAACCCAAAAGGCAGAGGTTGCAGACGGAAGGATGGGAGGGAAGAGGGAATTGGATCCCTCCGCAGAGAACTCCTGCCTTGCGGAAACTCGGATGCCTGAGAGCCTCTCGCAGCTCATGGCTCCACAGCAGACGAGCTCCGGTGGTCTCCACCCAAGGGTGGGCGAGCATCCAACTTGGAGACCCTCCATTCCCGAACAACGGCAGCTGCTGAACAGGGAGAACACCCAGGGATGGAACACCCGGAGATGGGACACAAGCACCTGCCTGGGGAAGGGCGAGAGGTGGCCAGGGCTATTTTGGCGGCGCACAGTAGCCCACAGCACGATGATGATGATCCCTGGATGAGATCCAGACGTTCCCGTAACAAACTGCTGGTTTCCTCTAAAGCTTCCCAAGAGGAGACCACACAAAAGAAATTAAGGATGGAGTCCAAGCCCAAGCAGGATCCAACCAGCCCAACTTAAATTCTAATGCAGCATCCAACTGGCCTTCATCCCAAGCTGGGATGTGCAACTCAATCCAGTCAAACTCCAGGGCATCTGTGGGGTGGGGTGGGGTGGGCTGTCCCTCCTCAGACAAGGTGACACCACCAGCAGATGGAATTCTGCTGCCCAAGGCTCTGGGGCCAAGCCAATGATAGCTGCTGTATCCACCCCTGGAAAACCAGAGGGATTTTCCGACCTGTGGCCAATCCCTTTCTCAGGGTTTTCCACGACTCTCCACGCATATGGAGATTTTAGTTTTCCCTTCTTTTCCAACTACATGTCCCCTTAACCACCTGCACCTCCTGGTTTGCTGAAGACTGGCTGAGATTTTCCAGCTGAAGAGGGAAATAAAGCCATGATCTACTGCCACTTCCAGCTGCCACGGGATGACAAAAAACTTCGTCAGTTGTTTGTGAAATGCTTCCAGTAGCAGGGAAAAAAGCCTGGGAGAAGAGCAATCCCTTGCCAAAGATAATTTCCACCCCATCACCCTCTTGATTTGCTTTTAAATAGATGCCCAGGGAAGTGGAAGCCCTCCAAGTGTGTCCAGCTTTAAGCTCTCTGCTGGAGAAGGCTCCTAAACTGCTTCCAGCGATGCCAGTGCTGCTGGTCATTCCCAGAGGGTCACTTTGCCGACCACACTCAACCCAACTGGAGGATAAAAGAGCCACCCTTAGGGGCCAGGAGATCTCCCCGGGGCTTTGCCTGTGGTGGGATCTCAGCAGGATGTGGTTATTCGTATCAGAGACCTGAACTGGATCCCCTCAGGCCTCCCCTGGCTCCAGGTCTAGAAGTGCTCTGAGGTCAGCTCTGCCCATGAGAAGTGAATTTAGTCAACACTCCTCAGGTGGCTTTTTTAGAGCTCATCAGCCCCACTCCTGGAGAGACCATTCCAGTGAGATTTTCTGACCCGATCCTGCCAGGAATGACAGCTCTCCGTGGCTACTCCTCCAAGAGATGGACAGCAGAGCTCGGAGCAAGGCAGCCCCTTCTAGCTCACCTCTGCTGAACTACGTGAGGAGGGGCTTCAGCTCCCCAAATTCCATGAGGAATTTGGCCGGTCCCACACCCGCACGCTCCTCCCCGACCATAAAAACCTCTCCTCTCCCCAACTCAGCCCACGTGAGTCGTGTGCGATGTCTCAGAGACCACCCAGCTTGAGCTGCGGAGCATTCGGTGACTGATAAAAACAACGATTGCATGAAGCGAGCCTGTGCTCCTTGCCAGGAAGATTAGCAGTGGGAAAATTCCTCCTTTAGGGAGTTCTGCAGCCAAGGACCAGCCCTCAGGGTTCATGACCGACAAGGTGCCCCACGCACACTTAACAGCTATGGGGGAAACGTGGGAAGAATGACGAGGCTGGCGACTTCCCTTAAATCCTGCTTTTGTCCTCATTCCTCAAAGGGAGAGGGTGATCCAGTCAGCGATCCCGGTGGAATGGCCGGCACCCAGGATCATCCATCACAGATGTACCAGCTGGAGCATCTTCTCTCCCTCCAGCCCACTCGTTCTTAAAAACAAACCAGCCTGAGGATACTGGAGAAGGAGGAAAAATCACCTCATTTGTTTGTCAAACAGATTTCCACCAGGGATCTCCGAGGACGGGGCCGTACGTGCCGAGTGCAGAGTGCGGTGGATTACGAAGAGCCATGAGCCAAACTATGGATCACGGAGGAAAATATTCCATGGAGGTGAAAGATGAACACTGACACCCATCCCCCTTCAAGTGTTTTTACTTTGCAGAAATCCAAGGAAAGGAAAAAAGAAGCTTAAGACTCGTCCCTACACAACCATCAAGTGTTCAAAATGCCTGGTGGGGCTTAAATGCTGTGTCCACCCTCCAAACTTGCCCGATATTTGCCCTCAAAGTAATCCAGGAAAACCTCTGGTTTCATACCTGTTTTTGCTGGGAAGAGCACTTCAACGCCGGACCAGAGAGAACTTTGAGCTTTATGCACAGAATTGGATTTTTCTGGCTGTGTTTCGCCCTTGGAGTCTAATCAGAGATAATTTTACAGTGTGGACACAACAAGAAAAGACTTGTCACATCAGAATCACAGCAAGGGCTTGCACAGCCGCTGGCCCAAGACGCAGCAGCTGATTGATGCATCGACCACTAAATATTTTTTTTGTTTTCTCCTATCCATAGGTATTAAAGTTCCCTTTCCGCATCTCCAGCCAGTTTCTAATCCCTGCTAAGGAGCTGCCTTGACACCTGGTAAAAGAACAACAAAATGGCGGCATAGGAGAGAAGGCAACAGCAATAATTAGCGATTAAAATGATTTCTCCGCACCTCAGACTCTCAGCAACCTGCCAAAAATTCTTCCAAGCGAGTTTAGAACCACCTGGGATGACAACTGTGCACAGATAACCGCGAAAAAAAAGGCATCAGAACACTTTCGAAATTAATTAATACGTTCAGACACCACCAAGCCTTCTCCTAAGAGCCCCAGGGCCCAGTTTTCCTGCTTTTGATGGATTTTGATCACAAAGCTTATTAGTCCCTAGCAAGCACCCCAAATTGCATTGTGCTTGGCCACCTTTGGGTCCCACTCATGGGATTCGGGGATGGTGCCCCCCAGCCAGATGTTTCCAGCACCTTTTGACAAGAAATACATATTTTTCTTTTATTGGATGCCCTGGCCAGAGAACCCATGGGGAATGTAAACTCTGTGCGGAGAGATATATATTTTCTCTCTCTGTTTATAAACACAGAGAGTCCAGTTCTTCCCCCACCAGGGTTAGATGAGCCCAGAATTTATCAGCATTGGAGAACATGCTCCTGATTTACACGGAAGGAAGAGGGGAAATTGCTTGCAGGAGAAAACAAAAATGGATTAGGCAATTCCCATTTGCATAGGGGCTGGAATACACATGCACCACAATATTTAGATGGTTTGTAATAAACAAACTTGCCTCAACACCCACGAGGGCCAACCTGAAATCCAGAGGGGAAGCCAGGGAAAAATATCTTTGTGTTCCCCAGAGGGAAGCGAGGCTGCTCAGACCTGGAAAATTCCCTTGGCAACACCTTCCTTTGGCAGCTGCTCTGACATCCCTCAAAATTTTCCCTTGGAGCAACCTGGTGTAGTGGGAGTTGTCCCTGCCCGTGGCAGGGTATGGAATGAGATTGTCTTGAAGGTCCATTCCAACCCAGACCATTTTGGGATCTGTAACTCCCAGTTCCCTTTCCCTGCTGTTTCTCCTGCCTCACTCCTGGGTCTTGTTCTGCCCCGCAGGGCTGGTCCCAAGAGTCACCAAAGGCAGATTTGCTAGGCTGGGCCTACTTTCTCCCACCCAGCTGCTGCCCGAGCCTTCAGCACCTGCCAAAAATCTCCCTGTAATTCCAACAGAATCAGGCCCGTGGCTGCTGGTCATGTGCATTACTTTGATAATTTAATAATTCTATAGATGAGGCAAGAAGGATGGTTTGCATCAAGCGTCTTTACAGGACATCAGAGAAGCCACCAATGTTTTGACATCCAGAAGATTATGGTATTTGTAGGGCTGAGCTCTCATAATGATGGATTTTAGGGCTGAGCTCTCACAGTGATGAATTTTCTGGCCCCAGCCCCGCTGTTATTGTTGAAATAACACAAATGCACTGGGAACAGATTAAAACACTCTCCACATACATTTGTGTGTACACATTTATAAATGCACAAACACAGAGAGGAGGGGAGAGATAAATATCTGCAGGTCACAACCGAGCAGTTTTAGGAAGCTGCAGGACACGAGGGAGGATTTTGTTTAGAGTAGAACTTCCCCCTTTGTCCCTCCGGGATGAGATCTCCAACATCTGTCCCCTGTCGCCTTCCAGTGAAGCCAAAGGGTGCTTTGAGCACAAAACCCGGCACAGAGTTCCCTTCCTTTGGCAGGGAATTCACCTCATTTCGGATGGATGGGGAGCTCTAACTGAGCTCATCCCCTGCCTGATGGGGCTGCAAAGGTCTGCCAGGGTGCTGCTCCTTTGCCACGTTGATTTAAAGGGTTGGGGATGACAACAGGCCAGAGAAAAGGTTAATCAGTGGTGCTGAATCTCTCTCCCTCACCATTTCACAACTGTGTCTGGATTTGGGTGGCGATGCCTCACTCCTTTAACCCATTTTTTTAATACTCTTACGGAGGGAATCTGGGATGGTCGAGTTAAACGAAGCTCAACATGTTTAGAAAAGCAGAGGAGGGCAGAAAAAGGATAAATGCACACACAATAAAATCCCAGAAGGGGGAGGAAGCACAAAACAGACGTTGCTGGGAAAGGGAGAAAGCCAAAACAAGGCAATCCCAAGCAACTGAGTGCCAGGAGAGCATCCCTCCAGGAGCAGGCAGGAAAACCCAGAAGTTTTAACAGCAGAACCTGACTGAAATGGCTCCTGGGGGAAGAACCTGGAGAGGGTCTCCACGGCCCAGGCTAAGCCTTTTCCCTGCAATCTGTGCTGCCACCACATCCCTCACGTGCACCCATGTGGGTGATTCACCCAGGGCCACCAACAGCCTGGAACAGCTCAACATCTGGTGCCTTCAGGACAAGCCATCAGCCAGAGATCAGGAAAGGTGCCCCAGGAAGGGGAAGCTGTGACAGCTCCACTTCGAGCCCCAGCACTCCTTTGGGAGAGTAGGATCTGCCAGCAGCAGGAAAAGATTGATATCGACCATCTTCCCTTGCTCTGGAATATTCCTTTGGGGAGGCAGTGCCAAGCCACATGGAAGCACAGTCCTCCTGCGTGCCAAGCCTTCCTTCAGGCCAGCCTCCAGCACGGCTGCTGCGAAATCCCTGCTGGGTTTGAGCAGCAATCGCAGCCGTGAATCACACAAATTCCTGTCATAAACGTCTGGCAGCCTGACTTACACCGGGCTCCTGCAGAATGACAGATGCCTGCCGTTTTCCCAGGAATAAAGCACTAGAGCCCTCCTTCCTTCCATCCTCCCTTTGAGGGCAGTTTGGGTTTCTCCTGCTGCTCCAGGCTGGCTGCAAGCAAAGACGGGACGAAGACGTGAGGATAAAAAAAACCCCAAACCACGACAGTATATCTATTTATGATACTCCTTTCTTGCAGCTGACTCTTGCTCCCAACCCAAGTCCATCTTCCCAACCATCACAAGGAATTCACATTGGATGTCCAGTGACACCACAGACCCGAAGATGAGCTGGACAACCGTGGCAGCTGCTGCCACAACCGTTCTGTCTGCTGGGCTGGTTGTTACTCAGCACCTTTGGAGGGATCTTCACAAGGGAAAGGCCAGGTAAATTATCCCACAGGACTCCGGGATGCGCCATGAGTCCCTGGCATCCAATCCACGCACCAGGGACAGGCTGGCTGCTGCAGTCTGAGGGTTATTCCATATTTTTTTTTTGCTTTCCTAAGAGAGCCAAGCCAACGTGAGGGACCAGGGGTGCAGCTCCCTGCAGTGATCCGAGCTCGGGGACAGCGCCAAGCACTCCCAGAGAGGTGGCAGGAGCAAACGTGCTGTGAAAGCCACTGGAAAGCTTCTGCAGGAAGAAGTTTCCCGACTTAAGAAGCGCAAAATCAAAATCCTTCCCTGGACAATATCCCTTTTGTTTCAGGAGGAAAGTAGTCCTGGAAAAGCAAAGTTTTTCTGTTGGGAAACTTGAATAGCCGAGCCCTGGGAGCCTGCTGAACTCACTTTCCACAGCCACGAGGAGGAAGGTGAAGCTGAAATACTCCATCCAGGAAAGGAAAACAAAACCTATTTGTTCCCTGCCGATTTTCCTGCTCTTTTTTTTTTTGGCCTCGGGAGGAGGGGACCCTCCTGCTGCAGCCATCCACGTGGGGAGCAGGGCATTTTCCTACTGGACTCCACCTGCCTCCAGCTCAGCCACCCTTTCCCTGCCGACTTGGGAGCTGCACCATCCAGGCCTGTTTGTGTCCCAGACACCTTTTCCCTGGAAAAGCCACCCAACAGAGACCGCAAGCACAGCAAACCAACCTTTCCCAGTTTAATGAACACAATCCTCCCCTTTCAAACCCTCTGACCACGCAGGGGAAAGGGGAGAAGAGCCAGAACAACATGATGAACTCCCTCCTCCCAAAGAGAAGCCGAGCAGCCAGGTATCCAGATGCCAGAGACATGCCCACGTTTTGAGAAACAGATGCAAGGTTTAGAGGTGTTTTTCCACAGGGTAAAATGAACTATGCCACCCCAAAACGTCAGCTGTAAGTAAATAAAGAAATGGAATCTTTTCAGACCAGCTCGAGGTGGAGCTGGAGATGTTCCTCTCCCAGTGAAAGCAGAGGATGTTGGAGAAGAACCTGCATTTTTGTGAAGCTGAGCACCACACAAATCCCTCATCTGCACGTCACAAACACCCCAAGGCTGAACCTGCTCCCAGAGCACAAAAACCCGCCACCCCTTCATCCCCAAAAACCAGGAGCAAAACAGTGGGTGCCATGGGAAGGGAGGGAGCAGAGCAAGGCACAGGAGCAGGGACCGCCATGAACCCAGAAGGATTTTCCCCACCAAAGCTCCTACTTAGTAAATGGAGCAGGACTCAGCCTGGGCAATGTTTGTAAATCTGGGCCAGCCAAAGCACTCACACCCTGGGTCCCCCTCCCTTGGGAAGCCAGCAGGACTTTTACCAACACCACCAGCTGCAGCAAACTCCAGAGATGGGCTCCTCATCCAGCCACACAGAGCTGTTTCAACTCAGAGACACAGCAGGAAAAAGGAATCGAAGAAATAAAACCATTTGGTGTTTTTGTTGGCTCCCTTTTTTGCCAGGTTAGCGAATTAAATCAGGGGCTGACAAGTGCTGAAGCCAGCACTAGATAAACAGGGAGAGCAGGATTAGGGCAAGGATGATAAAGAAGGGAAATCTCCACCTTTTTTTAAAAGACATGGCATTGTTAGATTGCTTCCAGCTGCCTTCCCAAGCCCAAACCCTGGAAGCCAGGATGGCAAGAAACAGCTACTGAAGCCACCAGCCAGGAAATGCAAAGATTAAGAAAGAAAAGAATGAGAGCCAAACACAACCTGCCCAAGGATCAAACTCCGGGCTGGGCAGCCTGAGAGCTTGATAAAACCAGCTGGGAGAGATAACCCCTTCAGAAAGCAAAAAGGGGCTGTCTGGAACCATTGCATTTGGCCTCAAAACCCAAGTTCCAGCCCCAAACTCTCCTCTGTGGGAGGAAGAAAGCAGCTGGCCAAAAGCAGAGGGTGGAAGGCTCCTCGCATCTTTCAGGCTGACCCTCAGAAACACAACCTGGGAAACCCAAGATCTCCCCTCTTGAAGCATCCCCAGACACCTCCTCATGTGACAGGGAGCTGATACCGGATCATGATGGACGTGGCCTTGCGCAGGCTCCTGGAGCAGAAAGGAGAATCCAACACAGAATCCAACAGTTCTCCCTCTTCTAAGGTCTGGCACCTGCATGTGAGACAGATGAGAGTGAAATAAGTCTTCTCCAGGGGGCTGGAGACAAGAAGCTCTCCTGAATTTCTTCCTCCCGTGGACAGGATTGCTCAGCTGGACTCAAAGCAGCAGCGGTGACATTTGGGGTGGGATGAACAGGGCAGAGGCAAAAAAAAAAAGATTGAGAAATGGTGAAATGCCTTCAAAAATAAAGCAGAAAAAAATCTGGGAGCAGATGAAGGAATCGGTGTCCCCCCCTTGACGCCCTCTGGCTTCACCAGCTGCATCCACTTATCACGCACAGGGGGCTGGGGAAGGACAGGCCCACAGCTGCCTTCACTTTACAAAATCCCTTCTCCTTTCTCCACACCAAGCAAACCCAACATTTCCAGTCCCTAACTGCGTCCCTTTGACCTTTCTACCTGTACCTACCTCCACCACGCTCCTCCTCAGAAGCAGAGGTGAGAAGAGCCCTCAGTGCTTAAGAGGTCTTGAATAAAGCCGAAGTTTTATTTATTGGCAAAAGGGACCCTCACCACAGGTTCCATCACAGGTCTTAAAGCACCTGGTTCCAACACCTGAGGTCCCCCTTCCTGTGCTACTACTGAGCATCTCTTGGACCAGCCCCACCTGAGGTAGAGCTTGGGCATCACCAGCACCCAATGCCCAAAGGGATCTTTCCTCGGGGGTTTTAGGACTGTACAGGTTCTTCTCATTCCTAGAAGATCCCGAATTCCCAGCACAGATCCCCCAGATTGTTATTCCATCCCCCTTTGTCCTGCAGAGGAAGATGCTGCCAGCATGGGCTGTCACCTGGACCGGGCTGGAAGATCTCACCGGAGCCCAAGAGCGGCCAGGTCACGCTTCCTCACCCTGGAAATGATCTCCCTGCTGCATCCCCAGGGATGAAATGCCAGCGATTCACGTCTCAGCCAGGAGAAAAGTGAAGAGCTAAACATCTCCTCCCTTGACAGAGAGAGACAGAGCCCTGGAATTCCTGTTTATAGAACTGCAATCAGTGTGAGCACAAATTACAGAGAATCAGTCAAGAGTAGGAAATTGCCATCAGAATTCCTCTCATTTTCTTTTTTAAATAAAATTAAAAAAGCAATTCAAACCCACCGTGGCTGCTGAGCTTTCGTGAAAGCTCTCCAAGCCTTCATTTCTGTGTTGTGTGTCACCACAGAAGACACACGAGATGCAGTGAACTCCCCCGAGTTAATTTGAATTATGCCACAAAACAGATGTGTGCTGTGGTGCACGGAGAACCTTTCTCTCCTCTTGCATTTCCAAACGACTCCTGCCTCATCCCATTAGCTCTTCTTATCCCGCTGCATCCCCTGACGTGACATAACGAGCCCTGACACCCTCATATATCACCAGGAGAGATGGCAGCGACTCCACGCGACGTGGGAAGAGCAGGAATTGTGCCGCAGTTTCGACGGGAAGCTGGGGCTACTGTCTCAAATTTGGGAAAGGAGAGATTCCCCTTCCCGAGCCAATTAAAGTTTCGCAATCAGGCAGATTGCAGGAACGAAGGTGGAATTAATCCGTGGATCGTATGGAATTTCACCCTCTGGGCTCGGCTCCCAGCTTGTGGGAAGAGACAGGGATTGAAGCAGAAGCTTTGCAAGCAGGAAGAAATTACAAACACCCAGCCCGGCCTCTTGTGGTGGGGTAGAAATTCCTCCACCAAGCCCAACAAGGCAGGGCTGGGGAGGAATCTGCCACTGCAGGATGGATATAAACCCAGGACAGAGCTGAGAAAAAGGCACAGGACCCTTTGGAGACACCTCTTCCAAAGGTTAAACCCTTCTTATCCCTGGAAAGCTGTAATTTGATGCCCCTTTCCTGACTTCAGTGCCTGGCTGGGCCTTCTCCTGCTCGGTTCATAGAATCCCAGAATCCCAGAACGGTTTGGTTTGGAGGAATCCTCAAAGCTTGAAGCTCATCCCACCCCCTGCCATGGGCAGGGACACCTTCCACTAGCCCAGGTGGCTCCAAGCCCCGTCCAACCTGGCCTGGAACACTTCCAGGGATGGGCATGAGCTGAGGACACCTCTACACCAAGCATTCCCTTCCCACTCCTGCCACGCTGAGCGATGACCACGGCCATGGAAAACACACCCTTGGGCACACCCTGATGTTGATTTCCTCAGTTCTCCTCCACTAGAACATACAAATCCTCCCCCTAGGCCCACCTCTCTCCATTCCTGTTGTTACCATGGCCCAAACTAACCCCAAATACACAAAAGCGCATTTGCACACCCCCCCCCCCTCTTGTGGGGCAGCACACTCAGGGTCAGGTTTGATGTCCCCTTTAGGTAAGTTGCTCTGAGGAAAGCTCAGTGTAAGGTGAATTTTTCACATGCGAGTCACTCTCTGCATCACACACAGGGGGAAGGAAAAAAAATAGCCCAATTTTACAGCATTTCTGGAAAAGGAATGCAGGGAATGTGTCGTAAACACTCCCCCTCACCCCCCAAAGAGGTGGCAAATTGAGCCCTGAGTGTTTGAAACACAGGACCTGGGAGAACTGGTGGGAATTTTGGGGGGGTGTTGAGCCTCTTCCAGTCAAATTTTTGTTCTTCCCACTCCTCAACTTCTTGTTATTGTATTTGAGATGACGAGGGAGTTGTTTCTCTGCCTGGCTCTCCCCAGCACGGGTGAGCAAGGAAAAACCCGTGGCTGTGTATTTATTTATGGTCACTGGCTCCAGGACGGCCCCACTCCAGGGAATCCCAGCCCAAACCATTCCCAAGGGTCACCCCACAGAGCACCTTTCTGCCTGTCACACGGAAGGCAGGCGTTTTCCCACCTTGGGAAGAACTTTATCCAGAACCGAGGAAACAAACAAAGCACCCAGCAATTTTTCTTCCCCTCAGCGGAAATATTTTAACGATCCTGGATGAAAGAGCCAAGCCTGACAGGGCACATTACATGTGCTTTTCACGGGTTTGGCTGCTGGGCTGAGTGAAGGAATGCCCTTAGAATGCTGTTTCCCCCTGTATGAAAACACTGAATTAGCATTTCTGTGCTACTCGGTATTGCTACGTGCGGGACACTGCAGGATGAGCAGAAACCCGTACCAAATGTTCTTATGAAACTGCACAGTGCTTGGTTTTCTTCTGCTCTGATCCCCCGAGTTCATCACTTGTTCCATCTGCTGATAGGAACAAGGCTCTCCTCTGCAGACGCTGAAAAGCTTTGGTAGAGAAATTTTTCAGCTTTCTGCAGCATTCTGTGAGAGCTCTGTGGTTCTCATGAAAGCTGTGATAAACACTGCTACGGGTTTTTGTAAACTGAGTTTTATCTGTGCACCTGGGATCTGTTTTTCAGAGCTGTTACGGTACACAGCAAAATAATATTTTGAAGTAGGAGTTGTGAGCTTTGGCCAATGGGACAGGGGGTGGCTGGTCCAAGATCCAATAACCTCCTGTCATCTTTGGGAACCAAGTTATATAAATCAAATTATAATTAATTAAATAACCACTTTCTTCCTGAACTTGGATCGTGTCGTTTCTCGCCGTTCTCGGTACTTTACAGCGACGCTCCTCCACAGAGCCCTTTGTCAAAAACCTCTGCTCTGCCAGATCCACGTGGAATCAGGGCCCATTGGCCAGCTGAAAACAATGATCCCAAAGAGTGTCTGGAGATATTTCAAGGCCAGGTTGGACAGGGCTGGGAGCGACCTGGTCTAGGGGAAGGTGTCCTTGTTCACAGCAGGGGGTGGAATGAGACAATCTTTAGGCCCCTTCCATCCCAAACCACTCTGGGTTTCTGTGACTGCCTGGTGTTTAATTTTTGGGATGATTTTCTTTAAGACTGGCTTTAAAGTGCAGCAGGAACAATCAAGGGTTAACAAGGTTAGGCTTCACGTCCAGATTAGCATTACCAGATGACCTGAAGCAAGGGTTGTATTAAAAAACGCCTTAATTAAAAAATACAGGTCAGAACCAGTTTAAGCTCCCGACCCGCGGTTATATTCCCTAATTAGAAGGCTTGGACACATCCCTCAGAGTGATGGATGAGCCGTGGCTGCCTCGTGGCACCACACGGAGAGACGGGACACGGCTCCCCAGGCACGGGGCTCGCGCAGGATCGCGCCGCTTCGCTTCGTTCCAATTCGCCTCTCTTTTCTTCTTCCCCAGGAATTAATGGACTGGGGGCACTCAGGAACTCAGAGAAATCATCCATCTAGATGCCCTGCCTGGCTCAAGCCCCTCACCAAAACTGCCAAGCACAATCTTGGGCCCTGCAAACCCCACACTCCAATTCCAGCACGTTTCACTGGGTGGTTCCAGGTGAAACCAAACCCCTTCTCACCAACACCATCGCAGTTCCCTGCCGGAAGAGATGAACCCTCCCCATGAACCTCAGCAGAGTGGTCCTGCTTGAAACATCCACCTGGTGTTCGGGCAGAAGTGCTTCTCCCNGGAAAAGTGTTTCCCCCCACAAAAAAAAAAAAAAAAAAAAAATCTCAACTCTTCTGCAAAAGAACTGGAGAAGACCATGAGGAAGCGTCAGGAAATAGGGTGAGGAGCTGAGTCTCTCACCCTGGATGAATAAAGAGCTTTGGCAGTGGAAAGGAGGGAAAACAAGACTTTTACAGTGCAGTTTAGATGCCAGAAAACAGATTGCACCCTCAGTAAAAGTTTAAACACTCCCCCCCAAAAAAAACACCAAACTCCCAAACAAACAAAAAACCCCAAACTGAGCAAACCCTTTAAAAAAATTCTTTTTATAAATTTTTTACTTCTATATAACCCATTGCAAATTCAAATAACTTATGTATTTCATTTATCTGCTGCCCTAAGTAGAGATTTTGCTACACAGTTCACAACTCCTTTGGGAGAGCAAATTGGTAATCTCGTGGAGAAAGCCCCAAACAGGAGAAGGCTTTCCAAACTGGAGGAAAAACAAAAGCATTTCCTTCAAAACGAGGTTCGTGACCTGGCTATTTCAGCGTGCGGGAAAATTTAGGGGGTGCTTGATAGGTATTTCAGATAAAAGGGAATGGGGACGGTCCCGGGGATTGGGATTGTTTGGGATTCGCGTTGCCGCGCTCTGCGTGGGTCTCCATTAAGGGCCATTATTGCCGTCCTCCTTCGTTTGCCTAATGAGAACAGATGAGCCCTCAGGGCCCCGTCAGAGGCACCTCCAACCCTTTTCATGCCGCAGGAGGAGAGGGAGAGCTGGTCTCCATCTCCGTGTCAATCCACAGCAGCACAGCTCTATTGGGATCAGCATCGGGAAGCGCCCCGGACTCATCCCGCCCTCCATTCCCACCAGCGCTGGCAGGGACCGCCCAGAGCCCCCCCAGAGAGGTTCACCCCGGGATGCACAGGGCAGGGAACATCTCCATCGGGAGCAATTTGTGCGGCCCTAATCGCCGATCAGAGGCACGCTTTGACGCATCCCGCCTTTCCCTGTAATCCCCGCTCCTCTTGTAATCCCCGCCGGCTCCAGCCCGTGCCTGGGCAGCTCTACAAGCGAGTGCTCAAGCGTGACGGAGGGGGAATGGGGTCTGGGGAGAGCTGCTGACAGCTGAATGTGCTCAGGATCTCCCAGTCAGCGGCGTCCTGCAGCCAGCGCTGGAGCGGGAGGCTCCAGCATCCCCAAAAAACCGGGGGGGAAACAAAGAGGTAGCATCTCCTTTTGGAGAGCATCATCCGGGTGTTGGCGGGGATCAGGGCAGGTTTTCCTCCCTCCTGGATTTATCAGTGGAGAAAAGTTCTCCGAGGAAGCCTGCGAGGTTCCTGGTTCCCATCTCCTCCTCCCCGCAGCTGCGGCGTCGCTCAGATCCCATAAATCAGCAGGAGCAGCCGGGAGAGGGAAGTGGAAATCGGCCGTCGGAGGGGTTTTGAGGCTGAAGGGCAAACCCGGCCCTGACAGGCGCCCTGACACCTCCCCTTCCTCAGCAGGGAGGAATGGAAGGGGTGTAGGCAGCGTCAGCCTCGGGATGTGGGATTCAGGGACAATCCGGGTGCCTGCGGATCAGACCGGGAGATAGATGCCCCGGCCTGATCCGCTTCCCGCTGGCTGGCATTTGGATTGAGCAGCTCCCTGCTATTTAATCACCTCCAATCCCATTGCCATCCCGCACACCCCAGGGGTTTAAAAGCCAGCGGAGCTCCAGCAGGACGGCGGTGCTCGCAGTAAGGGTGCGGAGGATAAAACATGGAGAGCTGAGAAATCCCAAATGCCACATCAGAGCATCCTATGGGATGAGGGAGAGGAGGAGGAGGAGAGCTGAGAGCAGAGCACCGAGGCCTTTAATTCGAAACTCTGCTTTGGCACCTGTGTCTTAAAATCTTCTGTTCTTGTGGGTGACGAGCCTGGTTTGCTCTCTTAAAGGAAGGGGAATAAATCTTTCTAACCTGCCTCTTTAAAAGCTGGGAACTGAAAAGGAAGAACCCAAACACATTTATGTTTAAAATTCTGGAATTTTAAACACTGCTCCTGCACTAAGGGAGACCAGGATAGTGCTCCAGGGGGAAATTGATTCCTGGGGCTTCCATGGCTCAGCTTGAGCATAAAATAAAATAAAAATATTTGAAATTATGCTGAGCCCCAATGGGAATTTCCAAGAGCTCTGCTGGAGCGTTTGTACTCCAAGTTGCCACCCAAGGGAGCAGCAGGACTCACATCACCAGGATGTGCCCCACAGCACCAGTTCTTCCCCAGGCAGAAGATCCTCCAGCTTTTCCCCTCTCTCCCATCTTGCTTCTCCTCACCTCACACTTCGGCTTTCCTGGGACTGCTTCTCCCCCGGAGCAGCAGCCAGGAGGAATGTGGCACACCAGGGTTGTTTGGGTAAAGCAAGAAGGGGGGATTACCGTCAGCTTCCTGATGGAAAACCGGCACCGCTGCCAGCTCCGAGATCGGTACAGGGTTCTGTATGGAAAAATTGGACACAGGAGGGCTCAGAACTCAAATTCCCCAAAGGGATCAAGGTACTGATGCTCCAGGAGTGGTGATTAGGCAGGGTGCCAATCCACAGCTTTGTTTCCAAAAATAACTGAGACAAAAGTCCCTAAACACCAGGAATTTCACTCCGTGTCCTCCAACCCCATGAGGAGCCAGCACAGCAGAGCCTGGAGTGATGGTGGGACTCGTGTCCCTGACTCTGGTGGCCCTGGGAGCCATCCCCAAGGAGCATGGCGTGTGTCACAGCCCAGGCATTCCATCCTTTACCCGATGCCCTCCTGCAAATATTTTTCCTGCTGCTGACAAGCAAACCAAGGGAGAGGGAAGGTTTGAAAGGCACTGAAGGTTAAGTTCAGCTTGCTGGTGTATCCCCTGACCCCATCAGCCAGGCCTTGAGCCTATGCCAGCAGGGAAAACAGGTGGAGAGGGATAAATCCTCACCCATCAACCCCCCCACAGAGGTTCCTTTTGCTGACAAACGCTGCTCCCCACTGAGAGTAGTTTTAGGCTGTTGTGCTGCCTCACGAGGGGAACTGGAGGGGCAGCTCGGATCTCTGCTCTCTGTGACAGGGACAGCACCCAAGGGAACGGCTGGAGCTGTGTCAGGGCAGGGTCAGGCTGGACATCAGGGAAAGGTTCTTCCCCCAGAGGGTGCTGGGCACTGCCCAGGCTCCCCAGGGAATGGGCACGGCCCCGAGGCTGCCAGAGCTCCAGGAGGAGTTTGAACAACACTCTCAGGGATGCCCAGGGTGGGGTTGTTGGGGTGTCTGTGCAGGGCCAGGGGTTGGATCCATGATCCCTGTGGGTCCCTTCCAGCTCAGGATATTCCATGGTCTACGATATCTCTCTCCACAGCATCACTGTTTGCTCTGCAAGCAGGGGATTTTATAGGGAACAAAGGTAAAGAAAGGCAACTGCAAAACTGCTCTTAAAACCCACTAGAAACAGGCACAGAGCTGGAAAAGCACTTCCCATCCCTTAACCTTCCTTGAATTCCAGTGCCCAGAGGGTGGGAGATGCCAGAGGTCATCATGCCAAGTGAGTTATAAGAGCCACAAGCTTTGCTTACGTGTGACAGCACTTCCAGAAGCAAATCCTGTGCTGAGCCAGGTCCAGAAGAGCTCTGGGATGAGTTTCCATCACCAGTGACAGGTTTTCCATCACCAGAGAGAGGTTTCCATCACCAGTGACAAGATAGGTTAGAGAGAACCAACAAAAAGTCAGGATAAATAAGGCCCTTCCCAGAGCCATGATTCTTTTTCATCAAGCATCCAAAAAAAAGTCAACAGCCTTTCTCAGATGTTTCACAGATTTCAAGGCATTGGTTTTTCAAGCCAAGTTGTCAAAAAATCTCATTATCAGTAACTCCAACTATCTGCTTAAAAAAAAAATGGCACTTAAAATTTACTTTGACATTAATGGAGACTAAAAACATTTTTTAAATTACACCTATTTTACCTTGGGGAAAAAGCTCCAAACTCTGTGTTTTGAAGCCACGTTTGAATTCATCTCCTTTCACATGTAGAAAATACTGGTGATTGGCACCAGAGTGATTGCAACCAGGGTTTCAAATGAGTCTTTTACAAGGTGAAGTGCAGACGAAGAAAAATTTGCTTTTAAAAAAGACTACTTTTAACAGATGAAAACAACACCATAAAATAGGTGTCACGACATGCAACCAGCAAAGTGAGTTCTGAAGGATATAAAATAGTGAGACAGAGCTCAGAAGACA
Source organism: Struthidea cinerea (assembly GCA_013397865.1). Taxonomy (NCBI): domain Eukaryota; kingdom Metazoa; phylum Chordata; class Aves; order Passeriformes; family Corcoracidae; genus Struthidea; species Struthidea cinerea. Next base: position 386,467 of record VZTI01003852.1, on the reverse strand, counting down.
TAGAAGGAGAACTGGCATTTATCTGGAAAATCGGGATTTCTGTTACCAAGCACCTGTTTTGTGTCTGTAACTCTGGGGGGTCCCCCAAGTTCAGGTCACTGCTGTGCCATGGGAGTGCAGAGCAGAGTCACCATGGAGAAATTCCCTCAGCTCAGCTGCAGAGAGCAGGAACGTGTGAATCCCCTCTCTCTTGACAAGCTCTGCTGGGATTTTCAGCCTGGAGTGAAGCTGTGTGAGTAAAATCAGGAGTGGGAAGGGAATCCAGCATCTGGCAGGTGCCGCAGGGTTTGCCATCCCATCCTCTCTTGTTCGCACCAGGGAACACCGGGAGCATTCCCAGGGCACCACGGAAAATACTCTGGTTTAGGGGTTCATTCAATGTTTTCCTCCTCAGCAAACTGTGCAGACTTTCTGTCTCTTTGCAGCCTCCCAAATCTGGCGTCCTGGAAAGGAGTCAAAGGCGAGGCAGAGCTGTTCATTAAGGTGGGCTGCTGTGACCAAAGGAGATGCAAATCAGCCCCGGGGACTGCCAGGAATTGCTGGCCAGGCCCTCTGGGTTGGCTCTGGGAGCCCCCAGCCCCTGCCCAGCCAACAACGAGCCCTGGGTTCAGGGAGGGGGTTGCCAAGTGGGCACAGACCCAAGGGCTGTCCTGGCTTCCAGCTGCAGGACCTGCTGCTGGCCCCACTGTGGAGCTGATTCCCTGCGGCTCCATCACGGCTTCTTCCTGCCAAAACGTGATGGCAGGGAAGAAGGGAGCCTTCAGATGTCCTCAGATCAAACAGATCAGACAAAAAGCTCGGACAGGCTCTCAGGGAATTTAGAATCACACAATGGGTTGGGTTTGGAAGGGACCTTAAAGCTGGTCCAGTCCCACCCCCTGCCATGGGCAGGGACACCTTCCACTATCCCAGGGTACTCTGAGCCCCGTCCAGCCTGGCCTTGGGCACTGCCAGGGATCCAGGGGCAGCCACAGCTTCTCTGGGCACCCTGTGCCAGGGCCTCCCCACCCTCCCAGCCAGGAATTCCTTCCCAATATCCCATCTGACCCTCCCCTCCAGCAGTTTGAAACCATTCCCCCTTGTCCTGGCACTCCAGGCCTTTGTCAAAATTTGCTGCGCATCTTCTGGACAAGTTTTTACTGTGGAGAAGAAATAAAAAAGACAGAATTACTAGAGAATTCCAGGTCTTGTAAGAAGTACAGATCTGTGACCACTTTTGTGTTTTGCTCTGTTTCTTCAGCTTTGGGCTGTGTGACACATCCAGCAGCTCCTCTGTTAGCCCTGCATGGAAGTTATTTGCCTTTCGGAGAACCACAAAATAGTCCAAAGCCATCTATTGGCACCAGATGTCCTTTGGGCTGGAGGGCCAGACTACCCAGAGCTGGGGTGGGGGGAACTGTAAATGATATTGAGCAGATTCCTGGGTTTCGGGCATCATCTGCCGGGTTTTGAAAGTCAAGTCTCCACCCAGCACAATCCCAGCACAATTCCAGAGGCGCTGCATCCCCCGCTGACACAACCCAGAGCTCTGCTCAAGTCAGTGGCACCGCAGCCACTCTCTTCAACCACAGGATCTGCCCCCTGCCCAGATTTCCAGCCCGGCATCCTGTGATCCTGAGAGCACTCTGAGTACTCCAAGACAATCCAAGTCTCGGCAGGAATGCCCCTCTGTTTAAGTGGAAACACTCCTGATGTTGTGATTTCCCAGCTCTAATTACCAGGAGCTTAAATTCCGCTGTGGGTGAGGGTGATTGCTGCCTTCAGACTTGCTGAGGTGCTCTCAGAGAGGCGGAGAGGGAAGACCGGGGGAAGGAGAGGAGGAAGGAGGCTCTGCAGACACGGAACCATGGAATTGTTAAGGTTGGGAGAGACCTTTAAGATCATCAAGTCCGACCATCAGCCCAGCACCGCCACCACGTTCTCAAGTGGCACATCGACAAGTTTTTGGAACACTTTCAGGGATGGTGACCCCACCATTTCCCTGGCCAGCCTGTTCCAATGCCTGACCACCCTTTTTCCATGAGGAAATTTTCCCTAATATCCAGTCTAACCACCCCTCAACATGCTGAGGTAGCACAAGGCCAGCACCCTTTCCCTCAGGGATCCAGCCTGCCCAGGGGTCCAACAGACCTTCCAGAAGTGATCCAGGTGCTTCAGTTCCAGCAGCCCAGCGGGAAAATTCACAAGTGAATTGTTCCTCATCCTCCTGCCCTCCACTTCCAACAGGTGCATGTGGAGGCACGTGGGCTTGGGTTTCCTTCCCAGTCTCCTGCCCTGGATGAAGCAGGGCTTCCTCCAAGGATGAGTTTAAGCCTCCAGCCTAAACTCTGAGGCAAACCATGGATATTTGCCAATTTATTTTATTTTTTAATCTCTTTTGCTGATAGCTCTGTGTACTGGGGTGTGACTTAGAGCCAGCAGCAATAATGAACTCACAGGATAACACCCCTGGGGAGAGAGCACGGGAATTTGGGATACAGAAGCTCTCCTCAGGCAGAGGAGATTTGGATTCAATCAGTTTGGATTCAAGCAGACCAACGCACCGAGCCTTTCACATCCCATGCATTTATTTTTCCATGCTTTCCACAGGCAATTCCTGCCAGGATTTTTCAGACGTTTAATCAGCGCTCAGCCTCTTTAAGGGGCTGTCTCTGAGGGAGCGGGTTCAGCAGAGTGATAATTTTGGCTGCTTAATCTGGGTTGATTGATTTTAACAGTCTGCTTAACAATAGATACCACGTGGCCACGGCCAGAGAAGTTTTGTGGCCTTCACCGAGGTTTAAAGTAGGTGTGAAACGCTTTAAAAATGTGTCCTTGCTGCAGGAGAGGTAAAAGCTTCACTGCCCTAACGAGGGAATGGACTGGCCCGGGTTCCAGAGCAGTGATTGCCCTTCTCTGAAAGGCTGCTCAGTGTCACCAGATCCCTGGGTTTCTTCTAGAAAGTTGCAGAGGAAAGGACAAGGCGATCCAAGAGCATCTGGATCAGTTTTCTGAACTTCTGCGCCACCCTAAGAAGAAGAAATGTGGGTCCCTCTGTCAGCCTGAGAGCACAACCTCTGTGAGGTGTTCAACTCAAGGAGTTACCAAACTCTGAGAGAGAGAGAGAGGCACCTCTTAATCAGAGAATTCCAGACTGGTTTGTGTTGGGAGGGACCTTAAAGCCCATCTCATTCCACCCCCTGCCGTGGGCAGGGACACCTTCCACAGTCCCAGGGTGCTCCAAGCCCCATCCAAGCTGCCCTTGGACACTTCCAGGGATGGGGAGTCCATGCTGTTCATGATGTTTTAATGTTTTTGAGACAAACAACCCCCGTGGAATGTCTTACCTCACGTTACAGGACACGACAAGGGCGTTTCTGGAACACATGTTGCGATTCGGAATCGCAGGCGGCCAAGGAAAAGGTTTTGAGATGAGATAGTAACAAAATAATTTTGCATTCCTAAATCAATGCGTGTGCAGGTTTTAGATTACATTTTTTAAAAGTGATCTTTACTCCAATAGTACTGTGGGTTATTTATGAGTAACTGGGGGTCCAAGACCAGAGCTGGCTCAGGTGCTGAGTCTTCAAGCCATAGTAATGCCAATATTTTTGGAAAACAATGTCATGTTCAGTCCAGCTAGAAAGCAAAGAATTCCAGCACTGAACTCGCATGTAGGAATTTGGTTTTGAGACAATACTGCTTTTTTCCACATTGAGCAACCTGGTCTGGTGGAAGGTGTCCCTGCCCTTGGCAGGGGGTGGAACGAGATGGTTTTTAGGGCGCCTTCCAACCCAAACCACTCTAGGATTTACCGGGTTTTTTACAGCACTATTTAGGTCTGAACGCCAAACTTTAGTGACAGCGCTGGACTCGAAATCCTTGGTGCCCGCCCACCGACAATCATCCAAGTTTTACACATAAAATATATTTTTTTAATATTTTATGCATAAAATCAGCATCATTCCAAAGGCACAAGCCAGGTCAGCCCCTCTCCACCGAGGGATTTGTCCCAGTCCAGCCTTCCCGTTGTGCTTCTGTGCACTTATTTTCCATCATTCCTTAGAAAACAAGGACGGAGGGCAGGCACGTGTGTCAGGAGAGGAAAACAGGACGGAGGAATGGAGGAAGCCCATCTCCGAGAAATCGCTGATTAGAATTGCTCCCAAGTTCCCGTTTCCTCCACAAACAAAACAGCCTGCAAAAGTCCAAGCTGGGGTGGATAAAATATCAGCCACGTGCCTGACTTACAGCACTGGGACTGAGGTTTGGGCACCATTTCAAGACTTTCCCCTAGGAGTCTATCCAAACCCTCATTGCTTCTGATGTGGAATAATTTGGAAGTGTTTTTAGGCTGCCGGCTGGGATAACACAAGGGCTATTGTAAACACACACGCAGCTGATCAGCACCAAACCCACACAAATATGGGCTGTACACACATAAATAACTGGCAAGAAAAAAGTACCAAATGAATCAAAAGGCTGAATTAAAGGAAAAGACGAAATCACTGAGCAGGTCTTGAAAAAACCAAATATTGTTTGTGGGAAGAGTTATGTTTCACCTAATTTTAATAAATGAAACTTATTTAAATGCAAGCCACTAGATTTAAAGAGCTCCAGCCAGAGGCAGCTGTCATCCAAGTGTGGGCAGTAAAGCCAGACCATAATTTCCGCGGATGCTGTTTCGAAAACGCTGCTGCCAGCCAAGAAATTTGGGAAATTTAAGAAAGCGTAACCTCAGCAGGGAGAATAACCTGCTGGAGATCCAGGAGCCAGCCTGGAGCCCCAGCCCTGATGCTTCCCTGTCTCTGGTTTGAGTGGAAAAGGAGAGGATTGCTCCTTTGGAGTCATGGTTCTCTGGGATTATTTGGGGTTCTCCTCTATGGTAGCCAGGAAGAAATTCCTCTCACCTGTGAGATATTTCCCAGCTGGTTTCAGTGTGGAATGGTGTTTTGGACCTGCCCAGCTTTCAGGGCAGGCTGATGGGAGCCTGAAAATGGATGTCTTCAAGGAAAGCCACAGCCAGAGGTTGGCATCATTCACATATGGGATGGAGAGGCCCTTTCCCAGGATTTCCAGGTAGCTCTGGTCTGCCTCGTGCCATTACGTCCTTTATTATTTCTTCCAAGTTTCCTGGCAAGTGGATGAACCAGCTCAGGCCAGCAGGTGAGCAAAGAAGCCAGAGGCACCTGTGGCAAGTCCCCTTCCTTCTGGAATGCTGAGCATTGTTCCATCTCCCCTGAGAGGTGAGATGGGTCAGAGGACACAACCTCACACCAAGGCTGCTATGCACCAGGGCAACTGTTTTTCCTGCAAGGAACAGAGTCTATCCTTCTCTGACCCCAAAAGGACTCGAGATCTCCAGGCCTTTCTGTCCATCCTGCCAAGTCCAGGCTGGGATTTCAGGGAAACAACAGCAAACCAGTCTGTCAGGGTTATGGATGTGGAGTTTTTCCATCTTGGCACTGGATGGATGCTGAGCAGAACCGTTCCACGCGTCGGCCGAGGCAGCAGAAAGGTTTCCCCGCAGCAGTAAATCCATCTGGATAATAACGGAGTGGTACATGACGGTTTTGTGACTGCACCATCTGCTAACAATATTTCCTCGAGTAGGAAGGAGCTGGAAAATGAAGTAACATTCCATGCGGAGAGGCTCGGGTTCTTTGCTCTTCCACCACTGGCGCTGCTTTGACCAGGCTCACACTCGAAGCTTAAAATAAACAGGAGGAGTTGTCCAGGCCTTACGTGGGCCTTTGGTATCCCCTGTAATCGCAGAGCTCGTGGGTTGGGTGCCACTGACAGCCCAGAAGGACTGATTGGAGCCCTCTGGATGTTATCCCTGCTCCAGGCCAGGCTGATTTTCAGGAAATAGCAGCACGTTGACACCGTCTCCTTAGAACAGACTTGGTCCAAAGCCTGTTGAAGCCCAATCACAGACTTCCCCTGCTGCAGCAGCCTCCGGGCAGAGCAATGTCATCAACTCCTTCTGGCCCATTCACAGGGGCATTTCCCAAAGGAGAAGACTGGTGCCAAGATTACTCCAGTCAAAAGCCATCACCAGCTGTCGTAGAAAGGAAAACAAAGTTCCTGATGTTCAGCACATCTAAGGCAAAGTGCAGAAAAGGGTGTAAAACAATTAAAGCACCTAATAAAGCGCGGAGGGAAGTGGAGAGCATGAATTTTATGTGAGTTCATCGTGTACGAGGCTTAATTTAATCAAGATAGCAATCAAAGTGTGACCCTCCACGGGAAAGTCCTCGAATCTTTGTCCTTGACCTCGTCTGAAAGGCTTTGCTTAAGCCCTGGAGACTGTGGGCTGAGACAAAAGGGAGTCTGAATGACCCTTTGGTCCGTGACCCGTCCTGATAACCTCGTCAGACAATTTCAGGCACTACTTTCATCCAGAATAAATTTATAGGTTACACACGAAACAATCAGGATCTTGCCTTTAGTTCCCCCAGATTCTCTGCTACACAGGAAACCCTCTAACTCAGGCTGGGAACACATTCAAATTTAAGCCTCCTTTAAACCTAAGACCCTGTCCTAACTCAAGTTGGAGCAGGTTTCCCAGAGAAGCTGTGGCTGCTGCATCCCTGGCAGTGTCCAAGGCCAGGTTGGACAGGGCTTGGAGCAACCTGGGATAGTGGAAGGTGTCCCTGCCCATGGCAGGGGGTGGGATCAGCTTTAAGGTCTCTTCCAGCCCAAGACTGACAAGGAACACCCAGGCTGGAGCTGGGATCATTTCAGGAAGCAATGATCTCCCCAGGGCTTATAAATAGAAACATTCAGGAGACTCTCTCCAGCTTCCAGAGCAACATTAGGAATACTTGGGCTGCAAACTCACTATCATCACCCACAGGAAGATGAGGAACATGGATTCAGCTCAAGGCTCAGGACAGTGGAGAATTGGACAAGCATCCTTCACCAAGCCAAGGGCTACAGGTGGTGGGAGCAGGGGATGAGAGTTCATGCCCATCCTTTGGAGGGGTGATCAGCAGAAGAGCCTAAGAATATTCTTGAAGTTGGAATAAATTAAGACACTTTCCTGGGATGCCCCGTGATTTGATGGCATCCAAAGTGCTAAGAAAGCAAGGTCCTGCCAAGAAAAGTGAGGTCCTGCCAAGATGGCATCACTGGGCAGTTTAGTTGGTGATTAGGAAAAATATATTGAAAGGGTTGTCCAGCCCTGGCACAGCTGCCCGGGGCAGGGGTGGAGCTGCAATCCCTGAAGGGATTTAAAATCCACATGGACGTGGCACCTGGGGACATGGGTTGGTGGTGGCCTTGGCAGTGCTGGGGGGAATGGCTGGGCTCCATGATCTCAGAGGGATTTTCCACCCTAAATGATTCTCTGATTCCATGAAATTCCAGCAAGAGAGCAACCACCTCACTGACAGCGCAGAGAAGGAGCTCAGAGAAGCTTTTAGGACAACAAGAGGAAAAAAACACATTTCTGATTTCCTTCAGAGCTCTCTTGTCGTGGCACAGAACAGCAGAGAGGACAGCTGGATTCCCACTCTTCCCATCAGCCATCCAGCTGAAAAATCACAGGCAGGAGACAGCAATGGATGTGGTTCCAGCCTCACGTTCCTGTGATGATCGCTTTGCACGGGCCCAGCTCCGCTTCCTCCCCAGTTCCACTTGTGATGGTGAGGGCACAGAAAACACTGACCCTGCTTCCATGAAGCCAAGCTCTGTCTGAGGTCATTCCCAGCTGGAAGAAGCAATCCCAGAACACCAGATGTGTGTCCAAGGAAAAGTAAAGCCGCACTCCTGCTCCTCAGCCTTCCAGAATGTCTGGTGGGACCTTGGGAACGTCACTTAGGGGGGAACGTGGCAAAGGCAGGTTAGGTGTGTGCCAAAAGGGGTTTGAAAAGGTTTGGGGCTTTTTTTTGTTGTGGTGTTTTTTTTTCTTTTAAGGACATTTTTTGGCAAAAGTTAAGATTCTTTCAACACGCTTTCCTCTGGAAAATTCAGCCTGCAAAAATCATTGGATATCAACATTAGGAAATGCCTGGTCAGGTCTAATTAACATTATAATTCCAAGACAAAGGGGCTTGGCTCCATGGAGCTCAGCACATGTGCTTTCACATCGGACACCGCTCCCTCTGAAACACTCCGAAATTCCCCCTGCCCTTTTCCAGCGTCTTCCATGATACTTTGGATCATGAGACTTCAGACCAGCTGTAGATTACAAGTCCTGACCCCACTGCCAGGTCTTTGCACAACACGAAAGGGAGGAAGATCCACCAGCAGGAATTTGGTGAAAAAAACACTTCTGCTTGGGGAGAAAAATTGGGAAAAAGGGAAAAGGAATAAAGCACATGGCTTGCTGCAGGGTGGAAGGCACAAATGTTTAAACTGCCACTGTGTATTTTTCACTGCAAAGTGAAGCACATATCCCAGGAGGCAAGAAATTCCTCCCTGTGAGGGTGGGAAGGCCCTGGCACAGGGTGCCCAGAGAAGCTGTGGCTGCCCCTGGATCCCTGGCAGTGTCCAAGGCCAGGTTGGACGGGGCTTGGAGCAGCCTGGGCTAGTGGAAGGTGTCCCTGCTCATGGCAGGGTGTGGGACTGGATGGGGTTTAAGATCCCTCCCGATGTTAAACCCCCCAGTTTGAGCCCAGGCTGCTCAGAAACACCTACCTGAAGGCCCTCGGTGCTCAGCCAGCTTTTCCCCACTCTGTGATGACAGCACTAGCCGTTCCCAGCGCTGGCAGCCCTCCAGGGTCATTAGCAGTTAATAACCCCAGCATTTCTGGGCTCAATACCACAGTATCTGAGGGCCTTTCAAGAGTTCAGAAGTATTTAAGAGTTTGGTTTGCTTTGGCTCCGGAGGGTCCAAGCTGGAAACCTGTGTGGCTTGATCCTGGACACTCCCTGCAGGGAGAGAGGGATGGTGCTGGGTGACGAAGAAGAAGAACCTTAGGCCGCTTTAATGGCTCCAAGATCAAGCAGGTTCAGTAGATGTGGGAGGTAAGCAGGGAGGCCTGGACAGTTTCCAGCGCTGGACTTTGGATCCTCATTTCGTGAGGTGTCTCCAGGGAGGATCGGTGCTGAACCACTGCATCTTGCAGGGAGTTCACTCGACTTTCATGGAATCACAGAATTCACAAGGCTGGAAAAGCCCGCTGAGATCGTGGAGTCCAAGCCTTAACCCAGTGCTGCCAAGGCCACCGCCAACCCGTGTCCCCAAGTGCCACATCCATGTGGCTTTTAAATCCCTCCAGGGATGGGGACTCCCCCACCGCCCCGGGGCAGCTGTGCCAGGTCTGTTAGAACCCTTTCAGTGAAGAAATTTTCCCGAATATCAAATCCAAACCTCCCCTGGCCCAGCCCGAGGCCGTTCCCTCTCCTCCTGTCCCTGTTCCCTGGCAGCAGAGCCCGACCCCCCCGGCTGCCCCCTCCTGTCAGGGAGTTGTGCAGAGCCACAAGGTCCCCCCTGAGCCTCCTTTTCTCCAGGCTGAGCCCCTTTCCCAGCTCCCTCAGCCGCTCCTGGTGCTCCAGACCCTTCCCAGCTCTGTTCCCTGCCCCGGCCACGCTCCAGCCCCTCAGGGTCCCTCAGGCCGGGCGGGCCCAGAGCCGGACACGGCCCCGAGGTCCCTCAGCAGGGGACGGGCCCTGCCCTGGGGCTGCGGCCGCACCGCGGCTGGCACAGCCCGGGGGCCCTCGGCCTCTTGCCCACCCGGGCTCATCGTGCCCAGCCCCGTCCCCGGCACTCCCAGGGCCTTTTCCAGCCGCTCTTCCCCCAGCCTGGAGCGTTCCACGGGGCTGCTGTGAGCCAAGGACGGGACCTGGCCCTGGGCCTTGCTGACCCTCGGCCCACGGATCCGGGCTGTGCAGATCCCTCCGNTAAAACGAAAGATATTTTCACTTTTCCACCAATGTTCCATAACTCACTTTGTCACGTACACAGGAACTGCGGAATTCTTTATCCAGTCACCTTAAACTACTTCTACTGCAGAATATGGAGTAATAGAAGAAGGAACAAGAGGCCTGGAGAACAACAACAGTCTTCCATTTTGAAGTTTTTTACTTTTTCTCTATTTACTATATTAACAAACCCAAAGACCCTAAATTTTCACCTTGTGATAATCTCACATACATTCTATCACCTAGTTCACACCAGTGTAGATTCTAATTCTTCCCAAAGGGTAGGTAATTGTCTCCATGGGCGAAGGTCAAAGGCAGTGTTGTCCAGGGGGGTAGAATCCTTCAAAACAGGCAGAGAGATATTCTCTGCATTCTGGATTCCAACAGCCCAGGGGCCATCGGCCTTCTTGCCCACCTGGGAACACCACTTTGGTGGTGGCTTCACCTGAACCACAGCTCAGGGGTTACCTGTCACCTGTCCCAGCTCCAAAGGGGTGCCAGCAGCTGTACCCGGATGGAAGGTGAGGATCCTCTGGGCTACACTGAAGCCTCGTCCCCTTTCCCTTTCCGGCACAACCGGAGTTGAGCACCAGCACCGCTCGTAGCACTCATCTCCATCCCAGTTACGGTCCCGGAGCTCCTGCACATCTGGAAAAGCACGAAACACCCCACGGAACACCCTGAGTCAGATGCCTTCGACCTGAGTCACGAAGCAGGACGCAGAGGGAAAGGCGAAGGGCATTATTCCAAGGAATTGTGCAATGAGGAAAACAAACCCAAACCAAAAGAAGTCACACCCACCAGGGAAGCTGCCTGTCTCGAGGAACCCCACGAGTCAGAACCGCCCCCGACAGCTCAGCTGTCTCTCAGCATCCCTGCAACTGCAGAGCCAAGACATCCGAGCATGCTTGGACCTCCTGGAAAAAATTCCAAGGCTCGGTGGTGAATTAAAGTCACGTCTTAACGCACTTTCACCTCCACACCTCCAAAGCAGCTCACAGTGTTCTCCTATTGGCTTCCCAGTGGGATGCGTGAGTCTCGGAGGCTTGGGAATGGAATCACAGCGCAGCCCTTCCAAAGGTGGCCACCAGCCCACATCGAGGGGAAGAAGTCCAGCTGCCATCACCTGCACAGTGTTTCTCCCAACTGTCCCCCAAATCCTTCAATCGGATCAACTGAAATAGCTTTTTAATTTCTTTTTTTCGTTTTTATTCCTAAGTTACTCCAGCCAACCAACAAACACTTCAGCTGTCTACTCTGACTTCCTGGAACCCCCATTTTTTTGGCACAGCTGCATGGTCCTCAAGCTGGTATCCTACAGATACCCAGTTGCTGTGCTCTGCATCCCAGCCACCTTTGAATCCTCAATATTAACAAGATTTGTCAGACAATGTCTGCTTTTGTTGGATATTGCCCTCAGCCCAAGGGGAATCTTCTCTTCCCTTTGAATCTGGCAGCACAAGCCCTGCTGCCTGTAGATTTATATGGAGGTACATCAAGTTCTCCTTCCAGTAAATAGGACTGGATAATCAATTCCGAATGAAGGCTTGGGGAAAAAAAAACCCATTCTCAGACAGTCCCTCTCAGGGAAGAGTTTTTCAACTGCTTCCAAGCTGCTAATCAAAAAAAAAATTTTCAAAAACCAAGTAATGACGTGCTAACAGCGCTTCCAATACTTGGTGTCTTCCCAAAGCCACAGCTCACGAGGGTTATCACGCAAGCCCAAGGAACTGTGTCAGCTCCTGAGCCTCCTGCCTGCAAAAAAAAGAACATTTCAGCAGTCCCAGAAGCAGATCAACCCAACGTTTCCCAAGAATCACACAGGTATTGCTGAGCTCGCCTTGGAATGACAGGAATCTGCTGGAAGAGGTCTCTGGTGCCTAGTCCAGGACTATTTCCTCCAATTCTTTTTGGAGTCAGTGCTTCCAAGAGTTAAAACCCCACCAGTTTTAGCCAAGCTCTCATTTTATTTAAGGCATGAAGGGAACAATATTTATCATTCAAAGGAGCCAGTTCTCTTCCCTCCCTGCTCCTATTTTTGTCCTCTGCCTCTAGACAGGAGCGTCCCTTCCCTGTGCTAATTAATAGAGGGATAAAGGCACACCTTGGGGTTGAGAGCTTCATAGAAAATTTAATTACAGATCCTGACTTTCTAATTACCAGGCGAGCCTCTCACATTATCTGCCACAGGATCCCCGCAGGCTTTACCTGGCTGGAAAGAAGCAGGAGATGACTTTAAAGGCTGGAGTGGAAGCTGATCTCTGGACAAAGTGTAAGACCTAGGAAGGGCCACCAAAAACCTCCACAAGGATGGCAGCAGGGGGGACATGGATGGGTCAGAAGGAGAGAGAAACACTGATAGGTCACAGACACCATGATGGGCTTGCCAGAATGGAAGGGAACAGAGGCTAAGACCATAAGGAGATAATGAACCTGCAGCATTGACACCACGGGTTCAGCTGAGCAGCTCTAAGCCCATTAACAGGCTGAGACTAATGGGAAGGAGATGCAAGACCAGGGCAGAGGGAAAGCTCTCCTTAGACAAGCTGAAAATGTCCACGTGCAAACTGTGCTGCACGGTCTCAGCTCGGCCCTTGGACCTGGGAACACAGAGTGGCTTAAGATGATCAAGACCGCTGGTGTACCTCCATCTCCGACCCGTGAGCGCTTACATACTCACTCTGGTATGTGCTGAGCTGTGCCTCGTGCTCCCCATCCCATAAATCCTCTTCCCTTCCAGGCTCCAGTGATGGAAAACGCTCTCAGAGCAGGCAACCCACTCGCTGAATCAGAGGGGAGCTGCAGCTGGAGAGGCACGGCGCAAAGTCGCAGCCTGGGGGACACAAAGAACTCCTCAGTTATAAACCCAAACTTTGAATCACCAGAAGCTCTCCACAGAACGTTCTGGTGGTGCTGTGCACCTGGGGGTGCACGGCTGAACTCCATGGGTTTTACCAGCACCCTGGGAGCTCACACTGCCCGGTCCTACTTCTCCTCCACGCCCAGAGCGCTCAGAGCAGTCAGGAGCACGGCTCCCAGTTTAAAGAGGAACCATTCATTAATGAGGCACTGGTCCGTTGTAGGAGTTGTACTTCTCAATGCATTGAAGGCTTTGCCAGCCAGCTCCATAAATCAGCTCGTTGGAAAAATTGCCTAAAAAAAGGGGGAAAAAAAAGGATTTAAACGTTGTGTCAGCAACACAACCGTGCAAACAGGAATTCCTCACCTCACATACTCCCAAGGCATTTTATAGCCTGTGCTACAGAGGCGCTGCTCTGCTCCTTGAAAATTGTCTTTAAAAATACCCAATGAGATTAAAAAAAAAAATTCCTGAGTGACTGTCACGGGGAAACAAAGCAAGAAAAGGGGAGGAAATGGCGAGCTGTGGGCCACTGTTGGTGGGCACTTGAATGGGAGCCCCGTGCTTGACACCGGCGTGACTCCGAACAAAACCAGAGCCAAGAGCTATTTGTCAAGGGGCACCAATGCACACAAGTGGTGAGAACCTGGCCCTGCTGTAAAAACGTGTCAGGGACTTTTCTGTGGGGCCGTGCCGAGCCCCCTGATGGATCGCTGTGCCGGGAGGGCCGCATTGTGAGCCGCAAGAATGAGACATCTGCTCCCTTCTCCCGCTGAAAGGAGATTCTGGCTGGGCCGAGGGCGCCTGAGCAGCTCCTCGTACAAAGCACGGACGCGGGGGTCTCGTCGCCACCGATCCGCCGAGCCGGGCCCAGCCTCCCTCACGCCATCCCTGAGGGCTCAGCCCTGGGATTCAGGGTCTGGGATGTGCAGCCGGCATCCGGCACGGCCTCTGCTCCTCACGGTCTATTCCAACACCGGGGTATCCCTCTGCATCCCCCCTCCCGAGGTCTCCGTGCTCAGGACACCGTGTCCAAGCTCGCTCACACGCACAGCTTCACGCAGCACAGCCTCCTTCCCTTAAATCCACCGTGTGGGCACAGGAATGCTGCACGCCGCACCATGGAATGGTTTGGGTTGGAAGGGACCTTGAAGATCGTCCAGTGCCACCCCCTGCCGTGGGCAGGGACACCTTCCACTATCCCAGGGTGCTCCAAGCCCCAGTGTCCAACCTGGCCTGGAACACTTCCAGTGATCCAGGGGCAGCCACAGCTTCTCTGGGCAACCAGTGCCTAATTTTTCCCAAATTTTCCCTCATTTTTCCCAATATCCCATCTAACCCTGCCCTCTGTCAATTTGAATCCACCGCCCCTGGTCCTGAACATCCACTTGCCAAAAGGCCCCCCATCATCTCCCCAGCCAGAGAGGGAAGGAGATGCAGCAGGGTGTGAGGATTTCATGGAGCTGCCGGTGCAAGCAGGCTCCCCATCCACAGGTCAGCCAGCAGCTCCTGGGAGGCTATCCCCTTTCCTTCCCGTGCCCAGGCAGGACCCAAGGCTCAGGCACAGCCTCAGGGAAGCGGGCATAAATTATAAAGCCTGATCTATGCGAAAAGCAGAAAGTTTCTATAGAGAGTTTCAGTTCTGAGCACATTTCACCTCCGAGAAAATGGAAAATAATGGGATTTAACACACTAGAGAACCCTTCAGCAGCCCTCTCCCGACACCTTACACCCTACAAGTGACGAGGGGAGCTGAGAGCTGCCTGGGAATGGACTGGAGACATAAAGAAAATACGGGAAATAGGAGCAAAGAAAAGAACAGCAAAGCGGAAGAAGCAAAAAGAAGGACGTCTGTGTGCTTCAAACATCTCAAAACAGAGGCCCCACTTTGCAAACGCTGCTTCACCAGGGGAGGGAGGGGGAAGGCTGGTTTCCATTTCATTTTCGCTTTGAAAACACCATTTTTCCGCGCATCCACTGAAGTGCAAATTTCCTCGGAAGCCGTCTGAAGAGCGAGCGCGCCTCAAAGCTGGAGTTTTTCTAAACCACATCTGCTCGGATTCACAAAGCCCCGGCGGAGGGAGCCCCCGGGAGCCGTGAGCGGCATTTCCCAGCGCGGCACCCGCAACGTCCCCAGCACCCACCCGGGCACAGCAGGGTGGACGGAGCGGGCAAGGGTGACACAGATGGGTTCCTCCAGCTCCTGCTCCTGCCAGCTGTGGATGCTGAAAAGCTTTGGCAGAGAAATCTTTCAGCTTTTCTGCAGCGTTCTGTGAGAACTCTGCCGTTCTCAGAGAAGCTATGAAAACACTGCTATGGGTTTTGTAAACTAACTCTCTATCTTGCACCTGGGTTTGTTATGCAAGATTGTTATGGTTCTAGCTTTCTGGTATTTTGGAATAAGTGTCTTAGAGCTTGACCAATCCCCTCAAGGGGTGGATGGCCGAGCACCCAATTGTCTTATGCCATTCAACACACTCTTTGCGAACCCTGTTATAAAAGATGAATTAATTAATTAATAAAGATCAGAACTGCTTTCCCTTCTGAACTTGTGACATTCCTCGTCGTCAGTGCCGCTCACAGCGACAGGCAGGGACCACGCCAGAGCTGGGAAGAGAGATAAGGAGCGGCTGCTGGGTGTGCAGGGGGTGATAAACGGGGTGGCCACGCTGCGCCTGGCGCTGACCACCAGCACCTCCGGAGAGCTGCCCATCTCCCCAGCCTTCTGTGAGGAGCCGAGCAGCGCAGCCAGCCGCAGGCAGGACGTGGGGACAGTGTTAAGGGAGAAGGATGTCACCCGTGGCTGCATCTTTCCAGCTCCACCACGCTCCCCGCAGACCCCCGTGAGGTGCCCAGGGCAGGCAGATGGTTTGTACAAACAGCTCAGGTCTGGAAACCTCTCCAAATTCCCTGCTGGCACAGCAGCAGCCTCCCCCTTCCCAGCTGGCAGCTGGCACCGACAGCGCTGCCTGCCCCCAGCCCCTTTGCCTGCAGCTGGACGGGGCTGGGAGGGAAGGGACACGGCCGCAGGCCGGCAGCTGCAGCTGATGGCAGGGATGCCCGGGGGAAGCAGGTGTCCCTTCCCGAGGGCTGGGTGGGAATGCTGGCACCCAGGGCTGACGGGGCCTTCGCTGAGGGGTGACCCCCTGGCTGGGTGCCCGGGGACAGCGTTTGATGTGACAAAGGAGCTGTGCAGCCCCAGCGGCACCGGCTGGTGGGGCTCAGCTCTGGGCCACCCCATCAGACTCCTCCAGCCACTGGGAGCCGAAAGGAGCAGCACAAAGCATCGCCCCAAATCTGTTCCTACAGAAAGAGGCATGCCAGGCACGGAGCTGTTCCCTGCCCTGCCCCACACCCCCTTTTCTGAAGACTGCCCCAGTCTGTCTGCAACAGGACAAGGACATGCAGACCACCCCAGTATCCCCAACCTCTCCACATTCTACCTTCCCACAGCATTCCCATCACCAGCTGTGAAGATCTCCACCCCAGGGCCATCCCAGTTTATAAACCCATGTGTTTAGGGTGAGACAGAGCCCAGCTCAGCACCACAGGAGCTGCTCCTTTCCTGGAAATGTCAAGGTCCGTGGGTTTTGCAGTGCAAAGGAGTCCTTTGGCACTCAGTGGAATGTGTTTAATCCAGCTTGTGGAGCAAACAGACCATGGTTAATGCATCCAGAATGGCTGACGACTCTCTACTGGGCAGACGAGAAGAGGGCAGGAATTCATCCCAGTCCACTCTGCTGTGCACATTCCCACTGTTCCAAGGAAGAGGTCACGCCCTCTTTTTCCTCCCCACCAGCACCCTGTGCCTCTGGTCTCCCTCTCTGCTCTTTGCCAGGTGCCAGGAATGGCCCATGAAGCCCTTTTACTTTATTTTTCCCTTTTTTTTCCCCCAAAGCTCCCTGCAACTCAGCGTGCTGGGCTGAGCAAGCCACGACTCCCCTAGCCCGTGCCCTTGAAAACAGATGGCAGGCCCAAGTTTTCCCTGACAAGCAAAGGAATCAGAACTGACATGATTGGAAAAAACAAGCTCAATTCCTCTTGGCAGGATATTAATTTAGAAATCTCTGGTGTCGTCGCCCCGATTCACAACGAATTTGAATCCGAGCTCTCCTAGTGCCAGACGGCACAGAGGTTTGACAGAGAAGGTAATTGGAGGAAATGGCTTTGTAATCCAGCTATTGTGCTGGCAAGATCCAGCTCTCCTCAAGAACAAGGTTCACTTCCTGGCACGGCTGATTCAGCAGCATTTATTTGTCCCCAGTGCCTCTTGGCTTTCCCCTGGCCTAGCCCGGATAGCAGGGACCCTTCAAAGCAGTGCCAGAGCTGTGCTGGGCATCCAGGCTTTCTCCAGCCTGGGAAGAGGCAGGAATGGGGTGGTGAAACCTGCAGGGTCAATCGTTTCAAGTGTCCAAGTGGCAGGGAGAAGAGCAGGACTGAGCAAGCCTCGTGTTCCACCCACCCTCGGGCAGAACACACAGCAAACATCACCCGTGGTGGGGGCTTGTGCCGTGCCAGCTGCAGGAACAAGGATGGGGAATGTTCACGTGGGAGCAATCCCACCTGGAGAGCCCCACAGCCTCCATCTACTCCACAGAAATCACCGGGTGGGCGGGAAAACCGGACTTGGAGCAGAGTTTGGGGCGAAGCTTGGAAACACATCCTCAGTGACATCCCAAGCAGCACATCCCCTGGGAAAAAGAGTGCTCCCTGTGGAGTTACCTGTCCTCACTGGATCATAGAATCACAGAATGGTTTGGGCTGGAAGGGACCTGAAAGACCTCATTCCACCCCCTGCCATGGGCAGGAACACCTTCCACTTCCAGGTTGCTCCAGGCCCCGTCCATTCTCAGAAAAAGACACTGTATTAAAAAAAGAAAAAAACTGCATTAGGTGAGGGGAAAGCAGCATCAAAGGGCCAAAGAATCTGCCCTGGTCCCACCAGGAAAAAGGGAGAAAGAAAAGGGGGAAACAGGTCCAAAATACACTGTGAGCTGAGCAGCACTCGCCTAGAAATGCTCACGCATGATTCCACCTACCCAGTTCCTGCATCATCCCACGCAGCCTCTTCCCGCTGCCCTAGCAATCACCATCAAGAACAAAAACCATTTAACTGAGCTGTGTGTTCGGGCCATCCCACTAATCACTCTGTTTCCCCAGCTGGCCCTGTCTGCACTGCAAGGTGAGGAGCTCGGGCTGGATGTCAGATCCACGCCCGGGCTGCGCCTCCGAGATGGGATCATTTGGCGGCCGGGGCAGTGTGAAACCCTACCCCTGCTGGCTCCATCAGCCCCACTGCTGCCCTGACACCCCCTTGGGGAGCCCTGGTGAAAGGAGCTCTTGCCCTTCAGAAGGCTCCTCTGTATTTAAGTAAACAACTTGGAGGTGGAGCACGGCAGCAGGAACGTACCCCGATATCTGAATAGATCCTTTAGCTCCGTGGTCTGATTCCCTGAGGGCACACCGAGCTGGTTTTGTGGAGGGGAAGGAAGGGAAAAGCTCAATTTTTTTTTTTTCCTTAATCTGCTAGCAGAAAAATATTGGGATAGTAAACAGGCAGCAATCACCCAGGAATGCCTGGAGAGCTCCTGCCTACCGGCATGCACAGCTCTCATCTGGAATTCATTTATTCCCCTTCACTATTGATGCTGCTCAGCTATAGAGGAGGTCGAGGAAGGAAACATCAAGAGACCTGAAGTTCCTGAAGAGGCCGGTGTCAGCTCTGGGAATAATGAATCCTGGGGGTCTCTCAAACTCCTGGAGGAAAGACTGCACAGAAAATTAGCGTATATTAGGAAAAAATTGTTCCCTGTGAGGGTGGGGAGGCCCTGGCACAGGGTGCCCGGAGAAGCTGTGGCTGCCCCTGGATCCCTGGAAGTGTCCAAGGCCAGGTTGGACGGCGCTTGGAGCACCCTGGGATAGTGGAAGGTGTCCCTGCCCATGGCAGGGGGTGGAACTGGATGGGCTTTAAGGTCCCTTCCAACCCAAATCAGTTTATGATTCTATATTTGCCCCATGGGTTTTCTGCATCCCATTTTGCTGCTAATTCCCTCAGAAAGCTCTCCTGGCGCTGAGGATGGCCTGCATCTCCTTTAATTACATCCAGCGACTTTGGCTGCTGGAGCAAAGCCACTTCAGGTCTAACCATTTTGAGCTCTGAAGAAATCCCCCAGCCGGGTGAAAAATGTAGATTCAATTTATGTATCCCCCTTAAGTGCTGCCTTATATACCTTGCAATGACCCATCCAGAGGTTTACACAGTCCTTCACTTTGCTTATCCTGAACGTGGGTCCTGCAGGGTCAGGAAAGCTCAAGATGTGCTACCTAACCTCTGTTTTCGGGGGGAAAAATCCAGGAGGAAAGCAGATGCCTCCCGGGAGCCCCTCCATCACAGCTTTCCACAGGCAGGCTCACGCTCAGCCTTCCTCTGGGAAGGGACCACACAGGCTCAGGTTGGAGGGGAAAAAAAGCACATGAAGATCATGGAAGTCTCAGGGCAAGTAAATTACTGTTAATTGTGAGATATTTGATTGCAAGAAGCACCAGATGGCCGGCCATCTGGTTTTTATTATAAAATTAAACAAGATTAACCCAAACAGGATTTCCTCAGCATTCTTCTCTGACTGGCTCACAAATACATCTTTAACACCTATGCTACAGATAGAGCACAATCAGAAGCCCTTCCTGCCTGCCCCCTAATCTGCTTGGGCTGAATACTCAGCTGAGCAATGCCCTTGCGCCGAAAGATTTCCAGCAGGGTTGAAAAGAAGCAGGGGATGGAGGAATTAGGGGAGGAGAGAAATGTCAGCTCCAAGAGAAGCAACCCCAGCAGAAGCCCTTCCTTCTGCACTGGTTAGAAAGGCACAAGCAGCGGGGCAGGAGAGTTGCCAAGGGCAACAGGTTGCCAGAGGCGACGGCAGCTGGGGTACCAACCTCTCCTGGCCAGCGCTGGGATGGGAAGGGATGAAACAGCAAAACTGGGAAGAGTGGCCAGACCTCCCCAACCTCTGGCCATCTCCTCGGAAAGGCAGCAGTCAAAACCACCTCTCACTCCACGGGAATTTTCTTTGCCTTTCTACACCTTTGCCTAAATCCTCGGGAATTTGGTCCCGGTCCTGGCACCCCCTGCATCGCCCAAAGAGCACTCCTGCCTCTGTCCCTGGAAGGGCAGCACTGCAGAAGCTCCTTTTTGCCGTGCACGATGAGTGATAACGATGCCTTGCACAAGCTTTGGCCATTCTTTGCTCCAAGACATAAATGCTGAGGCCGAGCCCTGCAGAATCAGCTCAGATTTTGCTGAGCAGGGCTGGCCAGACCAGTTAATCCAGCGAGTTTTCCACCCTCAGCTCCCAGACCTGCTCTGGGAGCCACTCAGCTGCCTCTGCTGCTCTCCCTGGAAGCTGGGCTGCCACCAAGGTGGCCTTCCCGAGCCCACCCAGCCACCCTCCAGCAGGCAGGGAACGGAGTGGGATCCTGCAGCTGGAGCCCTCTCGGAGCTTTTCTCATGCAGATCACACCCGTCCTCATTTGTTCGCAGCAAATCGCTCGTGAATCGAACACAAAGGCTGTTCCAGGGGAGATGTCCCCTGGCATCCGCGGCATGATGCATCCAGAAATTATCCATAACACCCCACCCACGCCCTCCTGTCTTATCAGGTCAGGGCAGAAAACCTGGTGGGAGATTTCAGCTGGAAAACAGCAGGCCGGGGATCTAACTCGCCTAAACACGATCATTGTTTTTGTTTAGCTTTGAATACCTTCACTTTCAGCGCCACCCTGTCGAGAAAACCAGCACGGGCTCCTTTCCGGGAGAGCAGCCAGCCAGCTCCCTGCACCCCCGGGCTGTTTGTGCCCCGTGTCACCGCTACCAGAGCCTGGGGAACAGCGCACCATTCCAGCCTGCAACGTGACAGGGTGACACGGCTCCTCGGCAGGATGTTCCCACAGCCACAGCCCCTTCAGCACACTCTGCAGGCCCCAGGCTGGAGGTGGCCCAAAAGTCCAAGCTGCCCATCAGCTGCAGAAGTGGGATGCTCCTTTCCCAGTTGCCCGCTGGTGCTGCTCCTTGCCAGGCTGCCAGCTGGGCCAGGGCAAGGCCTGGAGGAAGTCAGCTCTGCCCTTCTAGGGGGCAACTCCATGTCCTGGTGGTTTTATGATCACAGGATCGTTTAGGGTGGAAAAGACCTCCAAGATCACCGAGTCCAACCTTTGGCTGTCACCCAGCCCAGAGCACTGAGTGCCACGTCCAGGCGTTCCTGGAACACCTCCAGGGGTGGGGACTCCAAGGCCTGACCACCCTTTCCATGAAGAAATTCCTCCTGATGTCCAACTTGAGCCTCCCCTGGCCCAGCCTGAGGCCGTTCCCTCTCCTCCTGTCCCTGTTCCCTGGGAGCAGAGCCCGACCCCCCCCGGCTGCCCCCTCCTGTCAGGGAGTTGTGCAGAGCCACAAGGTCCCCCCTGAGCCTCCTTTTCTCCAGGCTGAGCCCCTTTCCCAGCTCCCTCAGCCGCTCCTGGGGCTCCAGCCCCTTCCCAGCTCCGTTCCCTGCCCTGGCCACGCTCCAGCCCCTCAGTGTCCTCCTTGTGAGGGGCCCAGAACTGGAGACAAAACTTGATGATGATTTTAGGACACCCCAGTGTGATTAATTCATCCAGATTTGAATATGTCCTGGAAACCATACAACTTCTTCCATTTTGGGATACGGCCTGTCTTTAAAAAGAAAAGAAATTATATTAAAAACGGTCTTAAACTCGATAAAAGCATGAACTGCAAACTCCTCATGTCTCCAGCCAGTTCAGTGCCCCTTTTCATCCCACTGGAAGGCACCAAACGGAGACAAGGTTCCCCCAAGGACAAGCCACCCATCTCTCTGTGGCCAAAGCCTTCAGGCTTGCACAAACCAAGGACAGCTCAGAGGAAGGCACTGGAAAGATCAAACATGGTCCAGGTAGAGGCATGTTCAGGGAATTAACTGGAAAGCTGTAATACAGCCTCTCTTCTTTCCCCTTTGCCTTTTCTACAGGAGCCAGGCTTGCTTCAGCATGGAAAATTATTTGGTTTTCCACAATTTTATTCTCAGGAGCGGCTGCTCCACTCTGAGCTGCTGTTTCTCCAGAAGAGCTTGGTCCAAGGCAGACACCTCAGCTGGAAAACTCCGACCCCAACAGGCCAAGGTATTTGGGGCTGAGAGGACATCCCATCCTATTTGTAGAAGGAGCAGGGAATTACAAGATCAGTAACGTGCTATACTAAACATTCACAAGGCACAGCTCACAAAGCTGGGTTTTAAACACCGGGAACAGATGCTCGGACAAGAACCCTGTGCAAAATGTTTCCTTTGCCAAGTGAGTAAAGGAAACCTATTTTTTTTTTTCTTTCTTTTTTTTTTTCTGAAGAATCAGCTTTTAAAGGCAATCCCTAGTAAATGAGGTATAAAACTGAATTCAGAGCATTCCCACTATTTTCTTGCCTTTCCAGCAGAGCATCCTCTGGGCTGGGCTTTCACTGCCAGCCAGCTGGGGAGATGCCCTCAAGGTGGAAGCATACGTACAAGAAAAAAATAAAAGCAAAGCAGTTAAGCAAAAACTACAAGCTTTTTTAAAACATGATTTATCCATGCTGGGTACTTCTCTACCTCACCAGATGCTTCCAAGTGTCTGGCACTGGAGAAAAACTTTATCCCATGATGTATTACTAACCTGTATTAGACTTGCACAGAAACAACTGGCTGCTGGTGGGCAGGGGATAAAAATTCAGTGGATTGCACTGTAAACCAAAAGAGACCTCAAATATCTCAGAGGGGTTTCACAAGAAGCTGGTTCAGTCTGTCAAAACACGAGGGGCTGTGGGCAACCTCTCCCTCAGGAGCCACAAGGAAAAGGCACTTGTGGGGGTGACAGCCAAGAGGAGAGACCTCCACATCTCGGTGAGCAGCTGGGAAGCCCCCACCTGGGCTGGGATCACCTGCCCAGGGGCTTTCACACAGAGGGAGTGGGAACTGGACTCCAGCAGCTCGAGGCTTGCTGCCAAAGCAGGCACATCCCGCCGGGAACGTTTGATAGCACGGGGAGCACATGGCTTTTATCAGCATGGGAGGCACAGACACCACTGGAAAAAAAACCAGCATGGGCCCAACTGGGGAAAAACAGAGCTGCTTTCAGCCTGAAGAGTGGCTTGGCTGGCTTTTCCCCAAATCTATTGGATAATCTAACAGGAGATACTGCTTCCTTACGAGCGGGACCACCAGTGCTCCAGGGAGGCCTGAGGCCCTTATCAGCTACAGAATGGCTTTTACACAGCATCACCCCTTGTCACGTGCATCAAGGGGCCCAGAGAAATGTCCCTCAGTGGGAAAGGACCTGGAAAAGATGAGCAGAGAGCTTGGTGCTCATTCTAGCCCGGCTGGGTTTCAGGAGCTGGCTCGCCCAGAGGCTGCAGCACCAGAGAGGACAGGGGCCTGCTCCTGGCTGTAAGGCAGAGGTAAGGCTCCTGGAACTGGAGGAAAAAGAGTTTTCCCAGCCTCAGGTTTGCAGGAGGAGGGCAAGAAGAGCACAGGAGGCAGAGAACAGTGAAGTCAACCCAGAAAAACTCCTTATCAGTTTTATCCATCCTGATGAATGCAGTGCTGGCTACCAAGCAGATGCTGCTGCTACAAACAGCCTTCCACTCCCATGTGGGCTGCTTGGCTCTCCCAAATCCAAGCTCTCATCTTCATTCCTCGCAAATGAGCAACAGGAGCGCCCAGAGAGGCTGCACACTACGATAAACCTCAAACAACACCTCAGCTGACTCGAGATCAGAACTGAATGTGTTTCTGGTTAAGATGGCAGCTTAATTTATATCTTAGAGCAGCAAAGGGGAAAAAAACCCTTCCTTAGCTGTGAACCACAGGTCCTGGAAACAGTCAACAGCTTTGCTCTTCCCCCAACAGTTGTCTCCATCCCTCTCCTACGAGGAATGGGATGATGGGTTACCTCAGAGCCTTGTTTTGAACTGTTCTCCTTTATAATCTTCCTCTAACGCACAACTCCAGCTGTCAGTGGAAGGGGAAAGGTGATTAAATCAGCTCAGGACGACTCCCTGCAGGAAGGTGCAGCGTGTGCAACACGTGTAACACAAAGCTGCAGTTCATTCAAAGCTCCCTTTTCCATCGCCCCGCGAGCCGAGACAGCTTTAGCTCCCCGGCCACGTGGACGTGTTCCATCTGCTGGGAAAGTGGGAAGGGTTGGTCACTTACCAGAGGAAAGGAGAAGGGATTTGTGAGATCCCAAGCAGTATTTCTGATGCTGTGCACTGCTTCCCTTCACAGCCTGCGTGACAACAACTCGTCTTTGGGGCCGTACCGTTTCCAAAGGCATCGTTTCCTGTGTTGACTTCCCTTGGATCAAATGGGAAACAGCCTCCCCTTCCCACAGACAGCTCCCAGGTCCAACAGGCAACAAGCTGTGGTCTCACAGGGCAGAGGGGAATCAAGAAACTTCCTAGGAAGAAATCCAGGCTGAGAGGTGGCTGGGAATTTCTCGCTGACTTGAGGGAAAAGAGTTTATCCCAAGACCTACAGGGGAAGAGATCCAAATCCCAAGATCTATGAGAAACTCAGGGAGAAGGCCACGTGCACAGGAGTGCTTACCCACCCTGCAAGTCAATCCCCTTCACTCCCCCAAACTGCCTGGACCAGACTTTCCAGGCACATAAAGGAGTGTAAGACACTGACGCCAGCAGACACTGGAAATTTTACACCTGGAGACATTCCTAAGTCTCATACAAACAGCACCTGGGGGTGAACGCACAGTGAAAAACACATTGCCAGCTCTCCAAGAGCAAACCTACCTGAGGAAAACGTTGAGACTACTGCAAGCCCATGATTCCAGAGCTGTCGTGGAGCTGAACCTGTCTCAGGGTCTGGTTTTTGTCCCATATTAATCACTTTCACGGGCCTTTGCACTTCTGGATCCCAGCCTGACGGGAAGCAGCAAGCACCGGAAAGCTCAGAAAGCTTTTCAAAGTGTGAACAGCCCCCACTCCCTGCTCTTGGAGAAGGTTTAATGCACTTCAGCTTTGTATCCAGACTTCCAGGGGCTGAGCCAAGCAGCCCCCCCTCTCAGACACTCAGGTTGTTCACCTGTCTGGGAGTTTCCAGCTTGAAATCCAGGCTTTCATCCCAAAGTATCTTTGGCAGAAGCAGGGCCAAGAGCTCATCAGGTGCAAAGGAGCAGAGATGGTGCCCAGGGAAGAGCTCATGACAGCCAACTACCAGGGCTGCTGATGGAAAAATCCTCTTTCCAGCCTTTCCCAGGGATCTCCTAGGCTCCATCACCCTCATCCCATAATTAGATTGAGCAAAGAATGCCTGGCATTCGCTCCACGGACAGACACAACTCGGACAAGGCTTAGAAAGCCTCGGATAATGCCAAAAATCAAACATGGGTGAGCAAAGCTGCCTCTCAGCCAAGGGAGCCGGAGTGTGCATGGGGAAGAGTCTCCCTCTCCCTTTCCTGTTTTATTCTCCAGGAGTACAATGAGGGCTATTCTCTCCTGGAAGGAGGAATCCAAAACACTCCGGTGTTTTATGGCTGGAGTATGAAGGGAAGGTATGGATTCCCCTCTGCCAGGCAGCTTCCCATAAAGCAGCCATGAGGAAGCACTGGAGCCGAACCGAGGGGAAGCTGCGGGATCGGCCTTTCCAGCTGGCTGCTCCCCTCGCTCTCTCAAACCCCTCAACCAAAACACGGCATTCACCAGGCCAGACAGGACGGGAAACGGGAAGAAAACCTCTCTCCCCACCACCACTCCTCTTTATAAAACTGCCACCCACCCAAGGCACGACCTTGAGATTCCAGCCAGCCCCTGGAACAGGGTGGCCGCGGTCGGGACAAGAGCTCCAGATTGTGGCATCGAGGGCTCAGCCTCCTCCTCACAGAGCAGCATCCCCAAATCTTTGATCCTGCCACAAGGGAAAAGAGAGCCAGGAGGGAGCAGGGCCATGCCACAGAGGGCTCCTGGGCTGCTCCGTGGAGTCACATCCTGCGTTCAGGTGGTCTGGTCTCAGATATGTTACAAGAGGAGGCAAAAATGATTAAAATACTCTCTGGAGTAACTCCATATGGTTGTCATGGACAATCCGGAGCTGAACAGTTATTGCCCAGGACAGTGAGCGACAACAAGGTCGTGATGGGATGCCCGAAAGAAGGGAGAAGGCAGCTTGCTGCTTGGGAGACCAGAAATGTGGCTTTCCTTCCCTCTCACACCTTCTGGTCACTCTCTGGTGACCAGGGACAGGAGGGAAGGCCATGGAGCTGTGTCAGGGCAGGGTTAGGTTGGATATTAGGGAAAGGTTCTTCCCCCAGAGGGTGCTGGGCACTGCCCAGGCTCCCCAGGGAATGGGCACAGCCCCGAGGCTGCCAGAGCTCCAGGAATGCTTGGACAATGCTCTCAGGGATGCACAGGATGGGATTGCTGGGGTGTCTGTGAAGGGCCAGGGGTTGGACTGGATGATCCCTGTGGGTCCCTTCCAGCTCAGGATATTCTGTGATTCTGCTCTCTGGACACAGCATCCCACAGATCTATCCCAAAGGACACCTGGGGACACCCCAGGGGACACCTTTAGTCCCCCCATCAGCCTGTGGGAAGGGCTGGGACCAGCAGGGCCATCTCACAGCCCTCCTCAGCCACCTTCAGCAGGGCTGGGAGGGTGAGGCACATCCTGCCCAGTGGCTTCGCTCCCCTGGGACTTCCACAGCCCAAGCCCCAAACAATGAGGACATCGGAGTGTCGTGTGCCCGTTGGATCAAATCCAGGGAGTCACCCTGATGGACACGGAGCTGATGGGAACAGATCCTGGCGAGCTGGTGACGATGAGAGCTGCAGAGAGACCCACCCTGACGCACAGCCGTGACTCTGCCTTATTGTGCATCCCGATTCCCCACTGCAGGAGACACAAATGTGCCTGTAGGTGGCCCAGAAACACTGGCTTATTAAAAAGGAAAAAGGAGGGGAGAAAAAAAAACCCCAAAAAACCAGAATGAATGCAGCGTCTGTCACCCTTTTGCAGAATTGTTATGTTTTTTGTGTGTAGTTGGTGCTTGTTTTCCAAAGATTTACATTTTTATGTGTGTGTCATTCGCTTTTCATGCATTCGGAGACCTCGGAGCTTAGAAATTCAAAACACTTGTCAGTCACGTCAATCCTTTTGGACAAAACAGAGCTGCCACTTGGATGGATTAAAAAAAAACAAACCTCCACAACAAAACAACAAACAAAACACACTTTTCTCTCAAGCTGTGACTCGGTCACCCCGCTCAATGCGGGCAAGACAATGTTCAGAGAGAGCAAAAAGAAAGATCCGAGTTTTCATACTCATCGGTGGAACTAAATTGATTAAGGTCATTTCCTAGGTAGGTTTGAAATCTTCTGCAACAATTTTTTTTCTGTTTTGAAAAGAAAAAGAAAAGCATCATCCCCCCCCCACCCCTTCATAAAAAGGGAAAAGTCACCACTGCAAAAACATTAAATCTGCTTGGGTAACTCAGAATATATGTTGGCAAGGCAACATATCTCAGCTTGAACAGTAAACCTGCTATGTCAGAGGCTCTGCCACATATGAAAGAGGCTTGGGTTTCAGTATCTCATGCTGAATTTACTGCTTTTCAGCCTTTCACGGCCAAGTATTTGATGTGTCTCCTTTCACTGCTGCAATCGATAGGGTGACCTTACGTAAAAGTTTCCCGACCTTTGCTGTTGTCAGTATTGTTCTGTTAAAATGTAATTTAACTCTTTTTCTTTAGTCTGGAAATAGCACTGTACAGACAGCAAACACGAGAGGGGCTCGGGGGTTTTTTTTGCCTCTTAACCTAAAGGCAAGAGGCACCATCCATCATCAGAGTTGGCTTCAAACCAGAAGATGACAAGAAGCATCGTGTGCTGAGGGTCCGGTTGGTTTCCCAGTGCTTTCTTGTACCTGTTTGGTAAGGTAAAAACCCCCAAAAGCCTCACTCTGATGCTCACTCCAGCACCATCCTGCTCAATATTTGAGGATTGAGGGGTCTCCCTGGGTTCTATCACTGGGATGTTGGGATCTCCTTGGCACGGTGAAGTTGGAGCATTTCCTTTAGCTAAGGCCTTGCACGTACTTCACACAATAAAAACAAAGAGGTCAAGACTTCTATGAAAATAAACCCAAGAATTGCTTTCAAACAGCAACTCCCAGAGTGGAAGGAGGCAGATTTTTCTCGTGACAGTGGGTGTTGGAAAGCCAGCCACGTGTTTTACAGTTCCAGCTGGCTTATCCATCCCAGGATCTTTGGGAGCCTGGTTTGAATCCCATTACAACCCTGTAATGCAAGTACTTCTGTGGGAGAAAACTGCCCATGGTTATCCTCTGCTGTGATTCCATCTCTGCATTTTGGCCGGGCGTGGGTATTGCTCTGCATTAGCCATGCAGATGCTCACGTCGCCACTCACACCCAAACACTTGCACGGGATTACGGCTGAAATTCCTGATCCTACTTACAAAAAGCCCTATAAATCCCGGAGAGCTCCTTTAAAATCAGCAGCATTATCCTACTGTAAATCCGGGCTGTAAGTCGGAGCAGAGTCTGGCTCAGCTGCTCTTCAGCCACACATCCTAATGGAGCAGGGAGGCTAAAAGCAAACCCTGGGCTCTGCACACACCAATTCCCCCCAAAACCCATCCCCATCACATCATGCCCTGCTCAGCCCCACACCCCTTCACTTTTTAAAGTACCAGCTCCACTCTTCTCATGGAGAAACTCTCAGAAACAGAATTAATTGGCAGCGCTGCCCCCGCCCCCACAGGCTTCAATATTGCTCACAGCTGAGTTATTTCTTGCTTCTTAGGAATTTTAACTGGCTTCTATGCTCAGTGAACTCGTGAAAGGAGAGTACCTAAAGTCAGCAGCACTGAAACCGTGAATTAGCACAGGGAGAAAGGGGCCAGTTGGGTGTTTCTTACAGCACATTATCGACATAACGCCAGAGGAGCTGATTCAAAGTCACCGTGCCGCACCTGAACATCGTTTATGGCTCATAAAAGGAAAGCTGTGTTTGAGGAACAATAAAGCAGCACTGCACTTTCGATGGAAGAAGAGAAATAAACCCTTTCTCACGGAGCAGATGTGTTTTTATTTGCTCAGTGCCTGCCTCCGAGGCACGTGGAGATGCTTTCACCAGAAAGCCCAAGAGTTAAGCAGGAGGACTCGTTCCAGATTATGGATTATGGTTGATTTGTACGCATTTTTCCAGCCAAGCCTTAACACAGTGAATTTGACCCCCTGGAAAAGGCAAGACCTGAATCCCCACGGACACCTGTAGCTGTCAGAGGAACAAGGGAGATCCCCAGGCACAGGAAGCCTCAAAGCCACAGCAGGAAGAAGCAGGGATGCTTCATAAAACAGAATCACAGAATCATTTTGATGGTCTTGGAGGTCTTTTCCAGCCAAGTTCAACTTGTGATTAATCCTCACCTTGTCACCCAGCCCAGAGCACCAAGTGCCACATCCAGTTTCTCCTTGAACACCTCCAGGGATGGGGACTCCATCACTTCCCTGGACAACCCCTTCCAATGCTTAACAACCTTTTCCACGAAGAAACTCTTCCTGAACGCCCCAAGTTCCAGGCTCGGGACATTTGGCCAAACAAGGTGACAGCAGCCATCACATCAATCACTCTAAGTGCCAGTCACATCTCGCAGAAAACACCTATTTTCACTCACCTGCTACCTGCTGATAAATTCCCTCATATCAGTCTCCAAGGAGTCCAGATCCACATTTTGGTCTCAGTGCAAACACCAGCTGGGGTATTGTGTCCCACAGGAGGAAAGCTTCCTAGAACACAGACAAGTTTTTTCCTATTACACCTCTGGCAGAGTTTGATTTTTGGGAATTTTTAGCATGAAACCAAAGTCCTAATGAGAAATCTACAACAATGACAAACTCCATCCTCCTGTCCCCCTGCACTGTTCTGCCCTCCACCCATTTCCCGTCCTCTGCCCACCAGCCCTCTTCCCACAGAGTCATGGCCACCTCAGGGCCACCCACCAGTGCTGATCCCTGGAGAGGACAGTGCTCCCACTTCCCAAACTGCTGGTGTAAGGGGATGCTGCCTCCCAGCTCCACTTGTCCTTTCAAGGGACAAGGTGGGCGCTCAGCTCCAGGTTTTCCCATCAAGGAGCTGGAAAGGATCCGTGTGTGCACAGTACTGACAGCGAGGGTCACGGTCCTGACCTTTCCCTGCTCCCTGTGTGACCCTGCTTTTGGAAAAGGCACCATCACACCACGATTCACCTCCCCAAGGAAGAGGCCTGGAGACTTTATCAGCGTGGTTTAAGCAGCAGGTCTGCAGGATCTCCCCAACACTCAGCACCACCCGGGGTATGCGCAGGGCTGACGCCGCTCCGTGAATACCAAACTGCAGAGGGAAAGGAAAAAAATAACATCGGTGAGCTTCTGCCAGTGTAAAGCTACAGCACCACGTGAGAACAACCCACTGCCCGAGAGGGAACCCAAACTGAGACAGTTCTGCTGCTCTGAAACGAGCAACACCCCGCAGGTGGACAGGAGCAGGATGCCAGAGCTGTACCCAGCACCTCTGGGGAGGACACGTGGCTGCACACAGGGATGCTGAGGGAAGGGAAGCAACGCCCAGCTAAAGCAAGGTATTAATTTCTCAGCATTAACCAGTTTCAAGCGTCAGCACGAGGGAGCACGTTCCGTGCAGTTCAGCAGCACCCGAAGGTTTACAGGAAGCTCAAAATATCCATTGTGTACAAGAAGCATCAGCACAAAAAGCTACGTCTGCATTCCATCCCGACAGCTTCTCTGCAGCCAGAAATCCCTTCTCTTTTGGGATTTCTCCCCATTTGGGAATGGACTGGCGCTTTTTTGGCAACACCGGTATGAGGAGGGGATGGCAGACTTAACACCTGTTTTTACAGGATGATCTCTGAGGAGGCAGTAGTGGAATGTGCAGAAAGAAACAAAACACAGTCATTCCCAAATTGTTTGGCTGTTGGGATCGCAGAGGGATGAGGGCACGCTTGGATTGAACAGGAATTTAAGTGCAGCACTGCGCTGGAGCAGCAAACACGGCTGGGAGACATCATTGATTTGACATTAAATACCTTGTCCTGAGGTGAAGACGTCCACGATTCAAGTCCTTTGCTGGCTTAAAGCTCCCCTTCATGCATGCCCCAGCGCCTGGATCCTGCCCCACACTCGGA
The DNA here is from genome assembly GCA_013397865.1 of Struthidea cinerea. NCBI lineage: Eukaryota > Metazoa > Chordata > Aves > Passeriformes > Corcoracidae > Struthidea > Struthidea cinerea. The sequence continues at coordinate 355,525 of VZTI01003852.1, read as the reverse complement.
CACCACGGCACTGCAAATCCACTGCAAACCATAACAAAGGGAAGAAGAGATAAAAAGGGATTTAGTGCTGTCAGGACTGCTAACCTCCAATTCCATCGCCAGCAAGAACCACAGAGGGCTGAACCTGGATTAGTCCAAATATCCGCTCCATCTGCACACTTCCGTATTTTCCTTCCCCGTGTTTCTTTCTAAGCTACAAACACAGCTTTTCATCATTCCTAACAGCTTTTACCTTGTAAATCCATCAGTTTTACCTTCCCTACCAGCACAGACCCACTCTTCCCACCCCTTTCCTGCTCATCATGCTCCAGTGCCATCTCCCATTTCTCCATCAGTTTTTTCCGGCCACCAAACACCAGGAAAACTCTGACTGACCTGTCTGCTCCTGCGCCAAAGGACAGAGGGTGGCCTTGAGATTCCTTCTTTTTGGCTTTTTTTTTTTTTCTGTCCTGAGGAGAAAGCTGGCAAGGCAAACCACTGGTAGGCACAGATATATTTTTTTTTTTTCCCAGATCTTTATTTTACAAAAATAACTTACAAATAGAGACAACTCTCAGCAGTAAGATCACTCGCTCTGTGCAGGAGGATACAGCCTGGTGAAGCAGGGGTGTGGGAGTTAAGGGCTCTGACAATACTGTTAATTTTAACATGTTGGCAGCTATATTACACTACATACATTTCGTGCTCCAGCACGTGGGTGCGACGCCACATAAAGCCACAGTCCATAAAGTGTGCCAGCCAGAGAGGATGCTCCCAAGAGATCATTTCCATCCTATTTATCAGCATCCTCTTGGAACCAAATGGCGACCTAACACTCGGACTACAGCACTCTGGATACACTCATCAGCAATATGCTTCAAATACATGATAAAAATATATTTAACTTTCAAATACACTTGTATAAGGTACACCAAGAGGCAGAAAATAAAGTCTCGAGCTTTTAAATACAACACACTATATATATAAACATATACAAGGAGACAAGAGGGAGTCAAGACGTGGAAGGAGAAGCTTATCCATGTTATCTGTGGTACACAATGGCTTTGTCTGCTAGGAAGTCATTTCCATTTGCATAGCGTTGTTGAGGAGTCCACACCGGGCTAGGAGGAGAAAAGGTTTTCATTTTGGTACCACTTCCACTTTGCAACTGATCCTACTCTTAAATTACACTTTGTCCTCTCTCTTTTGTAGGCTGCAATTCACGCCCCGTTCGCAACAAGCACATTGAAAGGAAGGGGTAAAAACAAAAAAATAAACAACAAACGGTAACACACAAAAAACCCACATCGGGTCAGAGAGTCAGGGAGGTTTCTTTCTGGGGTTGCAGTCATTTGGCATTTTGCTCCAGAGCTGAGTATTCTGCTTCTGACACTCTGGAGGCGTCGATGAGTTTAGTGAGGCCAGTTTTGGCAGAGTACTTGAAAATAAAGGCTTTCATGAGCTCGTATCTGTAGTTGCGGTTGATGAAGCTGTACAGGATGGGGTTGACACAGCAGTGGACTAGGGAGAAACACTGAGTGATGTGCAGGGTGGCGTAGAGGAAGTTCTCCATCTGGCAGCTGAAGGGGATGAAATGAAGGCTGTAGAAGATGTCCAGCAGGACGGCCACGTGGTAGGGCAGCCAGCACACCAGGAACACCACGACGTAGGAGAAGATGATCTTCCCGTTGCTCTTCCGCTCCTGGTCGCTGGAGGCAGAGATGCTCTTGGCGAGGAGGAAATAAAACACAGCGATGACAGGAAAGGGGATGAGGAAGCCCAGCACCACGGAGATGAGCTCCATGCCAATCAACCACTCCTTGAAGCTCTCTTCAGGGTAAACGGGCCTGCAATAGGTCTCGCTGTTGGAAGAGACCGTCTTGAGGTAATAGGTGTCCGGGAGGGACGCGCAGAAGGCCAGGAGCCACACCAGGACGCAGATGCAGCGGCGGATGATCTTCTTCTTGCGGCTGCTGGAGTTGGTGAAATAGGCAACCGAGAGGTAGCGGTCCACGCTCATGCACGCCAGGAAGAAGATGCTGCTGTACAAGTTGATGGAAAATATCAGGTGAGTTATCTTGCACGTGATTTCCCCCATGTGCCACTGGTTGTGCTGGACCAGGGAGACGACCCACACGGGAAGGGTGATCACGACGCACAGGTCGGCGATGGCCAGGTTGAAGATGTACAGGTGGGTTTCATAGCCAGTCATTTTGGCCTGCAGGTTGACCCACACCACCACCGAGTTGGCCACCAGGCCTATGACGAAGATGAAGATGTAGAAGAAGGACAGGGTGTAGAGCAGGGCGCTCTTGTTGAGCGTGCCGGGGCATGTTGTCGCGTCCACCGTGATGCACTCGCCGTTGTTGCACGTCCAGTTGATCTCCGTCAAGTTGGCCGTCTCCAGGAAATCCAGGATGGAAGTCAAGTCAAGCGCGCTCATGGTCGCTCAGATTGGAGTTCAAGTGACCTAAAGGCAAAACAGGATTGAAAGAAATGATGTAAATTATGGAGCTATTTCTGCTGCCGTGTCATACCAGGACGCGCCACTTTAGGAACATCCTGCTCTTGCCAGTCACCTTCCATTAAAGAGCTCCGTGGAGTAAAACAACCAAGACACTCAGCAAAACTCATCTGCTTGACAAAAGAGGAGCAAGCACCAGCTTTCTGTGTGATTTTGCCTTCTCTTCCAGCTCACATCTGACATCATCAGGTTGGCTATCGTCCCCGGGTGTGAAATCTGCAAAGTACACCGCGGCCAAATAAATGTCAGGCGACTAAATCTGTCTCCTCCGGCATAAATGATGGTCCTATCGCTTTCAGCAGGGGGATCTTTAAGCCATTTTATCTGCACTCCCTCAAGTGCAGTAGAATTGATCTGGCTGATACACGGTACCGTAAAAAACATTTACCACAGGCTCTGGTCAGCATCTTGTCAAGCCCAGCTACAGCTGCATTAAGTAGAAATGGGGAACTAAGGGGCTTTGTACCCCTATCCAAACTTAAACTGAAATTCTGCTCTGTCCTCTCTTCCCCCCTCCCCTCAAATTCTGTTTTACAAAGTATCCTCTGCATTTAACAATTATTATACCACTTTAAGAAAAGGAAAAAAAAACAAAACAAACTCGGAGCCTGACTGCTGAGTAGATCTGCTGGGCTTAAGTTTTCTTTTTAGAAGAACGCTTTGATTTCAAAACACTCCCCCATCATGGCTGGCTCCACAACTGCCTCCTTCCCACCCTTTTGCTTTCCTAGATCTGCTTTTGCTGCCTCTTCAGTGCTTTCTTCTACCTGCAGGCAGTGGACAAAGCAACTTGTTAACTTCCTCACCAGCAGAAAGAAAAGGCCCATCAGAGCTTTGTGGCTCATACAAAACCTAAAGTGGGGCTGCTAATTGCCCTTGTGCTTTTGAGAGGGCATAAAAATGCTGTTCCCCTTCCTTGGACCCTCACAGGACCCAGGGTAGCACCCACAGCCACAGGCCTGTGACCACCACACTTCAGCCAGGCCCGTTTTGGAGTGCAGGATCCAGCTTGGGACATGCCAAAATAAAGCTGGTGAGGCGGGGTTCCAAGGGATGGATCCTTGTTCCCTCATAGCTTCACTTAAGCTGGACCGTCAGGTCAGCCAGCCCACTCAGGGACACATCCAGCATCCCCAACAATGGTCACCTTGCTCTTCCCTGTGACCACAGCCCCAGAAGGAGAGTGACCAGCCTGGGGCAACGCCAGCATGGCCAAGTAACCAGAGAGCAACAGGAGATCTCCAAATATCCTTGACCCACCAAAGGATCTCTTGGTGGGGCTCCCAGGAGCATGGAGGAGAGGCAAGCAGGGAAGAGCTTGGACGTGTTGAATATCCTCTTCTCACCCCCTCTCCCCCAAAAAGGGACATCAGTCGACACAGCACCTCGCCTTCTCCATCTGCATAATTGGCTCTTCCCAAACCTCCCACCCTCCTGCCTGTCAGAGACAGAGGCTACGGAAGAGAAGGGAGATAAGGGGGGAGATTACCCGAGAGGACTCAAGGCACTATTGTCCCAGCAGAGGGGAAGCTGGTGGCACTAACAATGAGGGGGGCCGTGCACACATTCAGGGGAGATCAAATCTCTCCACAAACAGGCCCAAATTGGCCCCGTGAGGAGATCTGGCCTGTGGCTTTCATCCTGCTGGCCTGATGAAAGACGGAGCCGAGATTCAAACCAAATTAAGCACGGATTTTGCTAAAACACTGGCTTAAAGAGGGAGCTGAGACAGTGGCAGCTCTCTGTCCTGGGACAGCCGATCCTGTCTTCATCTCAGGAAAGCAGAGAGTGATTTAACCCACACTATGCAGGGCAGAAGGGCAGATCCTCCCCCTGAGAGACACAGGCCCCCCTCAAGCTGCCGGCACCACCCAGGTACTGCAGGCAGCAGGGATGGATGCATCCCCGGGATGTTCACTTCATCCCAGGGCTGCAAGTTGGACAGACCTCACCCAGGGTCCCACTGCGTCCCCAGCACAAACACTTCCCAAACCTCTCACACACAGGGAGAAGCAGCACCATCCCCAAGTCCCTGTACCTCAAAACCCCACAGCAACTAAAGCAAACTCCCTAAAAGCCACAAAACTTCCAGTCCCATGGCACGAGCCACCAGCTCCTGCTGGTATTTGGCAGCAGCAAGGGGAGCAGAGCAGGAGGAACACCCGGCTGCCACCCCGACACCCCACAAAAGTAGCTCGGGTGGGCCTGGGCTTCTCCTGGAGAGGCACATGGTCTAAAACAAGGGGAACAGGCTCACTCCACATCCCAAGACCCCAATTCAGGACAGGACTGTGACCACCCACCACCATCACCAAGCCTCCAGCACATACCTCATGGAGAAGAAACTCAGACCTGGCTGAGGGGTGTCAGATTCCAACAGAGAGGCAGCAATAGGGCAGCAGAGAGCCCTTGAAGCTGAGGCTCACTCACACCAATGCTGGGGACACCGTGGCCACCACAATCGCAGCTGCTGGCTCAGAGCCACCCTGGGGATGCTAGGGAGAGCTAGGGATGCTCAGCCTGATCCCAGCCTGCCTGCACTACGAGAGCAGGGCTGCTGCACACACGTGCATCCATCTGCCTGCGCCTTTCGCATCCCCAGCGCGGCAATAAAAATCCGAAACCGAGCCGGCCTCCCAGGCTCCAGGTCCCGCCGGGGAGGAGGGCTGTGCTCGCAGATTACAGCCCTACAAACCGGGCTGTAGTCTGGGATTAGCTGCTGTAACCTGAGCTCCGACTCCCACCCAGATTAGCTGGGAGGTACGGGGGGAACCCACCAGACGAACTCAATAAAGCCACTCCGTGCTCCTAAAAAAACACCTTCAGCGCTCTCTGCAGACAGCACAGCATCCCAAACACTCGTGGAAGAGGCTGGGACTGTCATTTCTGTCCACGACACTGTAAAATTCTTGCAGGCCATCACCCCTTCCTTCACCTGGCAGGCACATGTGCTGTGTCCAGCCGCTGCTAGTTTACAGGAGTTAGGACGCGAAGGAAAGGAGACGCACCCAAAATCCTGCTCCAGACACCCAGAGCTGCCCCTGGAGCTGATGCAACCTTCAGGATTGCACCTTCCCCATCCCGCCTCCCGCCCAGGACCCGCCGCAGGCTGTGACAAAGTAAACAGGCACCAGCACCCCTGCCTAGGAGGGCAGCCCAGCACGGCAGTGTCCAAGTCCTCAACAACTGCGGGAGCTTCCCAGAGCATCCCACAGCCCGCTCCTGCCTGCACTCAGACCTGCCGACTGACTGCTCAGGGGTGTAGGCAAGCTGGGCTTCGCCCGTCCCGAGCGGCGAAGGACAGGAGCCATGCCAGGAAAAGTCAGGATCGCTGGGCGGGTTGTCACCCGCACACCTCCCTCCACCTTTCCCGTGTCCCAGGAAAAAGGTGCTTGGCTCTCCAGCGTGAGGAGGTGGCCACCACAAGAGGACACCCATGCCCGCACGGGGCTTTGCGAGAGCGAGCCCGGCACATTTAAACTCTCCCTCAGTTCCGAGCCGAAGAGACAAACAACCGCAGGGGAAGGAACGGAGCCCGGGATGACACCTGGGCATGCAGAGGCACCCG
>VZTI01003852.1:310417-348308 GCA_013397865.1 Struthidea cinerea | reverse complement strand
GAAAAAGAAGGAAAAAGAAAAGTAGAGAAAAGAGAAAGCAGAAAAAGAGGAAAAAGAGGGAGAAAGAAAAAGTGGGGAAAAAGAGGGAAAAGAGAAAAAGTGCAAAAAAGAGGGAAAAGAGAAAAAAGAAAAGGAGAGAAAAATGAGAGAAAAAATACAGAAGAAAAAAGGGGAGGGGAAAAGATGATTAAAAGGGGAGAAAAAAAAGATGATGAGAAGGGGAGAAAAAAAGGAGAGGAATAGAGGAAAAGGGGAGAGAAAAAAGATTTTTAAAGGTGAAAAAGCAGAAAACAGACATAAGAGGGGGAAAGAAATTAAACAGCATGTCTCTAGTTGTTTTCTATTTTGATTTGGTTTTTTTCCTGCCACAATAAAGTATGGAGAAGACAAGGCAAGGGGAGGCAGCAGATCCTCACCTCTGCTCCCTCCCCAAGGGCAAGAAAAAGGCCAAGGAAAAGCGACGAGAAGCCAGGGAGCCGCTGACTCCGAGTGAACATCCCCTTCCTTGCACGGTTCCTGAGCACAGGGAAGGTGAGGGAAAGGGTGGTGAGTCAGGCTGGCTGTCCCAGGGAAACTGCTGGGATCCACCTGCCCGGCTGCTGAGCCCTGACGGCGGCACTGACAGCTCCCAGGGACCTGAGGCACGTCCACCAGGCTGCTCCCAAAATACCAGAGCAGGGCTTGGCCCCCAAACCCTCCCCCTGAGCCCACACCAACCTCTGGTTCCTAAATCACCTCAGCATTGCTGAGCCACTGCCCAGCCAGGACATACAGCTTAGGTGGCATCTTTGAACCATGACTTTTTGGAAGATACAGGGCTAAAGTTTAGTCCTTGGACCTGCCCCCAGAAAGCATGTCTTTTGTTTCCCAGAAAATGCTTCATCCTGTTTCCATGGGAAATTAACAGGACAAGGGGCAATGGCTTCAAACTGAAAGAGAGCAGATTTAGATGGGATATTAGGAAAAAAAAAATCTTCCCTGTGAGGGTGATGAGGCCCTGGCACAGAGAAGCTGTGGCTGCCCCATCCCTGGAAGTGTTCCAGACCAGGTTGGACAGGGCTTGGAGCAACCTGGGATAGTGGAAGGTGTCCCTGCCCATGGCAGGGGGTGGGACTGTCTTTAGGGTCCTTTCTGATTTGGGTGCCAGGGAACGAGAAGAACAGAGGGATGAGTCTCCCACCATCCCATGGATGGAAAGGGCGGGGTGTAAGGTGCCTCATCTCCCTTCCTGACCCCTGCTCTCCCTGGATGAGGTCCTCCCAACTTCACAGCTGTCTGTGAGCAAAGTGTTTCAGCATCCACTTGAATTCCGAGTGCTTGCCCAAGTCCATGGATGTTGGTGGGATTGAAGCATGGTGATGTCAGACAGCCACAGGATTAGGTTTAAAAATAAGCATGGACTGAAGCACTTGGCTAAATCAGGCTCTGAAAATCCTAGGGAAAAAAAAAACAAAACAAAACAAAACAATAAATAAATAAATAAATAAAGGCACTCTTAGCGGCACTCCGGTCACTTGGCCAAACAAACAAGTGGAGTGGTTTTTCCTTACTTGGTGTGCCAGAAAATAACACCAAAAAGTGCAAAGTCTTCCACAGCTCTCCAAAAATACCAGCCAGCACCTGGAACCACAAAGCTGCTGGGTATCCAGGAGTTGAGGGCAACCTCCCCTCTCCTGCATTTTGCCAAGGGCAGAGGCCTCACTGCTCTCTGTGGGTTCCACCCTTCAGGTGTCTTTTTACAGGGAGCACATTCCTCACAGGAGAGCCAGGGCCAGTTCCCCTTTTTGTTACAAAAACTAGATTTTGCTTGGTGTTGAGGCATTAAAAACCTGCAGGGTACAAAACCGCCTCCCTAGAACAGAGCAAGCAGAGCTGGGAACCTCAGACAGGATGGGCAGAAGGTCGAGGTGCTGCCTGCTTGCCGTGATTAATTGGTATCTGCCCCCAATCCAAGCAGGTGATCCAAGAGATGTGATTGCAGATAGCAGCTGCTGTGGCCAGCAACTCCTTGGAGATGCAGCTGTCCAGGTGATCCATCACTCACGGAAACAAGACAGGCTGGGACAACTGGGATTGTTCAACCTGGAAAACAAAATGTTCTGGGGAGACCTTAAAGCACCTTCCAGTGCCTGAAGGGGTTCCAAGAGAGTTGAAGAGGGACTTTGGATAAGGGGGAATGGCTTCCCACTGCCAGAGGGTGGGTTTAGATTGGATATTGGGAAGAAATTGTTCCCTGTGACGATGGGGAGGCCCTGGCACAGGGTGCCCAGAGAAGCTTGGGCTGCCCCTGGATCCCTAGAAGTGTTCCAGCCCAGGTTGGACGGGGCTTGGAGCAACCTGGGCTAGTGGAAGGTGTCCCTGCCCATAGCAGGGGGGGGCACTGGATGGGGTTTAAGGTCTCTTCCAATCCAAACCATTTTATGATTTAGGAAAGCAAAGCTCTGCAGTTTTCACCCTGTTACGGGAGAGTCTGTGGCAACATGTCAGAGTTGGGCAAAATGCAGCACTGAAAGCCAGATCGTTGTTTAACTGCTTTGGTTTGCATTTATATTTTGTTTAACTGCCTGAACTACAGCAATATGTTCCTTTTTTTTCCTCAAAAAGCACAAGTTTTTACTAATGGGGGTAGGGGAGAGAAAAAATGCTGAATTTCTCCCAGTCTTCACAGCCTTTCCCTTTTGCCTTTGGGAACACAGGCTGAAAGCACCCTCCCTTTCTCTTAAGGCTTCCCTTTCCAGCTGGGAGGCAGATGGAAGCCGACACCCAGCCCTGCCTACTCAAATCAACAGCGAAATTAAAAATAAAAAATAAAAAGCTCAAGTTGGCAGCTTTGAGTGCTAGAAAGACATGGGTTTGGGGGTCAGAGGGAAGGCCAAGAAGGCAAAGTGCAGATCGTGTTGGGTGGGGGAGCATTTTGATTGCACAGCAAGTATCCGAATGGGACAAAGGGAAACATTTCTCCCATTGCACAAGAGAAGATTTGCGTGCAGCGGGAGCCGGGTGGGAGCAGCCTCAGGCACAGACAGAGAACAGTGCCAGGAGTGCAAACACCCACCCGGCCACGACAAAGTCCGGCACAGCCCTGGAGGAAGCCAGGCTGTGATCCGTGAAGTGTCCGAAGGTGAAGCGAGCTTCCTGCGGGATGAACCCGCAGCGCCCGCTTCCTCCCTGTGCCAAGACAACCAGTCCTCTGTCCTCTCCCGGTCACGTTCCTCGCTGCATCGCTGGGATGATGGATGGAGGAACAAGCCCCTGCGCTAGCAAAAGGAATAAATGACGGCATCAGGAGTCACCTCCGAGACGGCAGCAGAAAGGAAACGAGCGGCGCATTTCCAGCAGGCAGTGACTGCCCGGCTTCGCTGCCCCGACCCGCAGGGAACAATCAGGTCATTTAATGCCAAGCCGTGCCCCAGCAGCGTCAGCAGCCTCAGGGAAGCCCCAGGGCTCCTGTCTAGCCCCGTCCTGTCCGGTCTGGAACAGATGCACGATGAGGAAAGCGAGGGGAAGAGAGCAGGGAGAAGCATCCTCCCTCTGCAGGGCAGGAAAGGTTCTTGTGCTCAGAGGCAGCTCCAGGAAACCGGAGTCCTCCTCTGCACAAGGATGGAGTGAGCCAGAGGTGCCCCAAGCTGAAGAAGCTGTTCAGGGGGTGGGAAAGCCAACGCTAAGGAAACTGTGGCAGAAAGAAGCTGACCTCTCAAAAGTGGAGAAAAAAGGAAGAGAAGTACATGGAGAAGCTGCCAGGGCAACCACAACCCATCCTAGGGCAAGGCTCCTGCTTCCCCTAGCCGAGCCTAAACCACTAAACCAAGCAATAAAAGAGAAATCCCAGCTCAGGACTTCCCTTCCTCCTGCACACCACCCACCTGTTACTTCAAAGGTTCATGAGATATTATATTTTTATTGCAGAAAGCCCCTCAGGGGCTGGTTTCCATCTCTGTTGCAGCTCCAAGGCTGCATGATGAGCTTCAGCATCACAAGAAGGACCAGATTGAAGAGGGAGATTTTCCAGCATAAAGCTGAGCTCCTTGGGCTGTCACAGGCCTCCTCCAGCATCTGTGAAGCAGCACACGCTGAAAGCCCTGTGAGAAGCTGCCGGGAGAGATCTGTGTTTTCCAGGCCCTGTCCAGCCCAGGGATGCTGCTGTCAGCTCTCGCCTCCTGACAAGTGACGGTGAACAGCTCTGATTCAGAGAGACAACTCAAAGCACACAGTGCTTCACGTGGCCTCCTTCAGCTGGGCCACCCAGGCTTTTAACCATTCTCTGGCTTTGTCCACCCAAAGACAGAATTACAGAATTGTTTAGGCTGGAAAAGGCTTCCGAGATCATCGAGTCCAAGCTGTGGCCGATCCCCACCTTGTCACCCAGCCCAGAGCACGGAGTGCCACGTCCAAGCATTCCTTGGACACCCCCAGGGATGAAGGAGAGAGAGACAGCAGGAGAAAGCTTTAAGGTCTTGTCCTCCTGCATGGCAGGGCATTTTCTGTCAATCCCAGCAAGCTTTCCCAAAGCCAAGCAATAATATGGTGTGCATCCCAGCAGGATCCACTGAGGAAAGGGCTGGCAGAGCAATCAGTTTGCTATTTCCAACGTGATGAGAGCTTTCGGGAGAAATCAGTTGGTGGTGGAAATAGGAATATGACCTGTGGAGGCAATAATTATAGAAGATGGGTCTCTCCTTCACAGTTCATTTCCATCTTACCCTTTCCACTAAATAAAGGTGTTACCAACGGATGTTATTTGCTGCTTCATAATCTGCTGTCAGAGGCATTCTTACCATTTATTTGAGAGCGGGCCAGAATGTGACCATGAGGAGGATAAAATCAAACCCCGAGCCAGAAATCCTGCCTGGAGCAGCTAAGCAGGCAGCAGAGAAGATTTTTCAGATAATAAACATTAAAAATAAACATTATTCATAAACTTCTCCTGTCCTCACAGCGTACTCTCAGATCAGCAGTGAGACATGAACGTGGCAAGGGTAGGATTTGACAAGAGCCATGCTTTGGAAATCTGCATCAGCAGCAAGTGGCAGGCTGGGGACAGAGAGAGGAAAGCAAGGAGCTGGAATTAGGATGATGGGATCCCCCCCACCTTTGCTTGCTTCCATGGGAAAGAGTCCTGCTAGGTGTAAAACAACTAAATGTTACAGGCCGGTAAGAAATAAAAAATTCATTCAATCATAAATCTTTTGGAAAGGGGATCTACTGGGGAGATTATATTCACTTTTCATGGACATATTAATTCAACGGTGGCATATCATATTGTTCTCTGCAGGGGAAAAAAAGACATACTGTTTTAAAGTCTGGTATTTAGAGCAGTCCTTGAGGAAGGAAAGCAAATATAATCTTGGCAAGGAAAACCGAGTGCACGAGCACCGAGGAAGGGACATTAAAAGCAGGGCCCGAGTCCCAGCTGCTGAAAGTCAGCGTAGTTTGACTGCAGTTCTTGGAGCTAAGCCCATGCATGGGAGCTGAGAGTGAAGGTCACCTCCATTTAGCCACAACTCCTTGAAAATGTTAAGTAGGGGAACACAAAGGGTAATTTTTTACTGTGAACAGTCACTGTTTGCCCACCAGCAAACAGGTGAGAAGACAAAGACATTACAGCTGCTTTCATTTGATGTTTGGTGGTTGGGAATTATCTGGCCATCTCCTTCTGGACTGCTTCTGGCTCAGCAGTGGAAATGGCCGAGCTCTCCTGGTTCTCAGTCCAGCCAGACACTCAGGATTTGGGGACCACTCAACAGCCAAGTGCAAAACCTGGGCTCCCCAAAGCCCTGCTCCAGCTGCTTCCCAGCCTAGGCTCCTTACAGGCCTGATCTCCATTCTCCAGGAGGCTCCAGTGGCACGTGCCAGATGCTCCTGCAGCAGATCCAGCCCCATCTCCTGCCTAAATTGCATCACGTGGAGGCAAATAAACCCCTGCCTCCCTTGAGAGACCTTTCCCGGCAGACACCTTGCACACAGCAAGGTCTCCTCACAAAGGCAGCTTCCACGGCGTGGGGTGGGGCTGGCCTCAGGCCCCTTCCACAGGTGTGGTCACACTCCACCTTTGGCTACCCACCTGTCTCCTGACCACACAAATCTTGTGTTCCTTTGAAAGAGGAGCATCCCCTGCTCCCTTTCTTCCTCCCTACCTGTCTCCCGGAGTGTATCTTTCCTCAGGAGAAACCTGTGGATTGCAGAAAAAAGCCTCACAGAACAGCTACAGGACGGTTTTCAGCAGACACACAGTTCAGTGTACAGCAACTGCTCGTGCCCTTCCCTTGTGCTAACTCACCACCCAAAGGAGTTTATTTTGGTTATTCAGAGAACAAGGGGAGAGGAGAGCTCGAGCTCACCTCACGAGATACCAGGGACCGCCGAGCGGCTCTTGCGCCATAAAACAATCGGTGCCTGCTTGACCCCGTCACACTCTCAGCCAGCTCAGGCACAGATAACCCAACCTGACCCATCAGAAAAGATGGGATTTGCTTATCACTCAGACAGCACAGACCACTCTGCCCAAGAGAGCTCACACGTACAAGCTCCTGCTGGACCTCCCGCTCTCCTCCTTCCCTTTGCCCAGCTATCTCCCTGACAGCTTTCCCAGCATCCATCCCAATGAGGTGTGAAATTTGAAGCATCACCAAGCTGCACACGGGGCTGTTCCCAGGTAATTACACGGGCAGATAAAATAAAAGAGGGGCTGATGAAACATTAACCACGAGCGGGCAGAACAACAAAGGCAGCGCACCCGAACCACAAAGACTCTTAATGCAACGTCAAGGCAGCTGGACCTTACTTGTGTATTTGCCATGTGGATTCAATACCTCCTCGAGATGAAAAACAGGAATAAGGCCCTACTTTTTTCCACACCTGGGCCAGGCTCCCAGTTGAAACAGGCAGTTGATACCAGCCAAACACTTGGATGTTTAATTTCTGTTGCTGAGGTCCTTAGCACTGGTTTTAGGTTCAAGGCACACCGGCAGCAGCTCATAGCCTAAAACCATAGGAAGCCAGAGAGGTTTTAGACTACTCAAATTATCCAATGTGAGCACCAGAGAGAGGCAGTCTGGGCTTTAACTTCTGTCCAGGGCCCCTGGAAAGTTAATCCTAGCTGATTACACCATTTCTTTTCTTTTTTTTTTTTTTCCATAGAAGAAATAAACAGTCTTTTGTACCAAACATAAGGCTGCCTTATTTTGAAGGAAGATTTATCACCCGGGCTAAATCCATGAGTTCATTCCGGTTTTGTCCCAAATCTTCAAAGCAGTGTTTTACACTTCACGTCACAGTATCACTTGGTTCTGCGCTGTGCCAGGCAGTCCCCAAAAGACATGCCGCTTTTCCTTGTAAAAAATAATGAAAGAATGCAGACCATCTCATCAGTTGCTTAAAGCCTGCACAGCAAATTCCACACTGTTAGAGCCATGCAAACACATCCATAAGGACTGGCTTCCCTGCAGACCACAAACACCAGCAGTGCGTTGGGGCTTGGAGCAACCCGGCCTAGTGGAAGATGTCTCTGCTTATGGCGAGGGGGTGGAACAAGATGAGCTTGAAGGTCCCTTCCAATCCAAACCATCCTGGGATTCCGTGGTGGGACACTGCTCAGTGAAGAGAAGTGAGTGATGGGTGACAAAATCCGCTGAAATAAGGATTGCTCAGTGCCTTCCCTGCACCAACAGGGGCTCCGTTGTACTGAGCCGAAACCTTGAACTCATTACAATGTCACTCTGTCTTTGGATCCCGTATCCTGTGGGGGAATCTTCTGGGAATGTATTTTGGTTCAGACCTGGGTCAAGGAGAGTTGACTTGACCTGAAAATAAATCCAGGCGATCTTGAGCTGAAGAGCCATTGACTACTGTTTGCAATACAATAAAGTGAGCAGATCAAACTCGGCTGAAAGCCAGGGTTAACATAAATCCAGGGAGAAAGGGGAACAAGAAGATTCATTCACCACCACGACAAAGGGGACATTTTTTACATTGGCACAATTCAGAGCAGCCACTGAAAAGCGCTTCCCAGGCAGCATTTTTAGTGCCCCATATGGTGTGTGCTGTTTAGCTGTGCTGCTATCTCCAACAGACTGGCAGCAAGATAAGAGTTACAGCACTTGGATGTGTGTGAAAAAGGGGTTGTGAGGGGTTTTTTTTTTCACCATTTTTAACGTCACTAGCAGGAGTTCCTCTGCTTGCACACAGGGCAGCTTTTGTGAGAGGTATTTCATATGGATCCCCAAGGAAAGGTCTCAGTGGCCGGGCTCTGAGCTCTATTGTGTGCACGTGCGTGTAATAACACTCAGCAGCTTTTGGTTTACAGTCCAGGTTGTACTCACTGCAGCTCCAGGATGAAATCTTCTCCTGGCTCACTGTGCTACTACCTTCACTGAAGTTAGCCTTTCTCCCCCTTCCAGGAGCTTTTATAATGTTTGGTGGATAAAGCAAGTTTTGATCCAGCTGATAATTCCCAGATCAAGTGCTGCAGGGAGCCCGAGAGCTGGTCCCTACCCACACTGCAATACATCCTCAGGAAAAAGTGGACATCCCTCCCCAACTCTCCTCCTTCCCAGAGCTCAGATCCAGAAGCAGCAGCTTGATCCACCAGCTCCTTGCCCACAACACAAAGCCCACTCAGTAAATTTCCCAGCTCCTCAACGAGGCTGGTTGTCCAGCAGACACTCGGGAGGATCCTCTGCCCACCCAGCAGCCCAAGCACAGTAATTTGGTCATTTTCCCAAAGTTCCAACTTCAACAGCAAAGCTGTCCCACAAGGATCTAGCGGCTGCATCCTCCAGAACACGCTGTGGGTGACGACAACATCAAGTGATGGTGGGACATCACCTTTTTCTGTCCCTGCTAAGCCTCCTCGGAGCTCTCCTCAGTGCGAGCCTGCGCGCCTTTCCAACCTAGAGCAGCTGGTTCATCTCCGGATAAATATTAAACGGAGCTCAGTCCTTCTGCTGGCATTCATTATCCACTCCATTTTACAATAAGGAGCTGCTCAAATCCCTCCAGTCTTCCCAGACAAAACCAGCCAGGGTAGCTGCTTCCAGGAGGTGAAGGCAGCCTCTGTGGGAAGACATGAGTGCCACATTCCTCTTTTGAGTGCAACTATTTCTAAACACAGCTCAGGGAAAGCTGCATATTTGTTTTTTTTATTGCATTAAAACCCATTTTATTAACCAACTTGTACTTTAATGTGGATGATGCCTTTGTTTATAGAATAAATTATGCTGTTTCTTCCCATCTCCCACTGTGATTGCACGATTCCTGGTCAGATTGTATAATGTTTGATCTAAGAATGTATAAACTCCCCTAAACAAAGCTGCAATAGAAAGATGAATAGTAAGTCAAGACTCCAACCTCTCTCAGGGAAAAAAAAGGTGAGTTTGACAAAGTAACATGCTGAGAGAGCCTGGGAATCTTTCTGATGGAATAAAGTATTTTAAGAGGGGCTGAATATTCCAACTCAGCATTTCCCATCTGTGCCCTTTAAAAGTGGCAGGAACTTCACCCCTGACTCAAGTGAAATCTTCACGAATTGGGGTTTCTCTTACAACCGTGTGAAAATTAACACTTTCACTTGCAATTAGCAGCACCACAGCCCTGCTCACACTTTTGCTGCAGAAACAAGCTGCACATGAATATTCACAGCCAGGCAATGCCATCTCACAGAAACCAGTGCTGGGAAGGGCTTTACGTGTCTCTCCTCCAGACAGAAGAAAGGCACAGATCAGTCTCTCCACAGGGGCTTTGCAGGTAGTTGCCACTGCTCATCTTGGAGAGCTCTGGGATAATTACGGAATGGTTGGAAGGACCTTAAAGCCCATCCAGTTCCACCCCCTGCCATGGGCAGGGACACCTTCCACTATCCCAGGCTGCTCCAAGCCCCGTCCAACCTGGCCTTGGACACTGCCAGGGATCCAGGGGCAGCCACAGCTGCTCTGGGCACCCTGTGCCAGGGCCTCCCCACCCTCACAGGGAACAATTCCTTCCCAATATCCCATCCATCCCTGCCCTCTGGCAGTGGGAAGCCATTCCCCCTTGTCCTGTCCTGCATGTCCTTGTAAAATCACTTCTCACCTAGCCTGTGAGAATTTGCTCTGCTGAGGCAGGTCTAGGGATTATACATGTGGAAACTCAAGTTATTTTTAATGGACACATCTTTCCTTCCCAAAAAATACCCATCATCGCAGTAGCTGAACTCCTCAACCTCTCCGTGTTTGCAGGATCATCTTAACACTCCTTTTTAAGAGTCAGTTCCACTTAGGACAGCAAAAACATGAGCAAAACCAACCCTGGAGATTTTCCAGCCTCAGGAGAGGTCCCAGTGAGGAGTCTTTATCCATGCCCAGTCTTTATCCATGACCTGCCCCTTCTCTGCTCAGGTGCCAAGTGCATTGCAGTCACAGTCCTTTCTGCACAGCTCACACCAATAAAACCAGTTGGAAAAGAGGGAGAATTACTGATTTTAATATCAAAAGCTTGATGGAGAGGGAGTTAATCAGCTCTTTTTAATGCAGCAAGCAGTCTTTGATGTAAAGCTGTGGCTATTTCAACTCCATCTTTCCTGACCAGTGCAATAAAGCCTGAAGGAGCACAAGAAATGCAGGAAAGGGAAGTCACTAAGGAGAAGGAGGTGGGAAAAACTCCAGTACTCCCTCATGGATAGTCACATTTCAAAGCACACAAAGAAACCCGTGGCCAAGCAGTGAAAGCCAAAGTTAGGAACTTGTTACCAACCAGATCCGGAGCAGACACTCTGCCTAGAACTTTAAAAATCCAAGTAAAATGTCATTCCTTGGTGGTGTTCCACCCTCAAGCCAGTCTGAAGTCATCCCCAGGATCTGATGGGTGGTGTTCCATGACATCCTGAAGAGCCAGAGGCCACCCTGCTCCACCCTTTCCAGGAAGGATGGGCCCATCCTCTCCTCCTTCTGCAGGACCTTCCCTTTCCAGTGTCTGCTCCAGCACCTTTCAGCTGCACCAAGGCACAGAAGATAAAGAAAGTGCCTGCTTTCCACTGTCAAAGAGAAAAAGGAGAGTCCTTGAGGCTCCTTTCCACTCTCTAGATAGCCAAAAAGTTGCTCTCCACCAGAATGAAAGGCCAGAAAGAAATCTGGAGCTGAAGTCCATCAGTGGAAATCGGTGGAGCCCTTGCTGTCCTCAAGGAAGCCAGGAGAGTGGAAAGCAGAGAACCACACTCCTCGGAGCTTAAAATACTTAGTTAAAACTGGATGCCAGGAAGGTGAACCAAAATAATGCTTGAAAAGACAGATTGTAATTACAGGGTCATGGGATAAATTTAACATGGCTCATCTCAAACAAATTGAGAACCGATTTCATTTCACCCAAAATGAAACAAACACCTCTAAGTCCTTTATTAACTCTTCCTTGGGAGTAGCAGTGGAAATTCAGTTTAAACAGCAAATGCCTTCTCACTTTGCAGAGAATTTTATAAGGATGAATCAGGTACTAAAGTTCTTGCCAGCAGCTGTTTTGCTTGGCTGCCTTAAAAGCAAACAAATAAACAAACCAAAAAACCCCAAACAAGGCCTTGATTGAAACTTCAGGCTAGTCCTGGAAAATTCCCAGCCCACCAGTAGAGCTGGTGGGGAGCGTTCCAACAGGCAGGCTTTGGGCAGAAGAAAAGTTTTCTGCCGCAAAAAAAGTTGGGTTTCGTGGAAATATTGTCATGGAAATATTTTCATTTTTCCAGCAGGACAAAAATTGAAGGAACGGCGTCTTAATTTTCAAGGTTAAGTCATCATTTGGTCTAGATCAGCTGCTGTTCCCCACCCTTTGTGGGTGAAACTTTCTGCTGGAGCTCCCTCAACATGATTCATCCAACCCTCTCCCAGGAGAGACATTGCTTCCTTGGCATCCCTCCTGTATCCTGAGAAACACAGTCCAGCCAGAGGAGAACGGAGGCAGCTGCTCCAGGCTCTTGCACAGAAACAGGAGGTCTTAATCATGTTCTTGACACGAAAAAGAGAAGGATACATTTGCATCAGCATTTGCAGTTTTGAAGCCAGGCTGCAATGATGAGTCAAGCACAGCGCTGTAATCAGCACACGCCCACCGCTGGCTCCAGAAGCCAGGGAGGGTAATTTATGGATTATTACAGGGAACCAGGAGACAGCAGGATTGCCACCAGGCCAGCTGCCACTTCTGCCAGTCCGTCTACATCCTCTGGATCCCCCAACAAGCTGTGAATGGCCAGATGGATGAAGGAGAGGGCAAAAGGCACTTCCAGTCGCTCTGCAAGACCTTCACTGAGCAGTTCATTGTTGAGCAAGAGGCCCACACATGATGATTGGTCTTGCAAAACAGACATTACACACACTTTCAGGGCTTTCCCAGTCTAGGAAGACGTTTTGGTTCATCCTTCAGGATCTGGGCATGAAGTACAGATCAACACAGACAGGTGTTTGGGTAGCAGGGACAGCCAGCCATGGCAGGGCAAACATCTGGTGCCCACCACCAGTCACTCCAGAACAGCTCCTTGTGCCTTGGACATGCTGGGAAGTCAGAGCAAACCAAGGGTGGACTGAGGGCAGTTCTGGGACTCAGAACTGGTCCCAGAGTGTGTTTGCACAGAGCAAAAGGTGCTGCTCACTGTGTTTGGGCTGCAACTATCAATAACTCCTGGGATTGCCCAGGAGTTCAGGGCAGGTCAACACACCACGAACAATTCCTGTGCTCCAGAGATCAACATTCAGCAGTGACTGGCATTTACTTTATACCCTGAGTCATACGACCACTGTTAGCTCTGCATCAGCTAATTTAAGCAGACAGGGGTATGCTGATGGAATCTCAACCCCTCAAGATTTGTTTTGTCAAAGGACCACCACGCCCTGCCTTACCTTCAAAGATTCACTGGCGTTCAGCCCGGAGGAGCAGTGAGCAGAAATCCCAACATGGAGCCAGAAATAAAGACTATTTCTCTATATTTACTCACTGAACTGCAGTCTCTTGGCCTTCCCACTCAAGAAAAACTTATCTCTGTAAGATTTCAACCAGCATTTACATCCCCATAGCGAATCCACACAGAACTTGAATGAGCCAGATTAAACGGCTACGAGTGTTTTCGAGGTCATTGAAGCCAACAGAGCAAATTTCCTGTTGGGCTTCTCTCAAATAATGTAAAACAAAGCCATTTATTTACTCTCAAAGAGTATCTGGGATGACATAAGCCTGCTCTCAACAGCAAGAGGCAAGTGAGGCTTGTAATCCCTTGCACACATTTGGTCATTGAGGTCTTCTCCGAGTTACAAGTGAAACTTCACAGCAGCTTTGGGACAGCTGCTGTTGGAATCCTTTAGGACCTGACGCTACCAGCTCAACATCAACCAGCCTATCAGGTACTTCAACAGAAACAACACTACTGAGAGTCAGAATCCCCAGGAAGAGGATTCGAGAAGCAAAATGACCGTGTTTAAAACCTTTTCAGGAGCTTCAAACTCGCCACATAGGTTCAGGAAATTCTGAGACTCATTCCTACCTTCCTTTTCTCCTTCTTGCAGGTGATGAGAGGGTTTTTATGTGAGCCTGGTGCACGTCCATGCCATCTGTAGGGACCC
This sequence comes from Struthidea cinerea, assembly GCA_013397865.1. Lineage (NCBI taxonomy): Eukaryota > Metazoa > Chordata > Aves > Passeriformes > Corcoracidae > Struthidea > Struthidea cinerea. Next base: position 334,743 of record VZTI01003852.1, on the reverse strand, counting down.
TCATTCCTGGATATTCACAAATGTTTTATTGCACAACTGAAAAACATGAGAAGGAACAAATTATGAAGCATCTTGAACAACCATGCACTCCCATGAGGCACTTAAGATACTTACAGAAATCACGTGCAGTTACATTACAAGGCCCCTTGTTCTCCAAAGTGATGCTGATGCTGCAGAAAATGATAAATCAATACTGCAGAGGGCTTTCAGAACTGCTTGTTCCTCAGGGTTTATGAGGGGGCTGTGATGTCCAAGTTAAACGTAGGGGTTGCATGCCTCCAAACCCGTGTTCTTCCCTTCTGTGGGCTTTAGGCTGCCAAATCAAATGCAGAAATAGCTTCAAAAAGGGTTCAGAAGATGTAGGCGCACCCCAAGAAGCTGAGACATTGTGCCTGCTCTTACAGACACAAAAGCCATCTGAAGTACTGAGGGGCAGCAGAGCTTTGACACACGGAGAGTCACAAGCTGCCGGTGACACGGAGCTATTGGCAGCTGCCCAGCTCATTATGCCCAGCCATCCTTTGAAGGCTATCGTTCCGTGGAACAGAAATCAATACCCCACACATGCTACGAGCTGGGCCCGGGGGCTGGGACGTTGTGTGGCTGGGAAAGCAAAGGAGGGGAATGCTGGAAGCGGGATAACACGCAGGGAGCAAGCGCAGCCTCGCTTGATCCCGCAATATGGAGTGAAAAAGGGGAGCCAGGAACACAAAACCTTCAGGTTACTGCTGCAGGGAGCCTGGTTTGGGCTCCCTCCACACAAAGGCAGGTGCTGCTGATGCATCCTTGCCATCACCCTGTGTGGCCAGGCTGATGTCATCAGCCCCGTGTCAGAGTGAGGACTCTTACAAACACTGCCTCTGCTCCAAACCAACAATCACTTCATACAAAAGCACTCCTTTATCATCACAATATCGTCCCAGGTTGCACAGGAAACACACCTTGCAGGGAAGCATTTTAATATTGATCCCCCCCAGGGATCTGTGTTAGCAATGGATGAACAAAGGCTTTAACCACATCCAACAGGATCACTGTTGTCCAGGGCTTTGGATCTCTTTGTTGCCCTATCAAGACACTGCTCCGACCCGCTGGGCTCGTACCCCTCAATGCCAGAGGCTGGCTCCAGCTGCTTTTCATTGCTGTCTAAGAAATTATCACAGGAGACTTCATGCAATTAGGCCTCAAAAATGGGGATGTCAGTCCTCCAGGGGAACTAAGCCTGCCTCATGAAAGCCACTTCAGCCTTTGCTTTCGCTGCACAAGGTGGTTTTTTTTACCCTGAGGATTTCTATCAAAGCAAGATACTAGTCAAGACACAGCAAGCCACTGTGGTTTTTGCCTCTTTGTAGCTTATCAAGGTGAATGTCAGTGGAAAAAAAAAAAAAAATCTCAGAGGTGACCAGGCACAGAGATGGCCATCTAAAGTTACATACTTTGGTACAAGACAAATAAAGAACCCACCCCTCTGTTTTTAGTAAAAGCAAACCTGGTCCGTCTCAGCGCCAGGACTCCGTTTAGAAATCGGCGACGGGAGTGTAATGAGCTGCACAAAGCCAGCCCTGTCACACCTCGCTGTTCCTCCCCGCAGACTGAAACCTCTCTCAGGATCCACAGCCTGGCTGAAGGTACCTTCCAGTCCCCATTCCCGGTGTCCTGGTGGCCGGCCTGGGGAAGGGTGCGTTTCAAGGCGACGTTTCTCAGGGTGGCTCCAGCATCTTACGGGATTCGAGGCACGGGCTGCAAGCTGATCCTGCGCACGAGGAATACCAGGGGGAGGATGGAGAGGGATTATATTTGCTCGGAATGTCTGTGCTACAAGAGCGTGCTTCAAACCCAGCTGTGCAAACACAGAAAGTGAGGAGAGGCATCTCTGGTGAAGCCCAGCTCTGCATGGATGGTGGACGAGGGAAATGCAAGGCTCTGGATAGCATGCTCCTTTTTCCTCCTCCGTCCGTTCCTGACCCTCCCTGATCTCTGCAGCCTCTCAGCTTGAAGACAAACATAGGGCATCTTCAAAATAAAAAGTCTGCCATGTTATGACTGCTTTAAATAATCCCTGCTGAAGCCAGGCTGCTGCCTCTGGCACGTCCAACCCACCTGGATAAGAACTCTAAATCAAGATGATGCTCCCCTGCCAGCAGCCCATGTTGAAATCCCAAGGCTGACAAGACTAAGGAGAGCAGACAGGAGTTGTCACTTCACCACTCCCCTCAGCGTCTTCCTCTGAAGAGCTTAAGGCTTCTTACGTGGCCAAAACGTCTCCTGCATTTTCTCTGCTTATGAAAAGCAGCAACAAATTGAGACAAGGTGAAGAACTAAAGCTTTCAAAAGTTGCAGCTGACATTCCCACTGCAGAGATCTAAGCCATTCCTAAAATAAGCACCCAAAAGAGAAACAGTTCCATCTTGAGAAAAAAAACAAACCTTACACCTTGCATTTTGGCTGGGCTGGACTCCTACAACATTTATTTTCACAGGCAATTTATGCATTTGCAGCACCTGCTCACCCAGACCATCCACCACTCCTCCAGCTACACAGGCATCCCAGAAAATGTGGGATAAACGTGGTCCAATCTTTCCTCTTTTCCCTCCTGGATATGACACTTATTCCAAACTGAAAACAAAGAAAAGCTGAATATCTTTCAGCGTGAATCACTGCAGGATTTCACTGCAGAGGTTTTATCCAAAATGTTTCCTAAACATCTTCACTCAGCAAATGAGGGCTGAGCTTGTAACTTCTTATTGTGCTTTACATTTTTATTGTGTCTCTGAAATGAAGATACTACAAAATAAGTTAGCCTTAATCCCTTTTTTTTCCTAACTCTGTGTTCAGGGGAAGCAACAGGATGAACTAAAATACAACTTTACAGATAAAATTCATATTTAGCTTTTTGGAGGGGTAAAGCTCTTCATTGCTGGACATTTTGACCCAGACATTTCCTTACTGTGGCTGATCCAATCTGCAAAATTTCCTTTCATTTTCAGTCTGGATATGAAATGTCAGGGATCCAGAGGATAGAAACATTTGTAAAATGTCCATTTTTTTTCTGGCCCTCACCAACACACAGGAATGGTCAGAAAACAAGATAGAAGATGAGGAATTGATTCTTGGCTGAACTACAATTAAGTTGTAGCTTTCCCTTCACTTCCAGAGCTTTATTAGGCAGATTTTAGTTGATGAAATCAATTATACGGCACGCTGGAGATAAGTTAGGGAATTAGCTTTGCTTATGCTAATGCCTATCACTCCGGGGTGGTTTTGCCTGGGAAGAAGGTGTGGAATTGAATGTGATTTATTTAGGAACAGGCCTCATTGTTCCAGGAGGGGAAGATGGCTGCAGGGAGGAAAGCTGGGGGCAGAGCTCCTCAGGACCATCACCTGCAGCATCTGCTCATTTCCTAACATAGCTTTCCAAAGCCCACAGAGATTTTGTGGACATTTTGAACACTGGGAGGGGCAGGGAGATGTCAGTGCCTTCTGGAGCTTTTGGCTGGGGTGGTTTCATCCCTTGCTGGACTAACTCTTGGCTCTCTTATTTCTAGTTAATAGGAGACCAGCACGAGAATACTGCGGAAGGGTGTGACAGAGCCTGTGCCAGTGGGGAGCTATTGCTTTCCTCACTTCCCAAAATGGGGCACCCACCTTAATCCAGCATCGGATGCTAAAGGCACAGATTTTTGCAGTTGCTATTATTCTCACAGTTGCTATTAACCTATGTCATTGTGAGATCCTTGGGAATTAAACACCTCAGGAGAGGAGGGAAAGCTTTTCAGTACCCACTTGGCACTGGACAAAATCAAAGTCAAGTCCAAAGGCTTCACCTGATTCCAGAAGGGGACAGTTACCTGCTAGTGATGGTGCCTGCGAGGCTCACGGTGACGCTGAGCTGGATACAAAGCTTAGGAAGCACAACTGGTGGTAAGTGCCACCTCTCCTTCAAACTCAGACCGGTAATGAACTGGAGACACTGGTGGTAAGAGGGCCCTTCCTCGGCTGACTGGATTTGACACAGAAATCGGAGCTCATCCACAGATTTTGGAGGCTCCCAGCCCTGCTTGATAAAGCAACGCATTTCCAGAAAAGGCAAAACCAAAGGAGCAAAGTCAAGCCCGAGGCTTTGTTTGCTTTAGAGCACAGGATCCAGCCCCCAGAACTGAAACCTTATCTGGTGCCTCTAACAGGCTGGATCCCTGGCTTTGCCTCGCTCCCAGATTTTCCTCCGCACAGGTTGGCCTCTGAAAAGTCCTCCTGTGGCCACATGAAAGGCTTTTCTCACCCCTCCATGGCACCAGCCTTTAATGCAGCCCCAAAGTCGGACCCACTGTTAGATCCCTTCCTGCTGGATCAGAGCTCAGGCTGCTCAGCCTCGAGTCTCCGACACGGAGCCTAAATGTACCGTGAAAAAACCTGGAAGTGGAGGCACTTAGGGTTTTAATAAATGGAGATTTACTTAGTTTGAAGCTCAACATCAGATTTCTGCTGTACTTAATGTAAATGCCATCCATTAATGAAGAAAACATGGGATTTTTTTTTTCTTTTTCATGAAAATAAACACACAAGAAATTTAAAAGCTACAGCTCGTAGCTTTCTAAGGATTGCTTTTAATAAACTGTACATGCACCCACTTTCAGGCATGGAAATGCATTAGAATGAGGAAAAAATGCCTATTCTGGAGCTTTTTTCTCCAGCTTGACAGAGATGCTGCCAAGTTCAGATTACCCAAGCTGAGACACAACAGGGATGTTCCTACAGCTTGGCTCTGTGTGGGTCCCTGCTGGGGCACGTGGAAGTGGGTGAACCCCACAGACCAAGCAGAGAGTGGGGAGTGAGCCTGAGAAGGTGATGGAAATTTAAAAAAATGAAAGGAAAAAAGAACAATCAAAGTTTCCTGATGGCTTTCCCAGCTGATATCAAATACCAGCACCAGCTGGTTGCTGGTGGATAAAGTCCACACAAAAGTGAGGGCTCTGGTTTCTGTCAGCCACAGCGAACAGGGAATGGGCTGAGCCCCACAAAAAGGCTGCAGCAGCTTTTGGGGAAAGCATTCCCAGGGAAAGCAGACTCTTCTTTCCACATGCCAGCAAGGGACACCTGCTTATCAGCAGCATTTCTGTGCTGGCCAGGGATGGCATGTGAGGGCACCCAGTGCCAGGGGCTGGTGACCACGGAGAGGGAGCGGGCACTCCTGTGTCTCCAACAGCAAAAAGTAGCACAAATCCCCGTGGACTGAACCCATTTGCAAGTGTTTTAACCTCATTTCCACCACTGCATTCCCCTTCCCAGGCTTCCCCACCAAGCACACCAGCAACTCTCACCGCTCCCATCTCCGTGACCTTTCTGTTGTCCTGCTCCCCCACCTCTTACACATGAACGTCACCTGTAAAATCCAGTCCCAGTCAGCTCTCCCTGACCTATGCACCGCACAGAAATTCCTCCTGCTAACATCAGACATGCTTGAATTAGCAAGGAAATGAAAACAAGCCACAGGAAAGAAGCGGGCTGGGGGAAAGGTGGGGATGGAATGCTAAGCAATCATGTCAAGTCACGGCTGGCCACATCCCGTTAGTCGTGTCTGAGGGGTCCTTGTGTCAAAACAGCCAAGGAGGAATCCTGCACAGCCAATCCTGCAGCACTTGGACTCTTTTTTTGGGACACGGGCTCCTTCAAGGCATTGGCGGTCAGTGGCTGCACTTCCCAGAGCTCCACGGCTCCCCTGCTTTACACCAGGAGAACCCAGAAACCGCCCAAGGCTCAGCCCTACAAAATCACCACTTTCAGAGATGCTTTACAAAGTTGGGAGAAAGGAGTTTGGAGAGGAATTAATGAGTTTTGGTTGGTATTAGAAATTTGAAAAGTTCTGATAAAAGTAATGAAAATTGAAAATAAAAGCCCCAACAGCAACAAAAAGCCACCACTATTATTTCCAAAACAAGCTTGTTTTCCCTATTGCTTGTTCTAACACAAACACCAGGAAAGATCCCAGCACTGGCACAAGCAACTCTCTCACCCACTTCATAAAAATGGCTAAAAGCGAGAAACTAAATTCATTTTCTTTTCATCCAAAATCTCCTCAGCCTCTTCTTTGCTTGAGCATCCCAGGAAACAGAGCAGAGGTGAAGACAACCCTCTCAAGGTTGAGCAGATTGAGGCATTGAACAGTTTCTGTGATTTACCCAAGCTGAACCATAATCCCAACATATTTGCATTTGAAAGTCTGTCTCCCAAATTAATCTAGCCATGACTCTGTGGGGGGGTAGGGGGAGACTGTCCTTTAATAGGTGTATATTTATATTTTCTAGTTCAACGAGGTATCAAAATATTTCCAGTGCTCGCTCTGCCTTTTTCATTGATGTATTTGTAGGGCTGGGATGTGGTTTTTTCATTGCTAATGCTCTTGATGCCCATCTCCTCCAAGCATCCCTTTAGAAGAACATGAGCTGCAGTGTCGCTGTAAAGTACCGAGAACGGCGAGAAACGACACGATCCAAGTTCAGGAAGGAAGTGGTTATTTAATTAATTATAATTTGATTTATATAACTTGGTTCCCAAAGATGACAGGAGGTTATTGGATCTTGGACCAGCCACCCCTTGTCCTATTGGCCAAAGCTCACAACACCTACTTCAAAATACTATTTCACTGTGTACCATAGCAGCTCTGAAAAACAGATCCCAGGTGCACAGATAAAACTCAGTTTACAAAAACCCGTAGCAGTGTTTTCATAGCTTTCATGAGAACCACAGAGCTCTCACAGAATGCTGCAGAAAGCTGAAAAATGTCCCTACCAAAGCTTTTCAGCATCTACACTGCAGGAGCAACAACCACAATTTAGAAGAGCTGGCATCCTGAACACGCAGGTTGGGCTGCAACAGCAGCTCTGCAGCAGTCCAGAAAAAGAGAAAACCAGCAGTGTTTGGCTCTTGGTAGGTTGATTAACTGAGAAATGAGGAGGATTTGCTTCCCAGGACAGACTATTTGCTCCCCACCACATAAACCAGAAGAGTCTTTATAGAGGGGAACTTTTACCAGTTCTTCCTGAGCTCTCCAGATCTGATCACACTGCAATAGCCCAGTCTTCAATGTGACATGGAAAGAAATAAAGTGATACGGAAAGAAATTAAGTGACCACTTTTAAAACAGCTCCACGGGTTATAACCCTGGGAGAAGACACTCCAGGAACATTAAAGATCAGATTTAAATCAAGGACTTTAAGGAAAACGTGTAGCTACAGATATGACTCCCTGCTTAACACACTGGACCAAATTCAACTCTGCTCCAACGCGCCCGGCCCAGCCATGGTTCCCATCTCCAGCCTTAATGAAAGCTTGTCCATGGTTTGAACCCAGCGACAATTAACCTTGACAGGGGGAGATAAGATTCAAGTTTCAAAGCACAGAGGGTTTGCTGGGGTTTTGTGCTCTTTCATGAGGCTCTGATTATTATTTTAATGCAGTTGTTTGTGGTTTAGTTTCCTTTTCCTCTTCTTTTTTTTTTGAACTCCCCTTAATGGTAACATTGAAAAGATAAAAGTTTATGCGCTCATGGCAGGAGCCAAAGGATGGCCCAGGTCCAACCTATCTCCACCCCACCGCACTCCTCGGATACGCTTCCAGACAAGGGGAATCAGACAAAGAGATGCTGTGGAGAGTTTAGGACTGACTGGCCTCAGACTTTTTGGAAAAGGGAGAAGAACTCATTAGGCTAAAGGGAAAGCCAAAAGTCGTTAGGAGAGCGCTTTTTTAGGGGCCTAAAATAAGAAGCCAACAGATCTCCACACACTTCCCAGCAGGAAGCCTACAGTCATCCCCAGCACTGCTGATAGCCCCCCGTGCTTGGCAAGGTTCCACCCAACCATCTGGAGCTCATCCACCGAGGTGCAACTCTGAGGAAGGAGACAGAGGGCCTGGCAGAGGTGTTCGGAGAGGAAGAGGTCAGGAGGGGGACAAAGGCTTTGGCTCCTGAGCCTCAGCGTGGTTTCACTCGGCAGCAACTGAGGGTGGATTCCTTGCGCAGATGGTGCAGCTGCCAGGGGCATGGGCAGTCCTAGGAGAACTTCAGGATAACCAGCAGTCAGTGCTGACAGCAGCACGTGCACAGAAACCCTCCCAAGAGCTGGGCCTGCTGCACTTGTATCGGTACCATCACCACTCACGCCTCATGTCTCCAGGAACCACAAAGCCACAGCAGCTCCTGCCTCGTGGAGCAATACCTGCATCCCTTCTGTTCTCCCCAGCTGATGTTTTGATCTCGCTGATGCCTTCAGCAGAGCTCCATCCGACCGGGAGCCAGGAGTTGGCCCGGCACCGCCGTGCCTCCTTTGAAGGCAGCAGCGATATTCACCCTCGCCGAGGGTTGTTAATGAGAGCCTGTTCTCTGCTGAGGTGGAAGTACAGCTCTGAAGCCTCCACCAGAGCTCTCCAGACAATGCAGCCACGGGAGGTCTTTCAATAAGAGGAAAGAATCAAAGCTGGGGAGTGACCTGGTCAAATCAGCTGGGGAAGGAGATGTAGGGGGGAGGTGGGAGAGAGCAGGCGCACTGCAAGCGTTGCAGTTTCCTTCCCATGGCCATTGGGCAGCAAAGAGCAGTGGCAGAAGAGTTCACAGGTGCTTTCAGTATGGGCAAATATCACCTGGGAGGGTTTGCCACCTGTGGGGCTAGAAAATGTGCCACCAGCACTAGAGAAAAGCAAGCTAGAGTGCAATATATGGTATTTATTTACAGTCTCTCCGGACACACCTACGCACACTCGTGTCCCCCCTGCTTTGCAGTCACGCTGCATGCACTGAAACCACTCATTAAGTTGAATACATGGACTTCCCTTCTCTCACCCTAAACCTAACCTAGAGGACACCTTGCTGGAGTTGAAGGAGCAGGGAAAAGGAAAAAAAACAAGCAGAGGAAAGAGAAATGGACAGGACTTTTGCCATGAGGCCACCAGTAGATCACATAACCACCACCCACTCCAGCAAAGCCCAGGCTGAGCTTTTCCTTCCCAACACACACTTCCACGTTAAGGTGAAACTGCCACATTCTCCCCATGGAAACCTTTAAAGATGCAACTCACTCACCTTTGCCCCAGAGCAACTCCTCAAGACTCATGCCAGTATTTCCAGATATTTTGTTCTTTGCTGGCATGCTGTAAGCACACCCATTCCTCTCCTTAAAACTCCTGCAGCTCTCTGCCCTCATGCTAGAAGTGACCACTCACAATCTGATGACTACCTTCAGCCAGAAACCTGGGAAGCTCCTTTTCCAAGGGCTGTTTGGAGCCCAGGAAAGGCTTTTAAAACATGTTGCTCTCACTGAGACCACCAGCCAACGTTAAGGCACAGCCTTTTTCTAAAGAGCACTCCCACAAGAATCTGCTGCTATGATTTAAATCACTGGAAGAGGAGGGCAGAGGGGTGAGGGGAGCAGGACCCAGGGATGCTCCTGGCCGAGCTCTGCAGAAAAGATGCACCTGCAAGCAGAACTCAGGCTCCTCCCAGAGCACCAAACCCACAGCTGAATCCTGTCTTCTTTCAGGTTTTCAGCCCCTAGATCAAAGGACAAAGCCACAAGGGCACAGTCATCTGACTGACCTGTCCCAGATTTTTTGAACTACCCTGGAAAGCTACTGCAAGGGCTTTAGGGGAAAAAAAAAATGCTCCTGATAACACAGAAAGCCAGGTTTTAATATTGTGTGCATCATGGTGTGGCTCACAGCAGGGCACAAAACCTGGTTCAGGAGGAAAAGTCTTTCTGGTAGCCTAGGAGCCTTTAAAAGGTGGGGGGGAAATGGGACATCACACCTCCAGAAAAACAAGACACACTGACAAACTGACTGCACACAGCTTCCAAGCAATAAATGAGCCATAGGCAGCCTTGATTTTTAACAAGACATCACTAATGGCGTATTCCAAACCTAAAGAACAGCTCCTGGGGCCAAACCACCAAACCAGGATTGCTTAAATATGCCACAGCTTGTGAAACCTGGCAGAGCAGCGCTCTGAGCTGCTGCTGAGCACGGGATGATTCAGCCTTTGCCACATCCTTCCCTGCACAGCTTTCAAGTGCCAGCTGAGCACAGCGTTTTTCCTGCTGCTGGGCGATTTCAGATCCTTGACCTGCTAATGGTATCACATCTGCTAACTATTATCAGAGGGGGAGAAAGGCTCTCCCTCCTCGCTTCCCTGCTCCAACCCAGCACAGCACCGTGTTGTGTCTGTGAGAGCTGAAAGCAGCCGGGCTGCAATTCAAACAAATCAGATCTAATCACCCTTATCAGAAGGTTGATAAAATCAGCAAAGCTGAGAGGCTGCAAAAACACGAGGCAAAGAAGTATTTCTTGATGGGCACGGAAAGCCAACACCTCTGAAGAGCTGTTTTCCCCGCAGAGACATCGGATCGCAGCGGGGCACTGCTGCAGAGAAGTGTCTGTGCGGGTTCTCTGCCATCTTTTGCAGACCCAAGGAATGTTATTTCCCAAACTCTGCTGCTGAGGAGGGCTCTGAGACACAGAGGGCTGTATTCTACAATCCCCCATAGCTCGTAAATTTGGGACAAAGCAGTCACAATCACTGCAGATGGACTGACACCATGCCAGCCAGATGCTCAAGAGGTGCAGCGATGGTCCAAACTAACCTCAGAGACAGATCCAGGTGCTGTGGAGGTGACCACAAGTGTTACTTGGTCAGCACAGCTCCCCAGCCCAGAGCTGGAATCTGGCACACAGCTGAAGATGAGGGTTTCCTGAGTCTCAGACCCCCTTTTAGAGGACAGCACAGTCCTGGATGCTCGGAGAAGCACAGTGGGGCTCTAAGGGTCAATCCTCTGTCGGCACACAGCAATATCCCACAGCTGGTTCTCTCTGCCTGGTCAGCGAGCCACTGCCAGCTCCTGATCCCCAATTCACCATCTCAGTGGCCCTGCACCACAACAGGAACAGTCCTTGGCAGTTTTCCTGCCTCGGGCTGCCCGGACTTTGGGAACCACGCTTGCAATGAGATTTTTCTGGTTAAGCTCAGCTCCAGCGGAACCACCTGGAGCCCTTGGCCAGCTCCAGGCGAACCTCTGCCTTGCTCTGACTCACCTTCCCATGGCAGAGGAGCCTGAGAAGCGTCCAGGAGAAGAGCGTTTCGCAGGATGAGACGTGCATGGGCGTGCAGACAGACAGGGAACTTCCTGACACACACCCCTGACCCCGCTCCAGCCAGTGTGACGCAAAACAAAGCTCCACTTACCCACTAGCAGGGAATGTCACGCAGGGATGGAAAAATGAGGGTTGGAAGAGACCTCAGGAGGTCACCTAGTCCAGCTCTGTGCCCCGTCGGAAGAGTCAGCACTGTATTATCCCCGTCAGGCACGCATCTAACCTATTCTGAAAGGCCTCTGGTAATAAAAGCAACATATTCCAGGCTTTTGCTATTTATATCTTGATTTCGAGCACTGCTTGGAGAATGGAGGGCACAGAGGGGAATTGCTGCATAATAGCTGGGAATAGCTGCATAATAGCTGAACACTGCATTACTGAAATGTTGCAGGACCCCGGGGGAAGCTGCTGAATAGGTAAGTACATCTCAGTGCAAAATGGAAGGGCAGGGCCACCAGCAAGGTGACCAGGGCACGTTGGAGTGCTCCAGTGGGCCTGGCCAGGCCACCTGGCAGGGTTGTGACATCTGGCAGAGCTGCCCAGAGTGGTGGTGGAGCCTCATGCTCTGGAGACATCCAAACACACCTGGATGCGTTCCTGTGTCACCTGCTCCAGGTGACCCAGGGGGGGTTGGACTGGAGGATCTCCAGAGGTCCCTTCCAACCCCAATTATCCTCCTTCACTGTGCAAGGTGATCTCAGAGCTGCCTGGGTCCTGCAACCACTGCCTCCCACAGAAGCTGTCCTGACATCCTTCCCAGGGATTAAAAAAGCCAGGCGAATAAAAAAAATGAAGTCGTGTTCTCAGCTGCATGGGAGAGGGGGTCTCAGCAAGGTGGGGGTCTGGGCATATTGACACAAACACGCAGACTTTTGAAAAGAACAGTGGAAACGCTTAGCACGAAATCCCATTAGCAAATAACGGGATTGCTGGGAGCACCATCTGTGCGCCGCATTGAACGCCCGGCCCGCGGCACGGAGAGCGAGGCACGTTGCCTACGGAAAGCCAGACAAAAGAATACACAATAATGCACAAAGGCAGGGAGAGCACGTATTGCACGGGGAAGAAGCCAGAAGAGACTTTTTCCTCCCCGTCCTCACAATACCCGAAATCCCATTCCCTTCACAGCCTCCCCACCGTGGCTCCTGAGGCACCTCACGTCCCTTTGTGCCCACTGTGAGGCCCCGTGATGCCGCCACAGAAGGGGAGAGAGAGCTTTGACGTGAATGAGAATCAGCTGACAAACCAAAGCTGTTGAGTGTGAGGTGACACAGAGGTTTAGCCGTGATGATGTTTTTTTTCCCCCTTGGGTGTTTTCCAGGGAGGTCTCCTAAATTTCTAAGGCAAGAGATTACCTGGAAAAGGCTCTGTCTCATTCATGAGCTTCAGCAGCAGCAGAAGAGTCCAGAAGAAGCCACACGGGAGTAATTCTGAAACAAAGCAAGAGAGGATTTGGTGTGAGTGGGTTTTGGAGAGCAAAACAGACCCAACTTCACAAGTTGGCAGCTTGAAGTAGCCCTGTCCAATGACACTCGAGCACCCCTTCTCCTCTGCACTTCCAAACGTCTCCGGCTTTGTCTGCTCTCCCAAGGGCTCTTCAACAGCCTCCTCCAAAACAGCTATTACAGCAATTACTGCAATTAATTGATTTGCATATCCCCAAAGCCCCATCATTAGTGCAACACAGCCAAGCGTGTTAGTGTTTAATAATATCAATCAACAATTATTCATAACATCCCGCCCCGGCAGACCTAAATATAGAGACAAGCATTCATGCGAAAACAAAAAGGAGGAAAAAAAAAAAAAAAAACCCCAGCAGCTAAACAAAAGAATTAATTTAGAGCAGAATTAGGATCATAGAAACAAGACAGACAAGAGACAAGGTCAGATGTCTCGCTCCCAGCTGATGTGAGACTCTCCCAACCTGCCTGCTCTCAGTTACTGAGCGAGCTGCAAGTAAATAAAGCGATTTTCTCCTTGTAGTAAACAGCCAGAGAGCTGCAATGAGCACAAACACAGCGGGCTGGAGGCAACAAGAGGTGACTGCCACAGTCTGCTGGCCCCGGTTCAGAACAGCACTTCAGCTAAAGCTCAAGAGGGTCCCCGTTCAGGACAACACTTAAGCACATACTGAAATTTAAGTACGTGCTTAAATCCTGCTCCTCCCCGGGCCAGGCATGAGTCAAAGGGAAAGGCTGCTATCCAGTTTGCCAGGCTTTTTCAGCAATGCAAGCTGCATCTCCTAGGGGCTGTATGCTCTTTGCCAACCTCTGGATTTGGAGCTGCACGGGAATGCGAGGCCAGTGTGAGCCCAACACCACCAGGATATCAGAGAGCTGACACATCTTCACCATCCCAGGGTGTTTTCCAGGGCTTGGATGTGCTCGGATCCCCCAGCCACCCTCTGATCCCACATGTGCAGCTTCGTCGCTCATTTCAGGGAGGGTTTCCACCACCTTCAGCGGCAGGAGGAGGTTTTTGCAAGAGCCCAGGCTCAGATTGCCTTAATGTAATTAACAGGTATGGTGATCAAGCAAGGAGAACAGATTTTGCTCTGAAACAGCGCCAAGAAAATTCAGGCATTCAGCTCCTCCAGTGGTGTAAATTGACGGAATACAGCAGCACCAAAAGCAACGAGGTTTTTACACTGCTGGAGGAACTGGCAACACCGCGGTGGCACAAAGCCACAGCCTTGCTGCAAGTGCCAGCTTTTCACCAAGCTGGTGGAGTCCTGCTCTGACAATATCCTATTTATTGAAGGAATTAGGCCAGGAGGGGCTCAGGAGGTGCTTCCCACTCTCACGGAGGCAGCCAGACCTGGGCAGGAATGTCCTTAACCTTTATCAGTCGCGACATCCCAACCATCCAGCAGCATCAAAGCCATCTTAATCTTCCTTCATCCTCACCCAGTGCATCCCAAGGTCCCTCAGACAGCTCTGCCAGCACAATTCCGGGGTGGCAAACGGTCCAGATGTCAGAGAGGGCAGCAGGAAAGATGGACCTGGCCATGAGGAGAAATGTGGGCGCAGGGAAGGAGCAACTCTACCCTTGCTTCCCACCCTTTGGCACTGAGACAAGCTCTCCAGCACACTTCTCCCTCTGCTTTGGCTCTGTCAATCCCATAGTCAGATCCCAACACTGCAAATCCCATCAGCCTGAGCAGAGGACACCCAACTTCCCAGCTCTGGGCTCAGGGCTCCTGTTAAAACTACTGACTGCAGACTAAACAAAGCTTTTTTTACCCTGCCCACAGTCTGGACTTCTAGCTGGAGACTCATCCAGCACAAAATCTATTCCTATTCCTTCCTTACCCCTCCCTGCCTCCATCGGTGCCGATGCTGGGGGAGATACTGTGCCTCGATGGCTGGAAGGAATAAAACCCAACATCTCGTTGGCAGCACTCTAAATAGGAAAAGAAATAAGATTTTAGAGCCCCCTTGCCTTTTGTTGGCCTTCCAACTTCCCCCCAGCGCCTGTAGCCACACACAACGAGCCGGGAGGTGTGCCCAAAGCAGGAGCAGGAAGCAAAGCAAACTACAATTGCAGTAAACCACTTCAAAAAGGCTTCGGTTTCGCTCAGAGTCGCTTGAAAGGAAACTCGACGCCTCATCCTTCATCTTTCACGCGTTTTAAAAGAAACATTAGTCTGATTGTCTGGGTTTTTCTTGGGGAAAAAAAAGGGCTTCTGGAAGTCAGAGTTTAAAAGCAAAACATAAATAGGAAATATAAACGCTTCCTTAAACCCATATTCGGGTTGTTTGTGAAAATCCCCAGCAGCTTTCACTGCCTCCCAACAGCGACTGAGAGATTTTAGGGGAAAAGTAAGACATTAGAGGCCACACTGCTGTTTTCCAGAAGAATGTGGAAGGGGAAATCCAAAACAACTAAGAGCACAACGCTGAGGACCTTAGAGAGAAGTCTGCCTGGGGCAAACATCTCCGAACTGCTGTAATTACCGTGAAAGGTCATCAAGGACATCTCCCCGTGCACGCTAGAAAAATTCATGCGAGCATTTCGTGTGGTTAGGGCAGCTTTTCTAGCAGAGCTCTGACACTGAGCCACACGAGATGACATCAGCAAGCAGGCATTCCCCTCGCAAAGAGCACGGCTGAGGACATGAAGCACCTTCCAACTCCTGGCTCTCCTGCTTTTAAACACGGCCATTAACAAGTCCAGAGCGACCGAAAAAACGGGGGTAAAAAGCAAAGGCTGCACACGCATCGACAGCAGTGAGGACAAAAGAGCTCAGTCTGCAAATATAATTGGATTTAAGAGCCAAATTTCTCCCGGGAGCTGGCTGCTGGGAGGTTCTCCTGTGTCCCATGATCCAGCAGGAGCTGGCTCGTGCCCACAGTGCCTATGGGGCGGCAGCCAGATCCCGGCACACGGCAGCTCCGCAGCCTCGGGACGCGTTCTGCTCGCACGCCGACGTCCACGCGCTGCTCTGCGGCTTTGGGAGGGCCTTAATGAAAGGCAGATGCAGAGGGAGGTTTGTAGGAATGTTTATCCTTAGGTGCTTCCCTCCTCGGGTCCCCAGCAAGGAGGGAGAGCCAGAGGATGGGCTGCTGAGGAGAGGAGTCTCTCCACGGCTTCATCCCTCTCCTGGGACACTCTGAGCAAGGAATCCTTCAAACCCTGCCCTCCTCTCTGCACAGCATCTGGGGCTGGCCACATCTGGCCACGGCACACGCAGGCCTGGCCACCTGGTTTCACCTGTCTCAGGCAGAATGATTATTTTGGGGCTGGACTGCTTCCTTCAGAGTCCCACATCTCATTTTCAGAGGCGGGAGGGGGAGAAAGCCTTTGACCCGTTGCGGGCCTTTGGGAGGACTCGCTGTTGGCATCTGCCTCTCTTGGCAGGATGAGTGTACAGTCATTCAGGCTGGAAGGGATCCTCACAGGCCCATCTGCTCCAAATCCCTGCTCCAAGCAGCAGGAAACAAACCCAGCACGTCCCCTCTGCTCGTGCAGCCAAAGGCACAGGTGGGGGACACGTGAGGAGCAGGGAAGGATGCAAGAGACCTCCGCACAAGAAAAATCCTGCTCTGAGTGCTGTGCAGAACAAACCTCCTGGGTGAGAAGAGGCTGCTAAAACACAAGTAGTCCTGCCCAAACACCTCCGCTCTAACCTCTAGCTCCTCAGACACAAAGAAGCCTCCCCAAAAAGCAGGTTTTAGCCCTCAAGTCCCATCCAAAGAAACACTCTGGCAAAGATCTGAGCTTCATCTGCAAAAACAAGTGTCCTCAGTGCTTTTTCTTTCTCTAAACTTTACCCCCTTCCTCCCAGACCTGGTGGCATTGCTGTGCACCTCACAAAGCAGGCCTATCCCAGCAAGGGCCTGCCTGCTTCATTTACCCCACGTAGCCAACCTGGGAAGAGCTGGAACTGCTGCCTCAAAGGTGTCCCACCACCACACACCGGGTGTCAAATAAAGACAATGCTGCAAAGCCACTGTTCAACTGAGCAAATTCACCTGTTTCATACTTTGTGATGCAGGAAGCAGAAAAAGCCCTTCTCCAACTCAGACCAAGCCTTTCCCTGTGCTCATTCCCAGTGACAACCCCGCAGCAGTTATGAGCTGTTCCTTCTCTGGCCTTTTTATTCCATTCCATCACACCAAAAGCAGAGCCGGGCCTGGAAATTAAATTGCACCCACCAGTTTCATTCATAAATTTGGCTGCACAAAGTGAGCTATTGTTGTTATTTCTCACAGTTTACCACCTCCAAGCCAAGGAGTATTGTTTTTATTGCTATTGTGAGAACAAGAGCGGGGGAAAAAAATAATCTTGCGCTTCCCTTCCCCTCCCAATCAAATAGAATAGAGGAAAAAAAAAAAACAAAACCTCAACAGGGCGGATGTCGGATCCTCAAGGATTTTTTTTTTTTTTTTTGGAGCTATCTACAGGAGCTCAGCCTGGTGCTGCAGGTTTCTGAGTCTGAATTTTTATCAATGGGCTGCACTGGGTCCATTTGAGAAGCCGGCAGGTGTTCGAACAATGAAGCAGGGCTGCCTCTACATCTGGGCCACAGAAGCCATCGCCGTGTTTACAAGAAACAGGATAAGCAAGAAAACATCCTGCCACAGGCACCTAAAAAGCTGCAGCCCCTTGTTATTCTTTTTTTTTTTTTTTTTTTTCACACTGGGCTGTTTATTTATAGCACAAGAAGTTGAACCGGGGGGAGGAAAAAAAGAAGTGAGAGGTTTCTCACTCGTTTCCACGCAGGAGTGACGCACGTGCGACGTGGCAGGCGCTGCGCTGGTATTGTCCCCTCAGCTCTGGGTGGGACCTCATTAACCCCTCGGCTCTGGCTGCAGTTAATTAACGATCAGGGCACAGCCTGCTGGG
Source organism: Struthidea cinerea (assembly GCA_013397865.1). Taxonomy (NCBI): domain Eukaryota; kingdom Metazoa; phylum Chordata; class Aves; order Passeriformes; family Corcoracidae; genus Struthidea; species Struthidea cinerea. The sequence continues at coordinate 317,265 of VZTI01003852.1, read as the reverse complement.
TTTGCTTCATCGATGCCACCGTGTCAGTTAAACCTGACTCATTCCGGGACACCCCAGAGGGAAACTGAGTCACCGCATGCTGGAAATAATGTTCCTAGAGCCTAAACTCACAGAGATTGTGAGGGGGGATCGGGGAAATTCCTCATCCGCAGCGCTTTAGGTTGGATCCTGAGGGCCAGCACAGCAAGAGGCTCTTCCAGAGCTTAGAGAAGACATAGAGGAGCCCCTCTGAAGGAGCTTCTTCCTTTGCACAGTGCCCCAAACACATCTGCAGAAAGCAAAGGTTGCCAGCAAATTTCAGCTGCTGATGGCTTGTGGCCCCCTACAGAATCACTGTATTTTGGGGGTTCTTTCTCATGACATTCTGCTCTGCTTGCTTTCAACTTTTAAGTTTTAAACAAAGCAGGACGCATCCAATTCAGTAACAAGATTTTTTTTTTAAAATCAAATTCATTCAAATTCATTGAAGATGCACCACAATGAAACCTCCAAAATGTTTCTCACCATCCTTAAGAGCAACTCGGGAAGCTCCAAGGTATCTCTGCCTTCCAGATGAACATTTTGTGACTCAAGTCATCTTTATGGCTAGCAAAAATTAAGTACTCCCTCACCTCGTGTCCTCCCTTCCCTGCTTTAATAGTTTCACTTCTGGGAGCCTTCAGAACACACTATTTAGAGGCCCCCCCCCCCCGAAAGCTGGGGAAATGAGAGCTGAGTGAGCTGCTCAGCCTCTCGTGGAGTTTGACTTCCTTGCTTTTGAGCTGAGTCAAAGAGGATTAACTCAACAGGTGTTTTACTGGAGAGTGGGAGGGAAAACAGAACAAAACACAATGAAACAACTGCCTACGTGCATGAATAGCAGATGAATTCCTCCTCCTTTTCTGGGGAATGAACTGCTAAAGCAGATGGCAAACATCCCCTTCTCCTCTAGCCCTGAGTCACTCTCAGTTCTGGCTTTAAACACTTCAAGTCCCAGAGCTCAAACGCTTCCCTTCGGTCAGGTCTGGAAGGGGATCTTCCTGATGCAGACTTGACTTCTGAAGGGTTGAGCTGCTTCCACTGCCCCTGACTCGTGGTCTTCTGCACCCCGGAGACACCAGCTGGAGTGCAAAGGACTTTCCAGCAGCCTCCGTGCCTTGTGCACTGAGTAGGATGGCTGAAGCCCGGACTGCTGCCCTGTAAATTCACGGTAACACCTCACAGCTCTTTTTTCATCAGCAGAAAGACCCTCAGACAGCACGGGAAGAAACAGAGACCAGCATCTTCCTCCCCTTTGGGCCATGGAAGGCAAGTTATGAGTCGCTGTTCTGATTTCTCATCAACCCGGCGCTCTCCAGCTGGTCCCACCAAAGCTCCTGTTGGCTGCAGCATGAGACAAGGGGGCTTGGGTCAGCTAAAATCCCACTGCAGCTGGAGGGAGCAGACAGCAGCTGACGCTGTGTAGTGTTTGCATGAGAATTTCTTGAAGCTTTCTGTGATTAATGTGCACACAGAACCGGTATTAACAGCCAAACTTTGTCATTTTTCCATCAAAATCATGAGAAAAGCACATAAAACACTTCAGATTGCTGATGGTGAGCCTGTAAAGTGAGGAAGTGGTCAGAGGATCTGTGTATCTTAGCAGAACTGAAAAGGGTCTGTCTAGAAGTGCCATTCCACAGGCCATACTGAATATATCTTCACAAGAAATGCTACTTATTTCCAATATTTGGGTTGCAGGATGATATAGAAGCGAACTTTGCCCCTGTAAGTGACTAAAGCTTGACAGAGGCTTTGTGTGAATTTATTAAAAACTCCCGAGCTGAAGCCAAACGTTCAAGCCAACCGAAGTCTGCTTACAAATCACTTGGATAATTGCCAGAAGCCCGAGTCTGATGCCTTTTTCTGTTTCTTTCTCACCCAAAAAACATCTGGTGTGTGTTGCCAGCCTGTATTGACTGCTCCCTTGGTGCTGTAGGCATCTCTAGGAACAGCATCCTGTAGAATGAAATAGCTGAGCGCTGACGAACTGTTGTCAATGCAGAATAAAATCAATACGCTCCCTGTTGTGCCATAATGATACAGAGCTGGCACTATTTGAACCAGCTTCTTTGGAAAGCTTTAATTTTATCAAACAACACTCTTTCAGGAGAGATGATTTGGGGTTTTGCTTTTTAACAAAGAGGGAAGTGGAGTGCGGCACACGGCACTTAATATCTGGCTGAGATTTAAAACGCATGCTCCTTATGAAGTGTGACATTTTATCCCTGAAGCCACAGGAACATTTCCCACATTTAAGTGATAGAGGGGAAATTCTTCAAATTAGATTTGAACTTTATACCTTCTAATTCTGCTGCAATCCTCCTCCTCCATGCACCACGCTCGGGCCTGATGAACATGCTGTTATATCAAAGCCTAACAGACCCGAGTGCTGACAAATCCCCTTCACTTAGCCTGGAATTAAGCAGCAAACCTCCTGGAGATCCAGGAGTCAGTGTTAACTGGAAAAAATAGCCCAGCCACTGGTCACAAGGCTAAATGAAGTGGTCGGTGCACCCCTCCTGGGTGTCTCCGTGAGCTGGAAGCCAGCACTGAGGCCACATGGCTGAGGCAAGTCCCCAAGGTTTGCAAAGAGCCACCCAGAGCTCCTTTACACACTTCTATCCAAGCCTGAAGGAAAACCAAAGACCCATCTGCAAGGAAGCCACGGTCAGAGGGAGGGAGCACCTCTCCTACTAAGGTGCACTGCAGGAGCTGGGGGTGTTCACTTGGAGAAGGAAAAGTTCCAAGGAGACCTCAGAGTCCTAAACAGGCTCCAAGAGATCTAGAGAGGGACTTTGGACAAGGGCCTGCAGTGCCAGGACAAGGGGGAATGGTTTTAAACTGAAAGAGGGCAGGGTTAGATGGGATATTGTGAAGGAATTAGGGTGGGGAGGCCCTGGCACAGGGTGCCCAGAGAAGCTGTGGCTGCCCCTGGATCCCTGGAAGTGTCCAAGGCCAGGCTGGATGAAGCTTGGAGCAACCTGGGATAGTGGGTGGAATAGGATGATCTTTACGCTCCCTTCCAAACCAAACCATTCTGGGATTCTGTGAAGCCCTGAGCAACAACTCTCCCCAGACTTGCCCACCACAAGGTCCTGCTTCTCACTTTCCAGACTCAGAGGTTTGCTGTGCCACTCAGTGTCAACCAGGTCCCCATTTGGGGACAGCTGTCCTGCTCTAAGTGCTGTCACAGCCACGGGCCCTTGTGGGAGAGCTCCTCTGTTGAGCCCTTCAGGATGAGAGGAACCCACAAGGACCATCAGGCCCAGCTCCCAGCCCTGCACAGGACACCCCAACAATCCCACCCTGTGCCCCAGAGCCCCTTCAGAGGAAGCTGCAGACCCCAGTGAGGTCTGACCTCAGTCTCCTCCAGGCTGAACAAGCCAAGTGCCCTCAGCTGCTCCTTGTACAGCCCCTTCACCATCTTCTGCCCCTCCTCTAACAGCTTTAGATCTTTCTTATCTAAAACTGCCTCAGCACTCGAGGCGAGGCCAGCCCAGCCCAGAGCAGAGCAGGACAATCCCCTCTCGGGCCTGGCTGGCCATGCTGGGGCGGATCCCCCAGGACAGGGATGTCCCTCCTGGCTCCAGGGCACTGCTGGCTCAGATCCAACTGGCCACTGACCAGGATCCCCACATCCCTGCTGCTCTCCAGCCTCTCATTCCCCACTGTGTCTGTGCATCCAAGGCTGCCCCATCCCAGGTGCAGAATCCAGCTCTTCGTTAAGCTTCACACGGTTGGTGACTGCTCAGCCTCACGGAGCACATCCCACCCTACATCCCAGGCTCTCACACCTGTCCCTGTCCCCACACAGCAAACACAATCCTTGACTCCCAAGAGGTGGCCCAAAGCCTCAGCTCACCATGGATGGGGGAAGCCCTGACCCACAGCCTCTCCCTTTGCATCTCTCTGGGCCAGCAACACTCAGGAAAAACCCACCCACCCCACCTTCCACCCTGTGCCTCGAGGGGCTGTCCAGACCTCTGGAAGTGCTTTGAAACACAAATTGCAAAGGCAGAACGTTATTCCCATTACGTTGCTTGCTTTCCTTAAGCCCTGCTCAGTGACAGACAGGTGCACTAAGCTCCTTGCCAGGGACCCACGTCGAGAGGAACAAGACCCTCCAGCTTTACATTTTACCCGCTTTGTAAGCTCACCAGTCACTTCTTAAGCTCGTAATAAAAGCCTTTTCTGAAAAATGATGGCACCTAGTTTCCACGGCAGCAGGACTTTTAAGCCCGTGTTTGCAAGAGCCGGAGGAATTAGAGATGCCAAAAGGCACAGGCTGTATAAAACCCGTCCCCTGTTCCTGCTGGACAGATCAAATAACACAGTTGGAGTTTTTAATGCAACACGAGCTGAACGAGGAAGTGGCCAGTGATGCTGTACAAAAAATGTACAACGAGTGGGATAACAACTACAAATCCCTTTAATCTCTGGTCTTACCTCGACATCTCAGACTGTTTGGTGCCTGCAGGGATTATCGGAGACGTGTGATTCCCGAATGGAAAGAGGGACATGCTTCACGGTGTTCACTGACCATCAGTGGTCTGCTGGACCTCAGCTGCAATTCAGCCTGCAGTGACCACACAATCCCAGAATCATTTTGGTTGGAAAAGACCTCCAAGATCATCAAATCCCACCTGTGACCAACACCCGCCTTGTCACCCAGCCCAGAGCACTGAGTGCCACGTCCAGGAGATCCTTGGACACCTCCAGGCATGGGGACTCCACCACCTCCCTGGGCAGCCCCTTCCAATGCCTGACCACCCTTTCCATGGAGAAATTCCTCCTGATGTCCAACCTGAGCCTCCCCTGGCACAGCTTGAGGCCATTTCCCTTCATCCTGTCCCTGTTCCCTGGGAGCAGAGCCCAACCCCCCCCCCGGCTGCCCCCTCCTGTCAGGGAGTTGTGCAGAGCCACAAGGTCCCCCCTGAGCCTCCTTTGCTCCAGGCTGAGCTTTGAGGATAGCACAGCCCAGGCAGACCTGTGTCCTCTCACTTCAAACTACTGAAAAGCTCAAGGACTCAACTGGAAACCTACAGCAAACCAGAACATCTCCCACTCCCTGCTTTCTCCGTTTATAAATGTCTGTTTTCTTAGGCTAAACCAATTACTTCTTCTCAGTCATACCCAGCTCCCATTTCAGCTCAAAAACAGGCTCCTTTCCCATGGAAAAAAATAAAAATAAAAATCAACTCTACTCATTTCATAATTAATTTTACTGCATGAACTTTCCCAGCAACACAACTCATTTTTTTTCCCCAAGTTCTCTACAAACTGATGAAAGGGAAAATCCTCTCAGCCTCCCTGCACGCTCTCATGTACATCACTTCTTTGTAGCTTAATTTCCCATTTTTAAAAGGAAGACATTTGCTTTCCTCCAACTTTTTTTTTGGGGGGGGGAGGGAGGGCAGAGAAGGCAGGTGGGGAAGTGAGCAATGAACATTTTTTTGTTGTTCATACAGCTTCCAGCACAATAAAGACGATCTTGTGCACTGTGACCCCGAGGTGCTACCAGAGGGCAATAAATTCAGATTAATAATTAACGTCCACATCACATCAAGCCATCTCGGCGCTCTCATTTCAACTGCTTCGGGAATCTTCCTACTTTTTTATTGCAAACACATGCAACGGGTCAGTCAGTCCTTAAAACCACACACGCTGATGGAGACAGCACTGCTGGGACTCTGCAGGTAAAACTTTTGGCCGAAGAAACACAGTTTGGCATTAAAAGTGGCGTACGAATGCCAGCATTCATGGAAATAAAAATGCAAGGTTCCTATCCGGGCAGCAAAGACTGGAATATGTTATTAAAATAGAACAAAACACAAGGTACTCACTGCTTTTGAGACCCTCCTGACCTGCACATGGATGAGGATCAGGTACTGGAAGGAAGCAGACAAATTTCTCATGCTAAATTTCAGCTTCAAGAACCACTTTGATATTAACACGGCGAATTACAAGAGGATTTTACGACATTTTCCAACCTCAGCAAGAAGAGAATGCAACAAGTTTTCCCAAAAAACCCCACTGATCCAATACACTTAAAGAAATGATGTGCTGGGCATAGTCATCATAATGGCTTGAAAAATAATATCCTTAGGTGCTTTTATTATCGACTTCAAGATTCATGTTTTCAAGCTTTTCCTCCAAAACCAGGGTGGGGGGCTAGGAACTTTATTTCAAAAACTTGATAGCCAAGAGTCTCACCTAATTATGTGAGCTGGGGCTTCAAGGCGGGGGGGGAAAAAAAGGGAGAAAAAAGAAAAGGAATGAAGACACACAGAAATAAATGGCAAAAAATAAGATCGCTGGCAAAACACTCATTGTCCCAAACTTCTTGCTCTTTCCCTTCTCACTGGCTCTGTGAAGGAGTGCATTTCCCCCAGAAACTTGTGCTGTAATCCTGTCCTCTAAACTGGTTTTTAAGTGGTAAGGGAATGGAAGGCCAGTCCCTAGAAAGTTGTCTCGATAGGTGCGTGGGGAAAGAAATGAGGAAAAGAAAAAGAGAAAAGAAAGAAAAAGGGAAAAGGGGGGAGGGAAGGAGGAAGAGAGGGAGGCAGGAAGGCAAGAGAAAGGCAAGAGAAAGGCAAGAGAAAGGCAAGAGAAAGGCAAGAGAAAGGCAAGGCAAGGCAAGGCAAGGCAAGACCCTTGGGGGGTGAAATAACAGGGAGGGGGGAAGGAAAACAAGGAGAAAAAAAGGAAAATATGGGAAAAGGGAAGAAAAGGGGGGAAGTAAAATATAGGAAAGGAGAGAAAAGGGGCTGAAAGGAAAACACAGGAAAGGGGGAACAAAGGAAAATAAAGGGAGGGAAATAAGGGGG
>VZTI01003852.1:286779-309775 GCA_013397865.1 Struthidea cinerea | reverse complement strand
GGGGGTCAGAGCCTGAAGCTCCCTTTTCTCCGAGGAGAAGCCGCGGGCAGGGCTCGGCCCCCCCGGGCCGTGTCCACGGTAACGCCGCGGCCGCCGCTTCCCTCAACGGCCGCGGGCCGGGCTCGGGGTCGTGTCGGTGCCGGTGCCGGCCCAGCGATACTCGGGCTCGGTGCCCCGGGGCTCCAGGGCCGTGTCGGTGCCGGTGCCGGCCCAGCGGGACCCGGGCTCGGTGCCCCTCGTCGCGGGCTCCCTCTCGGTGCCGACCCAGCCCTCAGCATGTCCCAGGCGTGAGTACCCCGGGGCGCGGGGGCTGAGGGGCGAAAATCCCCTCAGAGAGGGTGGAACACAGCCCGGGGGGGAGGGGAGGCGGGTTCACCCCCACAAAGCGACCGCGTCATCTCAGGAAAAGCAGGCAAATATTAATATTCTCCGCTCAGGCCCTCTGCGCAGAGGGTTCCTCTCTTGCAGCCCTCAGCTCGCACGTCATGTCTTGTTTCCCCCCAGTAATCTCAGCACAGCGCAAAGCTTTACAAGTCCGTCTGCAATAACCAGGCGGCGATGACGGCATTGGAACAAAGTGCCTGCAAGGAGCTGTGCTCATTCCCCCAGAAACATCGCTCCAAGCCCACATATTAAGCAAGTATTATGATTATTATTGTTGCTGTGCTACAGTGCTGGGAGCCGAAGTGTGAGCATCTTGCATGGTATTATCCATCAGTGTTGTGCTGTTTGCTGCTTTCCAGCCCAGTTTGGGAAGGCTCTTTTTCCCAGTTCTGAGCTGGATATGGCTTGTCCAAGTTCAATAAGTAATACTGCATTAAAGAAAAAAAAAAAATTGAAACACCTCCTGGGTATTTGCTACCTCCTTCTGCTCCTCTCCTTCACACTCAAACCTGACCATATCCAAACTTGCTGCCCCAGCAGGTTGTGAGCAAAGCCTTTCCTGGCATCTTTGCCGTGGTCTTCCTCCTCTGGCATCAGTGGTACCAACCTCAAAGCCTCCTGTTTCTTTTGCTCAGTATCCTCGTTCCAAACTCCCAGCTTTTTGCCAGGTAAAATCCCCTCAGATTCTAAAACATCCTCCCAAGTTCAGAACCAGAGCAGCTCTCCTTGTCACCAACAGCTTGGGTTTCATAGAACTATTAAGGCTGGACAAGACCTGCAAGATTTCCAAGTCCAAGCTTCAACCAACCACCACCAAAACATATCATTAAGTGCCACATCTACTTCCAGGGATGGTGACTCCACCGTTTCCCTGGGCAGCCTGTTCCAATGCTTAACTACTCTTTACAGTGAAGAATATTTTCCTAATATCCAATCTAAACCTTTCCTGGCTTAACTTAAGGCCATTTCCTCTTATCCTAGCACCAGTTGCCTGGGAAAAGAGGCTGAGCCCCAGCTCACCACGACCTCCTTTCAGGCAGCTGCAGAGAGCAATCAGGTTTCCCCTGAGGTTGTTTTCTCCAGCCGCCTTTTCTCCTCTCCTGCCTCCACACATTGGCAGCCCCAGCCATACACTGCTGAAAACTCCACTGCTTTCCAGCCAGGCAGCTCCCTGGTTCAGGAGAGAAAGGTGGGGTGAGAGGAATAAAGAACAACATCCCCAAGGGCAGGGCAGAGACTGTCTGGGGCTGTGGCCAAGGACAGACCCAGCACAGCCTCCAGCAGGCATAAATTGGAGGAAAGCTTGGTTAGATCCCTGGTGGATCCAATGCAGGGCTTGTTTAAATCATGATTAACACTCTCATGGAATCACTTAAGGGAAGATCACGGCGTAGTGGGGAGTTACCTGAATTGTGCTCTTTAAAAGGAAAAAAAAAAAAAAAAAAAAAGGAAGAAAAAAACCCCCCACAAAAGTAGTGTTTGACCTCTTCCTCAGAGTTATCTCAGAATCTGTCATTCCTACCCAGTCTCTGAATCATCCTGCTGTTATTTAAGACAGGTTAACACCAAAGGAATTAAGCTGAGCAAAGCTGGAAAAATACTTGTGCTTCAACTGCTTTGAGCTCAATTTAATTTTAATAGAGACGGGGCTTTTTAGCATTTCCTATGGCATTGCCAGCACTGAACAGCAAACCCATATAAACATGATCATATGTCCACGCCACATGACAAAAACACATATCCAGTCCTGCTTCTGAGCAAGGTGCTGGTGAGGAACTCCAGTTTGGTGTTGGAGCTCCTTGGCTCAGGTTGCTATGATGACAGCACAGGATTTATGGCTGGGCTAATCCGACCCTTCCTAAACACAAGTCAGAGTTGGATCTCAAGTAAGGTACCGAGGCTGCTGTTAATGTGGTTGGTTGCAGGGAGGTTATGCTGGATGTGTACCATAAATCAGAGTTGTTTAGGTTGGAAAAGCCCTCTAAGATCATCAAGTCCAAGCCTTAACCCAGCACTGCCAAGGCCACCATTAACCCATGTCCCCAAGTGTCACATCCAAATGGCTTTTAAATCTACCCAGGGATGGGGACTCCACCCCTGCCCTGGGCAGCTGTGCCAGGGCTGGACCACCCTTTCCATGAAGAAATTTTTGCTAATATCCAATCTCTCATATATTCTCCAAGTAGCTAAAGGGGGCTTACAGGAAAGGGACTTTTCACACAGGTACGAAGTGACAGGACAAGAAGGAATGGCTTTCAGCAGGAGGACAGGTTTAGATTGGATATTGGGAAGAAATTCCTCCCTGTGAGGGCAGTGAGGCCCTGGCACAGGGTGCCCAGAGAAGCTGGGATGGCTGCCCCTGGATCCCTGCAAGTGTCCAAGGCCAGGTCGGACAGGGCTTGGAGCAGCCTGGGACAGTGGAAGATGTCCCTGCCCGTGGCAGGAGTGGAATGAGATGAGCTTTGAGGTCCCTTCCAACCCAAACCATTCCATGATTCCATAAACCTTCCCTGGTGCAACCTGAGGCCGTTCCCAACGTATTTTAAATGCCACGTGACAAAAACTTCTCACAACAACTTGCCTTACCTGAAGGCAGTGAAGCAAAGAGCTAACGATGAAAGGGGGTTATGAGAAAGAACTTTGGTTCTTCAGAAACAGAAATGCTACACAGCTTTCCTTGAGCTTGAGGTAAACCTTGAGCTCCGAGGCATGTTCACCATCCTCAAGGCCCTGTGATTCTAAGAGGTCTGGGCTAAAGCACAAAATGTAATTCCGCTACCTCAGGAAGCTGTGTGTCAGGGCAGAGAGGATGCTCAGAAAGCAGCAATGTTCTCTCAGGGTCAGTAAGTCCAGCAGGCAGCCAAGGGAAAAGTCAGCATGTCCAGACATGCCTGGCATTTTCCAGGGACAGTCCCAGCACTCTGGAGGGAGCAGAGCAATTAAGTGTAGGGTGATTAAAAAGTGCTGGAGTATCTCACTTCCCAAAGCACTCAGCCCCAGCATTTGCATGCAGACGTACCTTCTGTCCCAGACACTGGAGATTCACAGAGATGCTGCTGCATTTATGTTTTCCTGCTGTGCTTCCTCCTCTTTTATGGATTTGTTTACCGTCTCCTTGACCCGTGGGATCCTGACCAGTGATTTCTTACCTTGCCCCTGACAACCCTAGTCCAGACACGTCCAAAGCCGAGTCTTGGCACTGCTACCACTCCTGCCAGGTTTTAATCAGCTACAAGACATTTGCCACTGCCACCGAGGAGCTTTAAACAATCAAAGCGCTTTAAAATTTAATCTCGTGTCACAAATAGAATTTATATTAATTCACTGGTTAAATATTGATCTAAGACAAGATCTTTAGCATCTCCTCTCCTGCTTCTGACAGCAACAACCAAAGCAGAGCTCTGTGTTTTATATCACATCCCCGAGGCTCAGCTGAAGAAAATTAAGGTTGCAAAACCCAAATGTGAAAAAATGTCGGTGCAACTTCTAATCCCCTCTCCTCTCCCCCACATTAGGATGCAGTTTCTGATGTTGTGATCACATCCTATTTTCTTCCCACGGGGCCCCAGCCTCATTCAGCCATTGGGCCGTTGTTGAATATTTCTTTTTATCCCCTCATTCAGCGTCTGGCCCCAGGCCATATTCTTCAAATTCCATCCAAACGCCACAATTATTAGCTTCCTCCTGGGCGTTCCTTGCATGTTCTCTCTCATACATCTCCCAAGCAGTCACAGATTCATCTTTGCCCCTCTTTCCACCCCTGGTGAGCATTAGCACATCATCTTGCTTATGTTAAAGCAGGAAATCAGAGACAGGATCGAGTTGATCACAGCTAAGACTCAAAGCTGCAACTCCCTCCTGTGCCTCCCTTCATCCTTAATGAGCAGGTAGGGAAAGATCTGGTGTATTACTCGTTCAGTGTCTCCTCTGGGAAAAAGCATTGTCAGTGGAAATATCCCAGCAGCACTTGTGCTAGGAAACAGGGAAAGAAAAGGCCCCAGTTTTCAAGAAACAGTGTCAGCTTTGAGCTTCAAGCCTCCTGCTCCTGGCAGGAGTAGAGCAGCACCCAGACACAGCCATTAATGCATGGAATTGGAGGCAGCTGGATGGGTAACTGCTCCTTCCTTTTCCAAGGAAGAGAGGGGTAAAAAAAAAAAGAGGGGTAAAAAAAAAAAAAGGGCACACATAGGGTGGTTAAAGCCAAAATAAACTTTGTTGCCACAAGCAGTAGAGTGTATTACAGGCAAATACTGCTTGGAAGGAAGAATTCTGCTTGCAGAGGAGAGGAGGCTGCTGTTCATACAGCACAGAATGGTTTGGGTTGGAAGGGACCTTAAAGCTCATCCCATTCCATCCCCTGCCATGGGCAGGGGCACCTTCCACTGTCCCAGGCTGCTCCAAGCCCCATCCAACCTGGCCTTGGACACTGCCCGGGATCCAGGGCCTGCCCACCCTCACAGGGAATAATTCCTTCCCAATATCCCATCCATCTCTGTCCTCTGGCAGCGGGAAGCCGTTCCCTGTGTCCTGTCACTCCAAGTGACTCTCCATTTCTTGCAGGCTCCCTTCAGGTACTGGAAGGCCACAATTAGGTGACCCCCAAAGCTTCTCTTCTCCAGGCTGAACATTCCCAATTCTCTCAGCCTTTCCCCATGGAGATGCCCCATCCCTCTGATCATCCTGGTGCCTCCTCTGGACTCTCTCCAGCAGCTCCAGGTCCTTCCTGTGCTGGGCCCCAGGGCTGGAGGCAGCTCTGCAGGCGGGGTCTCACCTGAGCGGGGCAGAGGGGCAGAATCCCCCCTCTCCTGCTGCCCATGCTGTGGGATCAGCCCAGGGCACGATTCTCCTGCTGACCCAAGAGGGAAGAGCAGCCTCCAGCCCAGGCAGGAGCTGCAGCCTGAGGGACAGGAGGGCAGCCTTTGGAGTGTTTGACAGCCCAAAATAGCACCTCCCACACTTTAACTGCTTTGCCATGTAGGAAAACATGGGGGGTTTTGTCAGAAAACGGTAAGAAAACAGGTCTTTTTCCTGCCAGCCTTGTGAGTTTGGCTGGAGCAGGTGCTTGAGACCTGCTGAGGTGTGTTGCTGCTGCTGCTGCTCCATGAAGCTGCTTCCTCGCCCTCCCTGCGGTTTCCCATTACATTTCTGCCACACAAATCTTTTATCCCCCCTTCACTTTCTGTCATAGTACCCAGGACTGAAATTGGAGATGACAGAAGCACAGAGCTGCTCACATTAACAATGCCAGCAGGCTGTGTGTTTTCTTCTCTTGTCACAACCAAAGCCTACTGAGGTTTAGCCTTTATTTTCCCCCAAATGCTTTCAACTCTGTAAAACATCGTGGCTGGAGCAAGCATGCTTAAAAAGTCATCAGGCAGAGTCACATTCACCACCAGCTGAGAAGTTTGGCATAATTGTGAGACTAATCTTATTTTAGGAGCAAGGCAGGCTTAAACAGGCTCATGAGCCTGAGCTGCTCCAGACTGCAGGCTAAAGGCTTTGAAATCAGGAATTAATTCCCACAACATTTCAGTCAATTTAGCTCATGGAATCAATGCTGAGTTGGAAGGGACCCACCAGGACCATTGATGCGATGAACCTGGTTCACCCTGAGAACCCTACCCCGTGCCTGAGAGCATTGTCCAAACACTTCTTGAACTCAGGATGTGTCATAAGGCCACACTGATCGCTGATTCTGCCTGCACCTCTCCAACCTGAAAAATGTTTGTCTGTACTAAGACAAAAGAGAAAAGAGGGGGCTACTCCTACAAGGTAATCACCATGCAACACCTGTGAGGAACAGGTAACTGCTGACCTGAATCAGCGAGCAGTCATCCTAAGCCTGGTGATTTTTGGAAAGAGAGAAGAATAGAAAAGAAAAGCAGCAGCAGCAGCATGAAAAACCCTTTTTCCTCTCAGGGCCTCACTTTCCCCTCCCAACCTTTGTCTCTTGTTTCTTTATTTTCCAGAGGCTGCAGGGCAGGGTTTCCCTCCCCCGTGTTTGCCCAGGGCTTAGCACAATGCCTGACCTGTCAGGCCCCGAGTGTGGCGAGGGGACCCTGAGGAGTGGCCCCTGCCTGCACTTCCTTGTCACCCGCCCCACGTCTCAGTCCCCTCTGCTCTGTGACCGCTGCCCTTGTGTTCTGGGCCGTGCTGAAGAGGTGCCAGGCTCCTTGAGCCCTGCTCCACATCCCCTTGCTCTCACACAAACCCTGTGGCACTTTCTCCAGCCCCCAGCATGGCCCAGTCTCATTTTTGAGAAAGAAATACAAGCTGGGTTTGCAGTGGCAGCGATGCTTTAACACACACGGTTTAGCGCTCATTTAATCACACAGCACTTTCCAAATGAGGTGAGGAAAGCTGGAGTCAGAGTCAAATGTTTTCCCTTCCACCTCCTTCCATCCATCAGGATAAACCAGTGAGACCCACGCAGCGCTGCACTAACTACTGCAGCTTCAGCATGGGAAAGCTCGAGATATTCCTGAGGGCAGCCCAGAAAAACCAGGCATCAAAGAAGCCGGGGTTCAGCCCATGCAGGAACCCAGAGACAAACCGTGCCATGTCCTGGAATAACAGGGATAGTGTTCCCTTTGGCAGTGAGTAAAACACAGAAATGCTCTCGGGGGGGAGGGGGAAGAAAAGCCACACAAAGGTAACCCCACTGATGCCAGATTCTTCTCCAGGCTCAAGAGTGGCCTGAGGGACAGTTTGCATGCTCAGCACAAACCCTTCCAGGAAGGGCATGCTTAAGCCTTAAAACCAGTCCAGCACCAGTAAGCAGGCTCACCTCAGCTGGACTCAAAACCAGCGAGCTTTTCCAAGTGTCGGGAGAGATGGGTCAAGCAAACATGCAGAGTTAGAGGGCCCTGCAACACTAAAACAAGGCATGTACAATTTGGCAGGATTTTAAACATCTCTTTATAACTTGAGTAGGAAAAAAACCCCTCAATATTGCTAAGCTTCACTTTAAATAAAGAGAGCAGGCTTTCTTTTGAGCCACAAAAGTGAGATTTGAACTGGCAATCAGGCTATGGGCAAAAGAAACTTCTTAAGCCCATGTTTTAGACTGTGTTTCTACTTTGTGGGAGTGAAGAGAAGGGACATCAGTGAGCAGTTAAAGCTCTGACCTTCCCTCCCAGCTGTGAGCTGCCAGAAGTCACTCTGGGGACTCTGGAGTTTAGTCACTTGATGTGTTTCTTCCTCATCCCCATTACAGCATTGCTTATTTTCCCCACAACACCCCTATTTGGGAGTTGCTATGACAATTTGTAGCATTACTTACCGTGCTATATGCACAGAGAGATCAAGAGGCAGCTTTCTTTTCCAGGATTTAATGATCTTAGACCTTGAATAAGAAATTTAGGCTCAGTCCCGCTGATTACCTGCACTAACAGGTGAGTTAGAGGTTCTAATCCAACCTAAATCTGATGCGATATCCTTGGGCACAGACACAGCTCAGTGCAGAACAGAAATGAGCCTACAAGATGGACCAGTAACAGTAAATAAAACCCCGGTGCATTCAAGGCTACATTGTCCTCCCCCTTCAGCGTGTGGAAGCAATTTTGAGGGAGTTCACAACTTAATGCAAAAGGACGCTGAGCAAACAGGCAAAAATTCCAATAGGGACTCAGGGATCACTCGCTGTCTGATTCACAGGCAAGGAGAGGCAGTGCTCTCCTTTGCTTTTAAGGCATAACCTTGAAGTTACTCCTCCTGAACACGTTTGTCTCTAAAGCTGAAGGGCTCCTCTGGTTCACAGCAGCTCTGCCAAGTCCCCCCAAAAGAAGCTGTAAACACCAAGCACATCTCCCCCTTCGGACTAGTCCACAAGGGCTCCCCTTTGGGCACCAGTAAAACCTGAAATAACTGTTTTAATCCTGTTTTGGGAATGTATCCTCTAGGTTTTAATCAGGGTGAAGTGATGAAACACTCAAATCAGATTTCTGCTCGCCCTGTCCTGTTATCCAGTATCTGATGTTCCCATGCCACACCTAGCAAACTTGGGGATCAGATCCCCTCAAGGTCTCAGTCACCCTGAACACAGCAGGTACATAGGGCTATCAGCTAAAAATTTATCACTTCCACATCAACCTTTTCCTTCAACACTTCATTTTCCAGCGGGCCTGTCCTTTCTTTTGCCCTCATGTACCCGAAACGCCGCTGTTGCAAAAGCTACAATCATCCCATAATATCTGTGGTCTTAACATCTGACCCACAGCAACTGTGCTTGCAATCAGCTGGGTGCTTATCTGATAAACTAATGCTTTATGGAAGCAATCATGTCCTATCTGCAGCGCCTCATGGTAACGTCCTCCGAAGGGCTGCAGCGCTCCAGCCCCCTCCTCCCTCCACAAGCCGTTCACAATATAAAAAGAAACTGGATATTAGCTGGCTCAGCAGGAGGAACCACTTGACATTCCTCAGTCAGAGGAGGCAGAGAGGGAGATCATTGTGAATTGGAGCGGACGGTCGCTTCTCAGTGCGGCGCAATCCGGTGGCTCCAGGAGTAACCTGCACGGGAAAGGCTCCAGCCTGAGCATCCCCACGGCTCATAAATCAGCTGGATGGCTGCGGGGACACCTCACAGGGCTGGGCTTCCTCACAGAGGTTGACAACCTCCCCACTATCTGTGAGAAATCACACAAAGTACGTACAACACCGCGCCGTTTCCTCCTGCGCTGGAAAACCCGTGTGCCTCACATCCTTCCGTGTCCTGGCTCCAGCTAATGCTGGCCTTGGTTGTCCCCATCTTCTCCCCTCTGCTGGGTTTGTTCTGTTTATCTCCTGCACCTGGGTTAATTACTGCAATTGACTGATACGGGTGGTGCAACGGGATGTAAGTGCAATAGGAAAAAAAAGTTAAGGGAAAGACCTGGGTGGGCTGCAGAAGCATTAGGAAAAGCAAGTCCAGCTGCATCCTGCAGCAAGCCAGGTCAGCTGAGGAGTGTAATACGCCCTTTAAAACGTTAATGGTGCAAATTCAATAGCAGGGTTTGGGTTGTTGGTGTTTTTGCTGGCTGCAGGGGGGAGCCCCACAGCCCTGTCACCACCCAGGACGTGCAGGACACCCCACGCTCGGGGCACTTGTATTGTGGAGTTTGTCCTGTCCTGTCCTGCCCCACTCGTCCCTCTTGCAGCACAAGCCTTGGGTCACTCTGTCCTCCAGGACTGGGAACGATAAGATCAGCTCACAGAGCTCCAACATTTACTATCATGCACAAACAATGCTAACATCTGTCCAGCTCTCTGGTCAGGATAAATACACCAACACTCCTTCAACGTGAGGTCTGCTCTGAAAGCTCATCTAACACCAGGCAGGGCCTTTTGCTGTTCTCATCCCTCTCTGACAAGCTCTAGGAACAGCAACTTGGTGAAGCACATGGATGGGTCCAGATTGCACCATCGAGGCCAATGGCCTTTATTCCTAGGATTAAGGAACAAGTCAGCTGTCCCTGTTTCCATAGCCACTGTTTTCCCCTCAGCATGACAACATGAATGAACTGGTTTTCTCCCAACTCAACTGAATGTCAGTGCAGAAGGAATTTCTTATCTCTGTTCCTAGAGAGGCATTTTCAAAGATTTTTAACACTTATCACTGCCAAGAGTCTCCATCCGGCAAAGGAGACAGGACCTAAAAGTGTCTTCACTGCCACAGGTGTTATTAACACCTTTCCATGACAAACCTGCTGTTTGAGCCCTTCTCTGAATAAAAACCTCATTGCTCGTTTCTTGCTCCTTTAGGTTGATTTCCCAGGATATTCTGATCTGCTTTTCCCATGAAAAGCCACTGACAGCCAGTCCATGCTCATATAGGACTTCTGACTCCACCTATTCCTACCAAACTATGAAGTGAGCAGGATTATCCTGGAAATGAGGATGGCCTGAGGTGACATGTGACATGTTCCATGCCACGTAATCCCACAGCCACCAGACCAGATATTTAGCAATTGCTTGGAGTGCAACAGTTGCTACCATAGAAATAAATCAAATTATTTTCCTCACTTCACATTTGAAATAGAGCCCACAGCTTCACTCCAGCATTGGCACCAACCCCACCCTTACCCTGCAGTTAACTGCAAGCAACCACTTCAGAAAGGCAGAGCAGCAGCACCACCAGCTTTAGAAACATGAATTGGTCCTCATCCCAAACATGCAGAGCCTCAAAAACCAGGGGAGTCCTTCCTCCAATGAAGGGCATTGGGCACCTTTTCTATTAAACCATCTTCTCAGTTAGCAACAACTGAATAAAACTCCTGGCACTGTTGGGGGTTGTAACTTCAAGCATTTGAAGGATGCTTCAAGCGTTTTAGAATGAAGCTGAAAAGCTTTTAAGCTTGTTTTAATAAAACAGCATTTGAAGATTCTATTTTTAAAACAAACCCAGAAACTTCTGCTAATGGTTTTCAGAACACTTTGTAGTTAAAAGTCTCCTTATAAATGTAATGGCTCCCACTTCCAGGCTTGCTTTGTGAGAAATCCACACCCACAGAGCCCTGGCGTCGCCGTGTGCTAGCTCCTGCTTTCATGTCAGGTTGACACAGTCTCCTCTTTCCAACCAGCACTTACGTCAAGCTGTGGGCAGACACCCAGAGGGAGCTGGACATCATGCTCCAGAGAGAAAGAGAGGAGTTCCTCCAGCCAGAGGAGGACCGCGAGAAGGTGATGAAGATGTTGGCCACTGCCTACATCCAATACCTGGAAATCTTCCGTAACCTGGAGGAGGCCCACGACCACCTCATCCACCAGCAGAAGCGGGCAGCGGTTCGGCAAGTGCTGGACGGGGTCATTGGCCGCATCCTGGAGATCAAGAAGGAGATGGTGGCCCTGGAGAAGTCCGAGTGTCACCGCATGGATGACATCCTGATGGATCTACAGCGTGTCCCGGTAGGGCGACCTCGATTAGGAGTTAATTCAGAGGAAAGATGGGTTTTATGTGTGGGTGTTTTATTTGTAGGCCTGATATGCCAAACAAACCCAGGCCTTAAGGGAGAGTCTGGTGCCTCTCTGGGGTCTGGCTCAAAGATGTCACCAGGAAACTTCCAAAGTTTTCACAGCCCACGGATGTGATCTTCCATGCAGAGGGCAAGGAAAGGGTAACACGTAGTCTGAGGGTGATCACAAACGATTTCAGGGCTTTGGAACATTTAGTAAGGGATTTTGGGGTACAAGTTGTTTTCTCCTGACATTTCCAGTTGAAAGCTGCAATACTGAAAGAAACAGATGGCTCCCCAGCTGGTGTCACCACCATAATTTTGGGGGGTTTTGACAATGGAATGGCCTGTGCAGTGCCAGGAATGCTGGCATCAGATGGCACTCACCTTTCTCAGCGAGGGAAGGGAGTCTTTGCCTGGGAACTAGTGGGGTTCACTGGCAGGGCTTCAAACTAGATAGGATGGGGAGGGGAACAGTATCAGGCTTGTCCTTGGCAAGCTGTGGGATAGTATGGAAAAATGAGAGGGACAGGATACTTGTGAGGGCTCTGTGCAGGTGTCTCTGACTCAGCCACACTGGAGCACACCTGCAGTCTTACAGAGATAAGCCAGGGGCTCCTGAGATAACAAACCAGCAGGAGAACATCGGAGATACGCCCTTGTAGCAAAAGGGACAGGTCAGGGGGTGATCCTGCCTCTCTCTTCAGCCCTTTGAGGCACATCCGGGGTGCTGTGTCCAGCTCTGGGCTCCTCAGGACAAGAAGCTCCTGGATCAGGCCCAGAGGAGGCTGCAGAGGTGATGAAGGGACTGGAGCACCTCTGATGAGGAAAGGCTGAGGGAGCTGGGGCTCCTCAAGAGGAGACACAGCTGAGAGGAGACCTCTGTATTGTGTGTAAATATCCAAAGGGTGGATGCCAGAGCATGGACCAAGCTCTGCTCCATGGGGCCCAGCACTGGGACACGAGAACAGGCAGAAACTGATGGCCAGGAGTTCCACCTGCACAGGAGGCAGAACTTCTATCCCGAGCAGTGAACAGAGTGTCCAGAGAGGGTGAGGAGTCTCTCTCACTGGGGATATTCCAGAGCTGTCCGGACACAATCCTGTGCCCTGTGCTCTGGGATGACCCTGCTGGAGCAGGGAGGTGGGACCAGATGCCCCCACTGTGGTCCCTTCCAACCTGACCCATTCCATGATTCCCTATTACAACATGAATTTGTATTCACAGAATCCCAGAATGGTTTGGGGTGGAAAGGACCTTAAAGCTCATCCAGTTCCACTCTCTGCCATGGGCAGGGACAGCTTCCACTATCCCAGGTTACTCCAAGCCCTGGCCTGGGACACTGCCAGGGATCCAGGGGCAGCCACAGCTTCTCTGGGCACCCTGTGCCAGGGCCTCCCCACCCTCCCAGGGAGGAATTCCTTCCCAATATCCAATCTAAACCTACTCTCTGTCAGTAGTAGCTCAGACAGCTTTGCTGTTAAGTGTCAGGAGCTTGACTTTGCCAGATTTTAGCGTGGGGTGAGATGGAAAATGGGCCGCTGATGAGCGAAGTACAGACCACTACAGCCTGCCCTTCGTGGCACGGGGAAATCAGCACCACGAATCTGACAATGAGGCCAAGTGTGGAAGCTGTGCTTTAAAAGCCGCAGGAAAAATGAGCTGGCAAAGGTGGTTACTTCTCTCGCAGACAGCTCCATCTATTGTCACATTCAGGTACCGCTGCTTTGCTAAAACCAGCTGGAATTCCTGCTTTTTTCCAGGATCCCAGCCCTGAGATAAATTGGCTGATATCGTTACAGCATTATTGTGAGATTTGCAAACTGCACATCTGCAAATTTAGGATAGGAATTGCCAGGAATTTTCGCCAGCCCTTCACCTTCAACGTTAAGCACTACTTTAAACTATTTTAAACTGAGAGAGTATAAACACATCTCCGGGGAAAGTAATCCTTCAAATCGTATTTTGAAATCCTCAGCACTGCCGTTTTCATGACTCAGCAGTAAATCCATCTGCAGCAAAAAGTTGGCAAGTCTGAGAAGTCATGCCTGACATCTCCTCAAAAACAAGCATAAATTCAAATTCCTGCACCACACCTTGATTTTAAGAAGGCATTACATATCTACCTACCACAAAAGAAATCAATCACTGAAGAGATTTCAGGTTTTTTTCAAAGAAAACATTTTCCATACTAGATAAGAACACAGATTTATGGGGTGTTCTTTTAAATAAAGTATTTAAATATTCTTGGTAACGGGACAAAATTACTGGACAAACGACTCCTGTTCCTCAAAGAATCTGCCCTGAAAGGATATCTCCAGTCATTCCTTTCCCTGCATTATCAGGGGCTAAAATCCTGCAGGATTGAAGGCAGAGGACACAACATTTTATATCTTACGTGGTGATATTGCAAGGCCAAGCTTTTCTGTTTCTCCAGTTCTGTACCTCGTGGTTTTGTGCAGTTGCCTTCCAACATCCAGCCACTCCATTTCCTGGGGCAATTGTGAAGGTATTTGCATCCATAAATCCCATGTGGAGCTGGGAGTGGCTAAAAAGCTGCAAATTTGACTCGAGGTTAAACATCCCAAGCCTGACTTTCCAATGCTGGGCCCCAAAAAGAGATTAGGAAGAGAAGCAGGCTCCCCACCCCTTCCAGCCCTGGCACTGGGGCTTTGATCTCTTTTTTCCAGTCAGTAAAAATCAGAATCCAGAATCACTTGGAATTAAAGGCCAGGTGAGACATCAGAGACACTCCCACACTGACTCATTTTGCCGCCTGGCAGCCTAAAAATCCTCTCATCCTACAGGAGGGCGTCCAGACAAACCCTTGATTCCTTATAATTCAAGATTTTAATCCACCCAGAGTGATTTGCACCCCGAGTACATCACAAAATCATTTCCATCAACTACCAAGGGTGCTGGAAGGTGCAAGCAGGGAGCTTAGCACGACAAAAATACAGAAACTTTATCAGACCAGGCCTCTGCACTGATAAAATCATCAGGGATAAACACAGCCCAACGTGGAAGCTTTCTGACACTGCCATGGGAGGGATGTCCCTCAGTGTGCAGCTGAGGGAACAGGGAATGAGATCTGGGAACTGGCAGCTCACAGGGGCTGTTTTCCTTGGCCACAGCCCTGCAGATTCTTGCTCCAGGAACTGGAAGGTCACGAGCAGCACATTTACCATGTGCCTGAGGCAGGGCAAGAGCGGAGCTTGTTCCTTCCAGCTCCTCCTCCCTGTCCACTCCAGAGCTGGCACTGAGGCTCAAGGATCAGAAGGTCTCCCTGAGCAGGTCAAAGCCCAGCCATTTCCACAGCAGACAGATCAGGGAGTAGTGAAAACAGAATTTTAGGGAACATGGACCAGAAGACACATTCCCCACGCTCACACACTCGAACTGCCAGTAATTATTCTTGAAGAGTTGTCTCCAATCTTCAATACAAGGAACAGGTTGTGTCACCCCTCAGCATCTGAACTTTTGGGGAGGGGTTTTTTTTTGCCTTCCTCTCTATGTCTTTTTTTGTTGTGTATTTAAATCCTTTAGGGGAATAACTGGGAGAGACGTAAATCAGTTACATCTTTTTAATTACAGAAAGGAGTAATGACAGGCACTTCTAGTCATGCCTGCTTTTAAGAAGTGTCTGAGATGCCACAGTCACAGGCAGGCAGTTTGTCTACAGCTCAAAATACCTAGAAAAAAACGTGAGAATTGTGCTTTGGTTCCTTATAATGGTTAAAAAATGGCAAGAGAACAGATCTATTTTTCATGTTGATTAAAACAAGAAGTGGGATGATCACACAACCAAAGGTATGCAGCTCGGTGGAAAGCATGTTTACATTTCTGGCAACCCTACCAAATATTTTAGCAATTTGATAATATAATTGAGCCATTATAAGAAGAAAGATTTCTGGGCTCACATGGTTCACAAACTGGGTTGATTTATTTGTTTTTGTTGAATTAGGCCTAAAGTAATTGAAAAGTAACAGCAGCTGTTACAAAGGTCAAATTCCCCAAAACCCAAAAATTTTTCAACAACCTCTGTCCTTATTTTATCGCTTTGTAAAGGTGTTCAGTGAATCAGTAATGTGACTTAAATGCAGTCCTAAAAAGCATCTCATGCCTTTCTTCCTCTAGGAAGACATAGACATACCCATCCCAAAGTATTTTGTTAAAGAAAACCTGAGCATCCTGCAGGACAGGGAGAAATTCCTGGATGAGATTTTGCTGAATGCTGGCTTGCTGGAACAGGTAAATGTAGCCCACACCTACGTGTCACATTTGATTTGTTCAGTTTACAGCCCCGTGTGTCTGAACACATGAGCTACTGAAGTGAGAAGCACTTTTACAGCAGTGAGGAAGTTAAAGTGTGTTTACAGATAAGGCACAAGCAGAAAGGAACCCTAGATTTCCCTGTCAAACAATATCCAGTCACACCTCGAGTCTGGGTAAGACTGAAATGATTCTGCTCTGCTTTTTGCGTGTGAGAGTGTCAGAAGGAGCAGCACTTTGGCCAAGTTAATGCTTTATTTGTCTAACTAACCCTCACCATGTAATTACTCCTACTGAAACCAAGCTGTCCTGGCCCAGGATTCCTCACTGGAGCGGCCAGAACTCGGAGTTCAGGTCAGCAGCACTGTTGGCATTCACTTGTTTATAACCTCTGAACAATGAGTGCAGTTTCTCTCGTGCAGCTACAGAGCTGCAGCTGCTGGGAGGAGCAGAAAACTGAGTTTTGGCAGAGCAGAAGTCATTACAGACAAGTACACGAGAGCTCCAGTGAAGGCTGCTCTGAGTTTGATACACTTCTGACCTTTTGGGAGTGGCATGTTGCCTCCAAGGAGGCACTGCTGACCCCTGGAAGTAAACAACTGTGCCTACATGCCTGGGTAACTTGGATTCATAGATGTTGTAGCCATAAGAGACAGTCCTGATGAGGCCCACTCACAGTCACAGTGCTGCCCTGTATTCTCCAGCAGTGATTGTGCCTGTTGATCCCACAAAATAACAGAGGGAAAGTCCCCAGGGATGGAAACAGCCCCAGGCAGAGTGCAGAGACAGAGCACTGCTAGATGCTTTGCTGGGCAGCTGCAGTCCTCCCCTGTTCCTCCACAGGACAGTTCTCTGCTCTCCTACTCGCCCGACCTTGCTCTGGGGAGATCCTGTTTCAGCACAGTTTACCCTGGAGCCTTTTTGCTTCCCAGAGTTCTGCTCTTGCCCCTTTCCAGCATGGCATCCATGAGGTTGTCTAGTGAGTAGCCAGCTCAGCCAGAGCACCAGGCTGCCACAGGGAGCCAGAGGATTCAGTAAATAGCAATAAAATCACCTCACCCAGTGTAAATCCAATGTCCTGTGCTGCACTTCCAGCTCACTCACCACTGGGATAGCTGCAGGGTTGTCAGCCCTTCTGCACCTTGTCCTCTCCGGAAATCCTGGCTGCTGTGTAACCAACTGCAATTCTCCAGTGTCCGTGGCAGTGCTGTTAGGAGCAGTCCAACATAAATCAAAAGCAGTGGAGTTTATCTCAGGAATCTGCCCTGCACATCGTTTGTGTAATTCTGTTCAGGAAATCTATGTTGTTCTGTCCTAGAAAGCCCTGCTGAAAGTAAGTGCCACACAATATAAATATAATCATTAAATATGAGCTGCCTCCAGCTGGGAGATGAACATCAAGAAAGGATGTTCATCACAGAAACCACTGCCTGTGCACGTCAAGAGCAGGGAAGAGAATTCAGCTTTTCCAAGGGGAGCATGAGGGTTCTCAGGAGTGAGAAGGGGGGAGTCCCTTCCTCCACTTGCACTGTTCTGATCCATTTTCCCCCTCTGACTCACAACAGCCCCTCCTTCCATTTTCATCAAAAGAACTGCGATCCCAGCAGCACATCCAGAAACCCTCCCTTCAGAAAAGGAAAGGAAAACATTCCACAGCCTAAGAAATTCTCCTTTTAGTAGGACAAAGCCTCATGGTTATGTCTTTTTGCTGGATCAAGTTCAGCAGGACTCCATGAGCCACTGTGACTTCCCAGCAAAGCAGGTTTTCCTCGTCACACATCAACAGGAGTCTCTGCTGTTTGTTTCCTACGATATTTTCATCTTAGGAACTTTCTACGAGTTCATTCATTGTTTCATTTTCTAACTGAGGCAGGCAGTTAACAAAACATAACTTTCCTTTGTTCATTCCCTTTTTCTGGCTGTGCTGTTGAAGGAACCTGTCACGGCCATGACACTTGAAGAAGGCATTAAAGTGGTCCAGGTGGCAGAACGGGCTCGCCAAGGCCGTGCTCGAGCAGCATTCATGAAGAGAATTTACCTTGAAGAGAAAAGACAAAGTCAAAAAGAGGACCGAGAAATGGGTAAAAATCCAGAGGATGCTGCCACTTGCATTCAAAAGGTGAGTTTCTGATGTAGCAACAATTCTGGCAAAGCCAAATGACAACGTTTTGGTCAGGAGAGCAGCTGCAGACAGAAAGACAGCTCACAGGATGGAAAGCATTCTGAAATGATCCTTTTTGGTGCGTCCAGCAAGGTGAAATAAATCTTTTAAACCATTTAAAAAAATGAGACAGGACCCTAGATGTGAGATCAGTGGAACCAGTCCCACACTGGCAATGCAGGATGACTTTATAACTTACATGTTGTTTTCCCATTCTGATTTTTATGACCTCAGTTGCTCTTTCTGGCAACCCCTTGGAATTCAGTGCATCTCTGAATTCATGCCTTTTTCTGTGATCTCCAGGGGAAGAGTTCATTCCATATCTAGAAAAAAGGACAGAGGGAGGTCAGTGCTAAATTCCACAAAAGTCTTTACACGTGAATAATTCAGACAATTCAGCCCGATGAGAGCAGGAGCTCAGCCTAAATCTTATGGCTAAACTTCACGAAGCAGTGATAGTTTTTAGAAGCCATCCAGAGCAGCGTGAGGGGCTAACAAACCTCAGAATTTGTTTAAAAACAAAAAAAAATTTAAAAAAGCAGATGGCAACCTGTTAAAAAGCAATCGTTTCAATGGTATATGGTGCCTTTCCTTCCTCTATTTGTTTTTTCCTGTGTCTGCCCCAGAAAAGGAAGCTCTACCAGGGCCCATTTATCTCATTAGAGTTTTGTTTACAATCCAGGTTTGGCGTGGGTACCGCCAGCGCAAGGCAACAGAGAAACTGAGAGAGGAGGAAATGGTGTTTCTGGGCATGGTAAGTGGGGCTGTGCCTGGAGAACACAAAATGCCACACTCTTGTTTGTTCTTCAGGCTTTCAGAATTCAACCCAAGAGGAGAAATCAATTTCTACGATTCCTCCTATCTTAAAAGGAGTCTCCAGGGAATACAGAACTCAGCTGAAATGATAAATGGCCCAGGAGTAGCACAATTTGTCTTCTGCTGAATGGGTTTGTGCTGTCTGTACTCTCTCCAATGTGTGTGGCAGATGTGGAAACTGGCTGTGGAGAATTTGCCCTGGGTTCCAGGGAATTTGACCTAGGTGTGATCAGCAAGGAAATTTTATTAATCAAATTTTCAGTCATGATTTGGAGACTGGGGAGGTGCCTTGTGTCTGGAGTAGAATTCATGGAGGTTGGAAAAGCCCTCCAAAATCACCAAGTCCAACCATTAACCCAGCAGTGTCAAGCCCACCAGTGTCTAACCCATAGCCCCAAGTGCCACATCCACACATTTTTTGAAAACTTCCAGGGATGGTGACTCCACCACTTCCCTGGGCAGCCTGTTTGAATGCTTGACAGCCCTTCCAGTGGGCTAAAATAACTTAACTTTCCCTAATATTCAGTTAAATTAAAGAAGCAAAATCCTCTTCTCCCACCCCTTTGCAAACCACTGCCTGTGCACGTCAAGAGCAGGGAAGAGAAACCTAAGAACTGGCATATGAATCCATCAGTATCTCCCTAAATCCAACTAAAAATAATCAAAATCTTCCTCACATCATACTGCAGAGGCACAGGGAAGTGAACAGCTGCCCATGGTCAGTTAAATTGCACGAGGGTGAAAGAAAAAAATTAAAGCACCCTTTCCAGAAGGAATCTGTTCCTCCCACCCCCTTCCTTGCAGCAAATACCCCAAAAATAGGATAAATTCTTTACTGTTGACTTTTTTTTGCCCCTCTCCAAGTCTCTGGAGACACTAACAGGTGTCAAGCCTCACCCCCAGCTCCAGCAGCACAGCCCTTGTACCAAGCTCTAGTAAAGTTCAGGTAAAGCAGCAGCATGTCACAGAAACACTCAGCACTGCTCTGCATTTGATAAGTTTATTTCTGCTTCCATGTTCTACAGTTCTTAAGTGATTAATTTATAAACTAATAATTTAATTTTGATTTAAAACATGCTTTCTGCTTTTCCCAGGCAGTTTGGGTGATTTTCTTGCCCAGCAATGGAATTACCCTTAACTACTTTATAGGGTTCTGAAAACTGATTGTGCCTAGAGAATACATCTCACATTAGTTAAAAGTAGCATTAATACTTTACCTTTAGGAAAGAAAACGTACATTTACCTAAGCTTTGCCTTGTTAAATACAGGTAACACCTTATGGATTACTGCCTTTAGTATCTGCTGGTGTCTAACAGCTGAACAGAGCCTTGGGTGCCAGTTCTGCCTCTGTTCAAGACAAAATTCCCACAGGTTTTAACTAAATACTTGGGATGTACTGAAAATGAATTAGAAATGGCACCTTTTGCAAAACAAGGGATAGTTTCCTGTCAAATCCCATGATGTTTCTGTTGAGTCCTCAGGAAGGAAATCTAAATCTGGCATCAGTTATTTGAGGGTTCACAGCCAAGCCCTCATTTCATGGTGGCCCAGTGTGGGAGGAACTGGTAACTAGGATGGGAACAGCCTGGTTTATGGGGAGCATAATGTAATCTATGTGATCAGAGGGATGAAGGGAATTAAAACCAAACACATCGAGTGCATTCAGTTCCTGACCTCCATTTAAGAGCAAGAGAATTGATGTTTGCTCCTCTGCACTCTGACTCACTGGCTCTTTATCAAGTTTATAATCAAAGCATGTGGGGGAAAAAAAATTGATAACTCTAAATAAAATTTTAAAAACTCTGTTCATCTTTCCAGGGTTTTTATATTCCCTTTTCCTTTCCGTGCTGCATTCCCTTCCCTGGTCTCCAAAGGAAGCAGACATTGGTTCCCACTGACAGATAGGCAGGGAGCTCCAAAGGTCAAGTCCCTTTGATGTATGGTCACGTCAGCCCTCTAAAAAATGACCACAGATCTTCGTGTGTAAATATGTTGAATTTGCTTTTCTAATGCTGCACGACTTAGATAAATTAGAAGACCCAACCATCCATTACTCCAAGTCCATCCCAAAGGAGACCTGACTTTTGTTGCAATAAATATAATTTCTCTTATAATTAGGGCTTTTTGTTTAAAAAATGTCTGTGTTACTTTCAGACAAAGACTGCTTTGCACAAAGAGCTGATCCATTCGAAGTTCTGCGTAAAAGATTTCTGCGAAAATTCAGTTGTGTTGGCCTAAAAAATAGGAAAATAGGTGTCAAACCCAAGAATTGTCCAGTCTTTTGCTTAATTCAGCATTATTTTCTTTACTCTCTACTTGCTTCACAAAAAAAATTTATGTATCTTTTCTGGAATTCAATTCTATTTCATCTTTTGCTTGATGATGGAGAACAAGCCTATGTTTCAGGGATTTTTCTTGGCTCAAAAGTAAAGCCTCATTATTACTATTATTATTATTATTATTTATTAAAGCCTAATTGCAGAAACAGCATGATTCCCTCAGCACACGCTCTCTAAAGCCCCGATAAATCACACTTTGCAGTCCCAGTCTAATTTGTGAAGAGAAGCGAGCCTCCTTAGAGCACATATATCTTGATAACTGTATCCTGACCTGCTTCCTGATCTTCCTCACATCCCTGCCACGGGGCTGTTTGCTGCCAGCTCCAGCACGACCGCCAGAACCACTGCTCCAGGCACAGGGTTGTGTTTAAACCACACTGACGTGGCAAGAAAACACACAGAGTTGCCTGAAAACACACACGTGATGTCTGAGCAAACCTGCATTTCCTTGCTCTGTTCTACCACCACAGCTCCACTTAACTCACCAGGTTTTTAAACTGCTCTGTTCTCCTGGCATTTAGAGATCCCCTGTCACTAAAAAACCCCACTTAGAGGTTATGATTGTTGAATTTTGCTGCAGAGCTCGGTGTAGCTGGGTGTGTGACCTGGCTTTTGGCAACTGCTTTGTCTCAGGGTAGGGCAGAACGGCCCGAGCCTGGTCCTGGATCCACCCTGGGCGCTCTCCCTCACGGACTCTCCTGCAGGAAGTTATACTTATAATCTCAGAGCACAGGCTACTGGAAAGAGGAGAAGCTGGGTTTAACATGAAACATTAGGATAAACAGGTTGCCATCACACTGATTTATGAGAGAGTAGGAGGATGTAGGGGACTGGAGGAACAGTTGGCTTAAAGCATTTAGGTGGGAAGAACATGAAGCCCAAGGCCAAGGGCACCTGGCCTGTCACAGGGATAGTGTGGCCAGCACGACCAGAGAGGTGATGTTTCCCCTGTGCTGGGCGCTGGTGAGGCTGCACCAAGTGCTGTGTCCAGTTTGACCTTCCTCTTCTCAAAATATTCCAGAAGCCAGACCAAAAAATTCCAGTCAGTGCCTTGCTAAGTGCTGTGTTGTGTCTGGAGAAGTTCAAGTTTGCCAAGTGCCTTATTTTGTCAGAACGTTCCAAAGTTGGCAAGGAAAAGTTGTTATTGAACCTCCTGAGGATTTTGTTGTTTCTGCACCACCCAGAGTAAATCAAACCACCTTCCCTAAACCTGCTGAGCAGGAATTAGAGGAGTCCAGGAAAAAAGAATACAGAAAGACAAGTCCCTCTCTCCACCTGCAGTGCTCTGATCCATTTTTCCCCAAGCCTCTTCTCCCTGGGCTGGGCTGACTCAGAACAGCCCCTCCTTCCATTTTCATCAGAAGAACTGCAATCCCAGCAGCACATCCAAGAAACCCATCCTTTCAGAAAAGTAAACACTCCATAGCTTAAGAAATTCTCCTTTTAGTAGGACAAAGCCTCATGGTTCTTTATGTCTTTTTTTCCAAATGGATACAGTTCAGCAGGATGCATGAGCCCTGTGGAGCCACTGTGGTTCCCACTGGAGCATTAGCTTTTCCTCCTCACACATCACCACACCACATTCAGCTTCTCCCCTAAAGGTGCTCAGAAAAACACACCTCCCAGAATATCAGACTTCCAAGGTACTGCAAGAACAGCCAAACCCCAGTTTAGGGTCTCACAGGTACAGCTGTGGATTTACGCTTACAGAGCTCTATCATAAAATTCCAGCCCTTCCTGAAGAGTTACTGGTGCAGTACCTGCTGTTCTATGATTCTCTTACATAGTATTTCCACCATCCTTCCTTCCTCTACATCCAAGGCCACCTTGGATGGGGTTTGGAGCAACCTGGGATAGTGGAAGAACCCATCCCCTGGCAGGGGATGGAATGAGATGAGCTTTAAGGACACTTCCAACCTGACACATTCCGTGCCTTAATTAATGCCTCCCTGGATGGGGGAGAGTTTCAGCGTCTTTGCCAGGAATTCAGGAGACGAACGGGACCTTCAGCAGTCTCTGCTTTCAGATCGTTGTTTATTAAATCTTATTAGAGAAGAAAAGTCACTTGTGTGACCCAGACACAGCACAGAGCA
>VZTI01003852.1:266443-285432 GCA_013397865.1 Struthidea cinerea | reverse complement strand
TTTTTTTTTTTGGTGCCTAATTTAGGAATTCAGCCATATAATTGATGTGGCTATCACCATTTAATGGTGGAACCTCTATTAATACAATTTTCATTTGGGGGGTTGGAACTGGATGGGCTTTAAGGTGCTTCCAACCCAAACCATTCCATGCCTTTATGAGTCACAAGATAAGAGACCTCTTTAAAATCTATCCTTCCCTCAGCCTGACAAATTATACTGAGGAAGTAAAGCTAGGATGCAGCTCAATCCTACAGCAAACTTGTATAATGTAGATCATGGTTTAAAATTCAGTAGAATCGTATCATCAAATCACAAAATGATTTGGGTTGGAAGAGACCTTAAAGACAACCTCATTGCACTCCTTGCCATGGGCAGGGACACCTTCCACCTGAAGAATAATAGTTGTAAGGAAAGAACAGGACCCCAGTCGCTCTGACAGTAAATTCTTTTAGTCTACACACCTGTGTAATCCAAATGTATAAAAAAAAAAAAATTTCATTTTCACCACTAGTGAAAATAAGTGACTGTTACAACTACTTACTTTAAAAATATTTGGAAACAAAGCTTCTCCCCCAGAGAAGCAAACTGCAGATGTAGTGAAAAAAATGCTACACAACTGGTCCATCTTTTGAAACCTTACAATTACGGGCAATCCTGGCTGTGGCAGAACATTTCCTGGAGCCCCATAAAACCACAGAGCATGTGCTTCAGCTCTGCTGTTGCAGGCCTACGACAAGAAGCTGTCCTAAATTAAGTACCCAGTAATAAAAGCTGCAGTAAATCTACCTCTCAGGCATAACAGGGACGTTAGCCTTGCGACGTGGAGTGAAATGAAATGTATTTATTTCACTGCCACGAAGGCTCTTTCCCTCCTAAGCGCAGCCGTAATGGAACAATTGAGGAGCAGTTAGTTCCACAGCAGGGCCTCCTCCTCCTCCTCCTCCTCCTCCTCCTCCGTGAGGAAGAGCAGCCCCGAGTGTGCTCAGCCAGCCTGCACACCTCCAAGTGCTTTATAATGGACAACAAAGGCTCTGCTGGGGAGCTGACTCAGCACCGAGGCAGGGCTTTCCAGCCAGGAAAGGCATCCAAGCAATCAAAGTCCCGGGTTGGGAAGGGAAAACGGATGGAGTTTTGTGGAATCGTGGAGTGCTTTGGGTTGAAATGGGCTTAAAGCTCATCCCATTCCCACCCCTGCCATGGGCAGGGACACCTTCCACTATCCCAGGTTTCTCCAAGCCCTGTCCAACCTGGACTTGGACACTTCCAGGGATCCAGGGGCAGCCACAGCTTCTCTGGGCACCCTGTGCCAGGGCCTCCCCACCCTCACTGGGAACAATTCCTTCCTAATATCTAAACTAAATTTCCCTCCTTCAATGGTTTGAAGCCATTCCCCCTTGTCCTGTCACTCCAGGCCCTCTCCAGCTTCCTTGTATTCCCTTCAGACACTGGAAGGGGCTCTGAGGTTTCCACACAACCTTCTCTTCTCCAGGCTGAACATCCCCAACTCCCTCACCCTGTCTCCAGTCCCCCTTATCACCCACATGGTCCTTCATCCCACTGACTTACCTGGGAGGTGTAGGGAATGTCTTCTCCCTTCTTCTGGCGCATCTTCCCCTTCCCTAAAACCCAAATTCTTTTGGGGAACGAGTGAAGAGCAGAAGCATCTCATCAGCACGCTCGTGACTGATGAGTTGGAATAAAATTCTCTTTTAGACAAATGTCCATTTTGTCTTATTAATTTAAACAAGGATTTTAAAGACAAAGCCCATCAAACATTAGATAAGCCTTTTAAGTTAATGGACCATGTAGTCCTATTTTCCCACAAACTCAGGAATCTTCATATTATGTCCTATTTTTACAGCAACATCAATTATTAATATGTATACTTTTGCTGACAGAGGACCACACTAAAAATGTGAGTTTCGTTATCCAGTTCTGGGTCATTAACTGTGAAAAGCTTGTAAATATAATGGTTTATTCACATGGGAAGCCTTCATTAAGATGCATTATTCTACAACTGATGTGGCAGCACTGCATTATCAAGTTCACTGTCTCCATCTAATATTTGTAATTTGTTTCTAAATGAGTTGCTGTTTGTAGGGCAAGTTAACAAATTTGAATTTCACATGGCCAGAGAAATTTCTTAAAGATGGGAAAATGCTTCTTCCCCCAAGGAAAAGTCATTTATTAGCATCTTCCTGGAGAATGCCTCCCTTTGGTTCAGAAGCAGGAACATTAGAGGCGCCGAGAGGAGGGACGTTAGAAATAAATTGGCTTTTGTCTTCCTTAAATGCACATTAGAGGGCTATGGAAGCACACTCAGGATAACTTCAGAGTTCCACACCTGCCACGTGGACACACGGAAAGCTCTCCCATGATCCTGCAAGGCACAGGTCAAAGACTGGCCAGCAGGGAAGCATTCCTGCTGGAGCCGTTGGAATTCATCCTCTCTCTTGGCACTCTCCTGCCACTTCACTTCCTACTCCCTCTTGCATCTTCAGATGGCCAAAGCTTTTTTAGACCTATCTTCTTCTGAGTTCTGCTCGTTGACAAGAGAACAGAACCTCCAGCAGGGCTGTTGGATAGATTCTGTCTCCTTCTGAAGGCCCAAGAGCACCTGAAGATGAACACAAGGCCCCAGGTTGTGCAGTTGGCTCCTCATTCCTGAGACAGGGTCAGGAATGTGTTAAAGTCGGAAGCTGGTGAGGTTTAGGGTGACACATACTTCTGTGATTAGGTCACGAACACTGTGGACAAAATAAAACAAGTTTAACAGAGTGGCTTTCTTCAGCTGCAAAGCAGGAAGGTGTCACCTATGCTATTCATAGCTTATTTTCTTTTTTTCAAGTGCTTTAATAGTCTAGAACATTTTATATTATCATTTACTCAACAAAAGACAGGCATCTTCTATGAAAATCCCTGACAAATGGTAGAGAGCTGACAGCTAAAACAGTGGTACAATTCCATCCTCTGGACATCTTCTTACATCTCTTCAGCAGCTCCTGCTGCTCCAGTGTCTATTTTTAGGTTATGTTGCTAAATTCCCTTCCACACTTAGTTTTGCCTAGTTCATCTTCTTATTCCCTCCCTACTTCATCAACTGATTCATTTCCTTGAGCATCCACACACTTGGATCAGTTCTTATAGTCCAAGGAAGCAGTTTTTAAGACAGTCCCACTTTCACCTTTTAGCCCACACACACCTAAGTTCTTCTGATGTTTCCTCATCCTTGTTTTCTCAAGTCCACTCATTTATTGTTGACATAACTGCATTGATTTCAAAGTCCCAGAATGGAAAGTCAAGTCGGCTGTACATTCAGCTGTGCTGTTTCATTTAAAAATCAAATGATCATGGCACGATGCCCTCGCTGCCAGTCAGTGCTTTTCTCCTCCTCCTCCTCTCCCAGAACAGGAGCCAGCCTTAGGTTCCTGACACGTGCTGGCCTCCAGCTCTTCCCTCATAAACAGGGCACGCTGTGTATGTTCCACATTAGCCAGCCCTGAGTCCTTCAGGCCTCATTTCTCACAGCCAGCTGTGCTCTTCATTTCATGCTCCCCTCGCCCATCGCAGCTGGAGCGTGTTATTGCCAAGCAAGAAACCAGGAGGACTGGGGGAAAAGAGGAGAATACAGCCTTATCAACTTGCCCTTGTCACTTCCACGCCTTTCTTCAGGGAAATATTGAAGGTGAATGGCTGGAGTCCTGTTCTAGAACTAATTCTCATTTTTCTTGTAGTAAAACAGACTCTGGAAAAGAAAATTAAAAACAAACAAACAAACAAACAAAAAACCACAAAACAAAACAAAACAAAAAAAAAACCAAAACAGGGTAAATACAACAGAGCTTCTTCTCATAAGCTGTTCTGCAGGTTTATGTCTGCACTTCAGCCTTCGTGCTGAGTACAGCTCATAAACTCCTATCAGCAGATGTATTGATAAGTGAATGGTGCTCAGACAGGGAGCTGCACAAATATTTACTCAGCGCTCGGCTGGGTTTTGCCAGCCAGAACATATCCCATGGCCTTGTTGTTATCAGCATCTGAGCCAGCTGGTTCAGAGCTACCTGGACTGTGTCCACAGCAGCTCCATGACTCTGGGCTCAAGTGTAGATATGGGCTGTAGCAATTCACTTTTTGAGATAAGCATTTCCTACTGCTGAACTTAACACTGGCACCTTGTTGCCAGTTCAAACAGCTCTTACCTCGTCTGGCTTTGGGACTGCTGAAAGGGAGGCAGTGAGAGAAGCTGGTCATCCAAGGCTCCCTCAAGATGCAGTAGAGAGCAACTCAGGGGAGCTGGAAAGGTTCTGGGATGGCAGGGAGGAGCTCTGCTGCCTGTGCTGCTGCTCCCCACGCTGGTCTGATCCCACTGTCCACCACCTCCCTTGCTGTGGCACTGGCCCTCAGCTGCTCCTGGGCTGGCTGATTCACCTTGTTACAGTGGGAAATGAGTGGAGGGGGCAGGAGAGGAAAAGACAAAAAGGATTATTTTCTGCTTTGTAGGGAGCTGAACTGGTTCACTGCAGGGTCAGGTGAGTGCCAGAGGCTGAGCAGGAGAAGGGAGGGATCATGCATCCAGCAGTTCAGGTGGAGCAGGAGCTGACCCTTCCCAGCCCCAATAAACTGCTCACCTGGTGACATTTCACATTTAAATGTTCAGCCTGTCTCTCTCCATCAGCCCCAGATCAGCCTCCCTAAAGCTGCAGGTATCCTCATGCCCATCTGATGGGAATTTCTCAGGAAAGCAGCCCCCTGAGGATTACTGTAGGGAGACAAAGAGAGGAGTTGTTTCTGGATCTCAGTCTGGAAAACAGGCCTTGTGGGGGCTCCTCTGCTTTCCAAACCAGCCCCTGAGAGAGCAGCAGCACATCTGGCTCTGTCCTGGGCTTCATTTAACATCAGCAAGGCAGACAGTGGTGAAATACAAATAAACACTGTTAATAGTAGCTGTGTTGTACTTACAAATAGGTGCTGGTGAGGGGGAAGACTGGAAACACTTGACTCCCCTGGAAACTGGGAATTGAGCAAAGGTAACATCTCAGGGTAAGAGGCAGCACTTGGGGTCACACAGTCAGGAAGGGAACATGTGCAGGCACCTTTCAAAACCACACTGCTGCTCTTATTTCCTCCTGAATATTTTCTCCCTGGTGGCCTTGACCGATTCCTGTAGCACAGTGCGAGTCACACGTCCCAGATGCAGGGGAGGCAGTAAATTGCCTTCCTGAACGGGGCCTCTGTGCTTGCTTTGGACA
Source organism: Struthidea cinerea (assembly GCA_013397865.1). Lineage (NCBI taxonomy): Eukaryota > Metazoa > Chordata > Aves > Passeriformes > Corcoracidae > Struthidea > Struthidea cinerea. The sequence continues at coordinate 280,183 of VZTI01003852.1, read as the reverse complement.
CTGTGGGATCCCCTCTGGGTGCTCGCTGAAACCAAATTTGCTTGGCACTTGTTAGTGATTTTTGGAACCTGGTGGAAGCACGGAAAACCGGGGAATAACAGGATCTTAAATATGAGCTGGCCAAAGCTTTGACAGAGCTTTTTGTCTTCGCGGGAGGCCTCTGGAATTGGGACTTGGAGCACAGGAGAAAATACATCACCAGAGCAAGAGGAATGCATTATTGAATTAGTCTGAGATGGGCCAATTAAGGACAACTTCTGTATGCTCTAAAGTTGAAATTCAAAGAGCAAAATTATGTTGGTTTTTTTCCACGCCAACCAACAGCTTCTGTTCACATATGCTGCCACCTATATGTCAGTCACTAACTTTGAAAATAAAATCATACCACAAAACCAGACTGTCATATTTTCTCCTGTTTTCCCTTCTTAAATTTGCCATACGCCATCAGACAACATGATTAATAATTCCCAAGTATGTGAAAAAACCAATTTGTTCTAGAATTAAAAAAAACCCCAAACCTAAAGCCACAAATCTAGTTCACAAGTTAATTTTTAAAATTAGGTTTTTCTCTACACTTACAAGGTAGCAGTAGCTCATAAAACACTGGGAACATCTTAACTTTATCAATGATTGCAAGCTGAAAAATGCAAAGTTTCAGCCCACCCACACAGATGGGTTTTTTCATGCTTCTGTATTTGAATACCAGAAAGACTTTCATTTTTCTCCCTCAAACTACACGTGCAAAATCAATCACCACGCAGAAATTATTCTAAGACTTGAAACTGGCTGAGAAGCCCTTCTTGCCAAGGTTATCAAATCATGGGAAACTTGGGGAGCTGGGATTTTTATTATAGTATTTGGGGGGGTTGTTTATTCCTTTTTTGTTGTTGTTGTTCCTCAAGGGAAGTTGATTTCCTACAGGAGCCTGACCAGCTGCAACAAAATACCAGGAAGCCACTGAGCAAGCAGTGCATATAAAAATTTCAGTGCACAAATTAAAAACAATACTGGCTAATTAAAAAGCACCAATGGGAAGTCCAGACATTTGAAAATTCAATTAAAAATGTCTCTGGCACCCTTCTGACATGGATAAAGCTGGCATTTGCACAACAGCAGCTTTCTCACCTGTCTCATTGAGACGCCGGGATCCCACGCTGCAAAGGCTGTTTTTGTACATTGCAATGTTGTTAATTAATGCTGAAATCCCAACAATAGACCATTGTGTGCATCCAGGCACTTTTTATGAGCACAGGGTTGTTTTTTTTTCCCCTGGCTTCCTGCAAGTAAATTAAGGCTTAAGCTCGGATTCACTGTCACCCTGGCATTCCAGTAAATATTAAGTTTCTTTTCATTCATACCTTTTATTTTCTCCTCTTGTTTTCAGAGCCTGCCTCCTGACTTGGAGGCAATGAGCAGTTTGCAGATAGGTGCTGGGAAAGCAAATGTCCTGCAAGGTGAAGTCCAGGAGAGAGAGGAGCCATCCTTCAGGCAAGAGCTGAGACAAACAGAAGGGTCCCACATCAAGGAAACCCTCCAGGACCAGATCAGCCAGTGCTTCATCGAGTGCCGGTGAGCAGAGAAAAACTCTTACCCCTTAAAAAGTCCATTTGCCCCAAAGAGCCCGATTTTGAGTTCCTACAAACTGCAAAATCCATCTTTAAGGCAGTGATGCCAGTCCCAGAGGAGCTGTTAGTTCTGCACCAGCTGCAAAGCCAAAATCCTGAGCTGGAGGATTCCTGACTGGGGAGACCAGAGCGGGCATCGCTGCTGGCAGGGGTCAGAGGTGCTCCTTCAGCCACTGGCTGTGGATCAGGTCCACAGACATCGGAGTGGGACACCTTCTCTTTGCACATTACCTTGGGCTCAGTCTTTGGAATTACACTCCAGAGGCAGCACGCTCTCAACTTCAGGAACAGTGACTTTTCTCCCTGTCTGAACACATCAGGTTTAAGAGAAGGGGAACTCACTCTTCCATGAGATGGAAGCTCCATTATTTGCCATAGCAAATCACATCACGTCACTGGGACTGCCACCCAGGTGCCTGCTGCTGGTATTATCCAGCAGCCCACATAAATCTGAAGCACTTCTGTACTTGAGGCCTGACCTTGGAGCCACTCCTCCAAATGCAGCTTTCCTCGAGCAGTGCTGCTGATCTCGGGGAAACTTCACGTCTCAGCAGAGTTAAGCACACACTTACACAGTTTTAAACCCGGTTCTGACATCTCTGCTTCTCTCAGGAAGTTTACTTCAGCCAAAGACGTTTTGAGACTGGCAATTCTGACACTGGAAACCCTTGTCCTAAGGAATACAGGCTGGTTTTATCATCTTCTGGGATTTACCCCATCCAGAGGATTAGTAAATTGGGAAGCAGCACCCAAAACTTCCAGGACTTAGCAGCAAGCTTTCATTTGCTCTGCATAAAGCTGCTCTGCAAACTGGTTTTGTGTCTTGAGCTGCTCCGTGATGTTACAGGGCTCGTATGTATCTTGTGGACCAGTGTCATGTCCATTAATCATCCAGTGTTTGCTCTGGGTACTGGACTTGCCTTCAGCATGCAGTTTCCAGTTGGAAACACAAATGCATTCTGATGAAATCCTGCTCTGTTTGTTCCTTGACTCCTTCAATCAGGTTTGGGCAGCTGTGCTACCGTGAAGTGTTTGTTAAAAAAAGAAAGAATGATCAAAACCAGCATTCTCACAGGTCTGCCACAGCCTATTTCTCTTCTTTCCTGCACTTTTGCCTCTTACAGACTCTCAAGACTCCAGCGTATTTTTACTCTCCTTTAGAAAGAGCTGCTGGTTTTACAAACCTCAGTCATTGCAAAGCACTTTCCCATTCCCTAAATCAACCCTCTCCCAGGGCCTGCTCTGCACACTCCTTGAGCTGCCATTTCCTGCCATTCCCCACAGCTCTCAGCATGTCCTGAGGTACAGAAAGATCTTATTCCCTTTGCTTAATATTCCTCACCTAATAGTCCTTCTCTACCACAGGTCAATCGTGTCCAATTAACTTGGCTCTGGAGCTGGGGGAGAACTCCCTGAAATACTGCAGGAACCAATGGCAATGTTTCTGTAGCAGATTAGCAGGGAACAGGCAATCTCCCAGAGAACCAGGCTGAGCCATAAACCTCTTCAAAGATATTATGAGACACTATTAAAAGTTAAATCTGTTCCACAGAGACACTTAAGAGCAGAGCCAACCAGCAGCCTAAGCCATCCAAAGGATCATCTGAGGAAGCTGAAGCCATGGTTCAGTGGAGGGAGGTGGAGAGGGACGGCTGAGAGGGCAGTTCATCAAAACTCCTGCTGCCTACTCCAGGAGAGCCCTCAGTCTCATGTACCTGTCTAAGGTGGAATGTAAAATGCTGAGCTTTCTTTCTGTAGCCCTTACAAGCGGAATGGGACTTCCTGGCTACATTTATATCTCAGCTTTAGGTGAGATTCAAGGCTAGAGGCACACCATCAGTAGCCCAGCATATGAACACCTGATTAAACAAGCTGTAAAGTTTCCTTAGCTCCCCTGTTCTGGTCTGCCTAACCAGGTTCAGTAGTCTTGTGTTGATTTTTTGACGGGATACCCTTCCTTCTCGGACCAGGGTAGAAGAGAGCAGAGGAGGCTGCTGTTCTGCAAAGTTCTTTATTTCAGTCTCATAGTTTCTTGAAGGCAGAGTTCGAAGGGGGTTACATGGTAAAGCCAAGCAGCACCAGCAGCAGCAGCAAAACAGCAGGCAGCATACAGCATCTTCTTCTAATTTCCCATAATGCCTTACTATTCTTACTCTTTCTTTCTTTTCTCACAGAAGTGTGGATTATATTTGTTAATTAAGCAATGAAATCAATACACGATTCTAGCTTTTCTTTTCTTAACCTATNATTACATAGGTATTACACAGATTTGCCTATACAGTTTCTATCAGCCCTTATTGTTTAGGTGAACACTCTGTCTAAAAAATGTGAACACTATTGTTCTATCTATATTTTGTCTAAAATAAAGAATTCTGTGAAAAGGCAACACTGCTGCAGAAAGAACTGTGTTTAAGGTCTCTGCTGCAGCTTTTTAATGTTTAAGGCACTTAGCATGTATTTCTACTGAAAGCTAAAAATCTACATTTCTATTTTACTTTGGTATGACTTCATGTATCTCAGCTTGTCCAAAAGTTTTAATTCAACTCCTGTGCTTTGGCTTTCATCTGGGCCTAAGTCCAGAGAAGCCTTCATTCCAACAGTCTTGAATCTCATCTAGATTTGAAAATTAATGGAGATTAAAGCAGATGTTGCAGATAAGCAGCGCATTAACTGATCCTGGACAGCTTTATAGATAATCCTGAGCAAGGGATTATATGAGATGGGACTAAGATACACCCACAGACAGGGTGCTTGGAGATAAGCCTCGAGTCAGGCTTGTTCTGCTGCATTTGAGACAGGGTGAGAAAACAGCTCCCTTCCAACCTTGTACAATAACCCACCCATCTGAAACAACAGCGTATTTAAAAAACTAAACATTTTCTATCAAAATGCTCTGACTAGGCTTAAAACTGCTTTTTGGCTAAAGAGGTGCAGTTCTGTGGTCTGCCTGCGAGCGGGGTCACCGCTGGTGGCAGAGGGGCAGCGACACACTTGTTGCAGTCAGTGTTTGATCAGAGAAGCCCAGAATGGTTTGGGTTGGAAGGAACCTTAAAGCTCGTCTCCTTCCACCCCCTGCCACGGGCAGGGACACCTTCCACTATCCCAGGCTGCTCCAAGCCCCACCACACTCCCTGTTACTCTCTTCTCTCACATTAACTGTCTGTCTTGATCCCTAAAAATCAGTAGTGCACGGTTCAGCCAAGACCAGGCAGCTCTCATTGATAAAAGCTCTTCTGGTGATTTAGCAGCGTGGCAGATGAAATTCTGCCCCCAGTGAAGGCAGTGGGAGAGCTGCCATCAGCTTCAGCACAGGCTGGACACCGCCCAGCACTGGAGTTCATTTCAATCTGGCTGAGTGAGGCGGTGATTTATGGAGCTGAGAGGAATCAGAGTGAGCTGCCTGCAGTCCTGCTCTTCACAGCAGGCCTCTGTCTGAGTGACCAGAATCGCTTTCCCCACAGACACATTCGCTGGCATGCAAAACAGGTTTAAAAACAACCAAAAAAAATCAGCAGATTTCTCCACAAGGGGAGCGTGCGTGTCTGGCAGAGCCAGGCTTTCCTGCCAGAGATGCTGCAGAACTGGGAGCTGTGTCCTGCTCAACAGAGGGCCAGGCCTCAAGTGTCAAGGTTTGCATTAATTATTACCTGCCAGGGTATATTTTGGCTCTCCCCTAAGCCAGTCTGCGAGATCAACAGCTAAGCAGCTTATAAATCATTCTTCATCTAGGCTTTTTGACAGAGTTTACCATTTTCCATGGTCTATTAAATAAACAGGTAAAGGGGAACAAAGATTCTTTTGAATAACTTTTGCCGTATGGAGTAGAAAATAACCCCAAACTTCCATATTTTATCCTTCACTCTGAAAAGGCTGTGATAGAAAATACAATTAGCAGGTATTGTCTTTCAGCACAGTTACTCTTAGATTACAAAAGCAATGAGCACGTATTCAATTTCTCAGCTTCTAAGAACTGCTGTAAATATTTATCGCTTTCATTGCACAAGGGAACAGCTTCAGTCATTTCAAGACCCAAACCAGCTTCTTATGAAGAGAGGTTATAAAAAAAGCCAAGGAAAGCAAAACCCAAAGGAACAGACTAAATGAAATTGTTCCAGTTGCTTATATCAATCCTACTGCAGAGGAGATAAAATAATTTTGATGTAACACTGCATTTTCCAGCCTTGCCACCCATCCTTCTGTTTACCTGGGTTGACTTCTGTGGAGCTGCTCTTTTTTGGCTTGCAAATTATTCACATAAAGCCTTCCAGATTTCCACGTGGCCTTGTCCAGCCATACTAGAAAAGAAAGAGAATTGGTTTCGAAAGCTTTTTGAGAAAACATCATGCAGTTTACCTACAGACCTGCCTTTCTTTTATTTTTTCCAGAGCAGGAGTACAAATGATCCAAAATCAGTAGCTGCTACGATTACATACATCTGAGTCTGGATGGTAATCACTTGATTGCCACACATTCCATCCATTCAATTAATAACACAGTTTCATATTAATTTATAGCAGAGCTGGGGCTTTAGCTTCAATTTCCTCTGCTGTTCCAAACCAATTTTTTCTGTAATTTCACATTTAGGGTTTTGCACTGAATATGCAAAGCCAGTCATCATCTTCTCAACTCTTTACCCACTGTGCATAAACCAGTTCCCAAATTAGGAGTCTTCTTAGAGTCACCCCTAAACTGAAAAAAATTTCAAAAAGGGCTGGCCAGAAAAGGGGAGAAGGATCCCTTTATTATCCAGAGAAATACAGCAGTATCTTTGTCTAAGACAAGTCTTTCCTGACAGAAATCAATACAAAGGATGAGAAATCAAGATGAGGTTTTTATTACCGGAGATGGCCTCCAGAATCACAGGGGAGAGCCTCATGCACGGGCTCTGCTGTGATGTGCCTCATGCCCTCGAGCTGTAACAAATTACTCCATGAATTTCTTGGAGGATTTATCCGCCACCGCTCGGAGCTCTGGGGAGCATTTCATCAGTGGCATCGCTGACCTAATAACAGGGGATCTAAGTAATAGCAACTTTTATGGAGGCTGTGTGTTATTCCCACAGATTTGGGGATTGGTTTTTGGGAGGGAGGAGGCGGCGAGGGGTAAATGTGCTTTCATAATAGGTTTACACTTTACTGATTAGCTTTGAATGATCTTCTTGCTCTGCCTGCTGACTCGAGTGCTGTCAGAAAAGGAACTGGCCAAGCTTCATGGTGAGTGAATGAGGCTCCTCCCGAAGCAGGGGGGTTCCTGTGCTTTATTTATTCATTTTGAACATTCCTGACAGCCAGCCCAGGCTTTGATGCAGAGGGAAAGAGAAAGAAATAGGAAGTGATGGTGTTGTATTTCCCTTTTTTCCCCCCAGCCTGTTTTGTGGAGCTGAGTTTACTGCCAAAACTCCTGTTCCCGGGGCTCCCTGGGCAGCAGGGGGTGGGGAAGGGGAGGCAGGAGGGAGATGAATGGAGAGAGAGGTTTTTGCACTGGAACTCCAGAGAACAGGGAAAGTGTTCATTCGTGTCAGGCACTGCCCGTATCGCATTTCACACTCCGTCCGCTCTGCTTTTCATGGAGGCAGTGGCAAAGCTGCCAGGCAATCCATCAGCAGTGAAGCCTGGCCAACAGGACAGAGAGGGATGGCACCTCAGCAGTGCCAACAGCACCACCCCCTCCCCGCTCTGGTTCCAAGGAATCGCGGCTCCGAATCCATCCGGGCCCGCGTTGCTTTCCAGTCCCATCTGGCTCACCTCGACCTGCCAGCAGTGCTTTCCAAGGAGCCCAGGAGCATGGATTGCAGCCTCCACGCAATATGGCAGCCACTCATGGAACAGCTGATGGGAAAATTGCTTAAAAACCAGGTCTGGTGCCATGAGCCACTCCAGCAGACAGCTGTCCAAGAGCAAGCTCCAGCCTGAAGATCCCCGGAACACAACCACAGACATCACCTTGAGCACAGGCCTCTTTCCACACCCTGTTAGTCTGGAAAAGCCATTCCCTTCTTCTCTGCTACTCCTGCAGGGGCATTCCTGCTCTAGGAACCTACCCAAAAGATGCCTCTTTGGTAACTGGCACTTGGTATTCAGCACAGAGAGGAGCTGCTGCCCACAAGAGCCATCTGTAGATGGATGAAGAACCATTCTCTTTTCACCTGTTGAAAACTGTCATTACTTGTTTTCCCTGTCACCATTACAGGATTGTCACGTGCTCACAAACCACTTGCACGTGACATTCCACTCAGAGGCAAAAGTTACCAGCCAGGAGCAGCTGCGAGCTTGTGGTAAAAAAATCAGGATATGGGTACAAATGAGTGGTTGCCTGCTAATTCCACCAGATGAGGATGAGCTGGACTAAATTTCAAAGAGATCTGTGTCTGCACCATATTTTCTCCTGTCCTCATCTGGAGTTGAGTGTATCTTCTCCTGCCCTCTTGTACTTTGTGCAGTTTACACAAACCAAATTCTTCCAGGAACAGCACAAAACAAGGAGATTCTCCTTCTGAATCCCTCTGCAGGGTCGTGTCTCTTACCCAAATCTTCTGGTTTTCCTCAAGAGAGTAGAGACAAGCTCTGAATTATGGAAATGAAGCTCTGAAAGAGGATGGCACAACCACGGGTGTCCTCTGCCCAAACACTTGGTCTTCCTGCAAAAGTAAAGAAACATTATTAGAAGAGGCAGTGTCTGGGGGGTTTTCTAGCAGTAGTTTCACCTCTGTTTTCCGACAGAGCCAGCAATTCCAGGTTTTGCCAAGGCAGTAATCTCTGTATCCCAACCATCAGTGCTGGTGCAGAGTGCTCTCTGAGCACCTTTCTCCCCTGCCAAAAGGCCCTTCTGCAGGGACAGCTTCCCTTTAACATCCCTCTCCCTGAACACGGCTCAGCCTGCTCCCAGATGTTGGGAGTTTCAAAATTCAGCAGGAAAAACCCAGAAAAACCTGTCCAGGACCCAGCATAAATATCCTGGCAGGCAGAACGTGCTGAGCTCCTCGCTGCAAGCAGCCGTGGCAGTGACTTAAACTACATCTGTGGGAACTGAAATCCTGCCTTTGGGCTGAGACAACCTCGAAGACTGATTAATTAACATAATTAGGAGCTGTAAACATTAATGGGTAATGTTCAAGCCTTTCCTAACATGTTCTTAAAAGCTTCCACTGAGTAGTTATCTGTTGACTAATTTTGGCAGGCATCTTTAGGGCTGGAGGGAGCAAGGGAATGGAATGCAAATGCACCACTGGCTCAGGGGAGGAGTGAACCAAAGCAAATAACCCACCGGGTTCCTTGAATAGAGGGAAAATAAGTTATCAGAAACAAGAGGATTGTTTGTTTATGACGGGGAGAGCAGAGCCAACAGCTCTGCAACCTGTTTTTCCATCTACTGGAATCAACTACCTCACCTGAAAGCCATTTAAAACAAAACAACAACAACAAAAAAAACCCCTTCAGGCCTTTCTTGCTTATAGAGCACCACGCTGTCGTCTTTTTAGAAGTGTGAACCCCTCTAATTCCAAAGGAGGGACAGCTGTTACGAAGTCCATCTGCAGTTAATCTACTTTACTGGGTGTCCATGGATTTACAGGAGGCAGGGGACACCTGTGGAAGCTTCTGTGCAGCGGCAGAAGTTGCCTCCTTCAGTGCAAGCTCGGAATTTACGAGCGCGCTGACATGAATGGAGGCGGCTCGATGGCTTTGGGGGGGACCAGCCGGAAGCCCCTGGATTCATCCATTTCCCACGCACAGATAAATCCTGGTGGCAGGGATCTGAAGCAGCAAGACCACTTGAACCCTGGTGTCGCACCTCCAGAGAGGCGTTGGTAAGATCGCTGGTTCTGCTTTCTAAATCACCACAAACTCCGAGACGCGTCGTCTTTGCGGTTTGACACGTCAATTTATGATTGCCACCCCCGTGCAGTGACTGAAAGCACATGCAAAGGGCTCTTTGCAATCCTGGGTTTTGCTCATTCAGCTATCCAAATTTCTAAGGAGTGAAGATTCTTAAAACATCACAGGTGCAAAGCAAGCTCCCCACAGGGTTTTCAACATCACAAGTCATCCTCATGAACTTTTATTTAATCACCAAGTGCGCCAATGCTGCACATAAGCACAGCTTCAGCTTTCCAAACACCGCGATTCCCTTCCAGGTAGACACTCAGGTATCTCAAATCATAAAGTCCTTAGGGATCTTCCCTGGCTGATCTCTCCTTTCCCTGAGATGTTTTGCTTACACCAAAAAGAGAGTCAGATCCTGGCGTTATTTAATTGCCCTCATTCAAAGCAGACTCCCACTGACTTCCAAGGGGATTCAAAGAATAATTCATTGTTGGTTTTGAGCCTTTTTCAAGGGTGTTACAGCCAGGCAGAATGTCACAGAGTCTTGTTCTCCAAGCAGTTCACCAATGCAAAATCAAGGGAAAGGACTTCAGTGTCGTGGCACTTTGGGCTTTCTGCCTGTGATGGGGTTTTCTTCCTCAGCATCTTCTGCAGGAATGCTCGGAACTTCGAGCACTTCTGAGCTCATATTCACCTCTCCATCAGGCAGGATTTGCACTGCACACCTCTTGCCATGCTTGCACATAAATTAAGCAGCAGCAACATCAAAAGCTCATTCAGATCTCAACAGCCACACATCAGCAAAGCCACAACAAGCACGGTTCTCCTACAGACCAGGCTCTCCTCCTCCACTTTTCTCCTCAACCTGCTTGCTCCCAAATCACTTTGCCCAAAAAGGCTTAACCTTTTCCCCATCTCATTCCTGCCCCAGTTTCTGTCTCTGTAGTTTTCAGCTGCAAAGCTCTAAACACTCTGGTGACTGTAGAGCAAAGGCAAGATTGTCCTCAGGCTGTGGATTTTTACAGGGACAGCAGAGACATTTCTGTTCCAAAAGGCACGAGGACCAAAGAGAAAGATAAAACCCCTTGTTCCAAATCCTGTGAGCAAAAAGATGGGTACAATTAGACATTTTCATTTATTTAGCGTAATTATTATGTCTTTAATAATGCACTGGTCCATTCTCACAGACCTGCCCATCCTGATCACTGCTCTGTAGGATGACTCCGGGCATCCCGCCTTTTTGATCTGTAGCACTATAGAAGTAAAACTGACCATTACAACAAATTGAGGTTAGATTCCATTTTCTACCTTCTTCAAATGGCTGCAAGTGACCCACAGATACCCACAGTCCACTGACCTTGAGGCTAAGCCTCCTGCTTAGAATTAAAGCTCCTAAAAATATTCACTCCTTTATACATCTGAAAGTCTGGAATCAGCTAAAGTAAATAGCATTAATCTGAGCTGGCCCATTTGCACACAAGAAAAATAAAATCTGGTAACTAATTAGTTCATTTTCCTAAAGCACTTCATACCCATCTCCATAATACTTAGGAATTAAAAGTCTGGAAATGCAAAGTGTTCCCGACCTAATGCAGCAAACCCCCCCCCGAGATTCCCAAGGACACTTCCCAAACATTAGGTTTATTTGTTGTCATAGATACTCACACAGACACAAACATCAGTGGCACCCAGGGACTCCCACTAGCCAGCAGCTTGTTATAACACAGCTCCACATGTTTGAAGGGCTTTTTTTTTCCTGGGAAATCCTGCGGGCTGTGCCCGTTCAGTGGGTGTGTTAAGTAGCTGTCCTCCTCTGTTCCTTTCTCAAGCAGAGTCCTGACACAGCAGGCTGGATTTCTGAAGGCAGGAACAGAGCAGTGGGGTGTTTCAAACTGCTAACTGGGGCCTGATGTTCACCTTGGAGCTGGTTTCTCTTTCAGGAATCCAGCTAGATACCTACTAGGCTTGGCCCAGGGGAGCCTGCTCTGCCATCTGATCTATCCTCGGTTTAACCAGCAGAGCGTGGTGCTAATCAAGGAGAAAGAAAGAAGGGGATGAATCCCAAGGGGAAGGGGAAGAGGCCCAGCCCAGCTATTATTTCACTCCACTGTGACAGGGAGAGGTGTCTTCTCCAGCAAGTTAATACAGAGCAGGAGGAAGAACCAATTTTCCCCACTTCCCCATTTCCAACAAGCAAAGATCTGCTGGGATACAGGAACAAGAAACAGGCAAAGAAAAAAGAGCCAGGAGTCCCACTGGTGCCTGGTAGAAGCACCGAAGAGCCAGTGGCTGGCAGAGCAGAGGTGTTTAATGGATATTCTGGGAAGAGAAAGACCAAGGAAAAGCTTAGAACTAAGAGGAATAACAAACGAGCACGAAGCACAGAGCAGTGGCTCCCAAGCTACAGCCCTTGCTCCACAGATGGATCTCTTTGGAGAAGCAAGCAGAGGAGGTGGAAAAGGCATTTTCAGCCTTGGCTCTGTGGAATGCAAAGAAGAAAGGAGGCAAGTGGGGTAAAAAAGAGCCGTGGCATGCACTGACACAAGCACAGCAAAGGGAGAGCAGAAAAAGTCATGAGGAGCTGGAGAGGCAGAATCAGAAGAGGAGGGATGAAAGAGGCTTAAAACTGGGGGACAAAAACCCCTATGAGTTACCATTTTGATAAATAGGCACAGTTAGGACCAAAGACTGACAGAAAATATGAAGTGTTTCCAAGGCAAAGACAAAAGAGCAGCTCCCACATGTCTGTGGCAGCAAGTTCAGGTGAATATATAAAAAATGACTCCATTGCCAAAAGGCCAGATTTGACTATGGAGAAGATGAAGGACTCAAGTTATGGCTGGGAATGTGGCAGCCTGTTAGTGTTTCTCCCAAGAGAAGAGGGATATGTTTCATTCCAAAATCCAGTTGTTTCCCTGTTTTCACTGGCAGTGGGTTTTCCCGACTTTGCACCCTGGGGACCCCAGCAGCAGAATGTCTGGTGGAATCTAAGGCTGACTCAGGGCACTGTGGCTCCAGTGTGCCAACAGGATTATTTAACAGGCTGCTGACAAGTTCCTGAAGTGCTGAATTCCAAGTGGATTCCACACCCAGGAGGCTCGCATCATCTAGCAGAGAAAATTCCAGGCTTACACTGCAAATGGAACGAGGAGGAGCTGATGGGGGGAGAACGACACAGGCAACAGGAGCAGGTTATCCCATAAACCTCAGCATCTCCATGGTGGAATAGCTGGAACAGGCTCTAGGTGACAGCAGAACACTGACTGCAATCCCAGGGCTGGGAAATATGGCAAGGGCACATGAGACAAAGCTTTTCTTTTTTTAATTTGATTTAATTATTTCCCTCGAGAGCACCGAGCCGCTGCTCCTTTGTTAGGTGGGCAGTGGGGGGTTTGGTGAACAACCAGGGAAGCAAAATTCACATTAAAGCTGCTCTATCCAAATCCTATACATCCTACACTCAGACTGAGTCTCAGCTCAAGGCTGAAAAGGTTGGGAGATGGTATTTCTGTGGGCAGAGCAAGAACTTGCCTGAAACCTGAGTCGCATCCATTCCTCCCAGAGCCAATGTGTTTCAGTTTTACTGGGAATTTCAGCGTGGGGGGAGATGAGTCAGACTCCATCCAGCAGGCTGTTTTTATTATCCAGGTCAGAGTCCAGGGCTTTTAAGTCATGCTGCGTTTCAGTCCTGTGCAGAGACAACAGAAATTTTAATTATTTATAGTCATTTACTCTAAAACACCCAGCTATTATGGTTTGTGTGCCGTGTCAGGCAGACTTAGGATCATCCTAGGCTGAATAAAAGACATTTAATATATAAGGGAGTTTAGTGGGTCTTCTCAGGCCCTACTTGTACAAAATAACTGTATCAACAATAATTATAACTGTATCAGTAAGATCTTGTGCCAAATACAAACTTGTTTTAATTTCCCCATCCCTGGAAGTGTTCAAGGCCAGGTTGAACAGCGCTTGGGGCAGCCTGGTCTACTGGAAGGTGTCCCTGCCCAGGGCATGGAATGAGATGAACTTTAAGGTCCCTCCGACCCAAACCATCCCAGGATTCCATGACTTGAGCAAAGGGTGTAGAACCATAAAAGAGCTGGTTCAATATTTACTGAGCCATTTATGGAATAGCAGGAAACTGCCTGGCCCTGCAATCAGTTCAAATACTCCCCCTCTCTCTTCCCAGAGCCCCTCACTGACTCAGTAATCCTTTGGTGGCTTGGAAAGGAAGTTTACTCTCTTGCTTTGCATTCCCTGTCACACAGGGAAAACAGCTCTTCCCAGATTTTTTT
>VZTI01003852.1:213123-266415 GCA_013397865.1 Struthidea cinerea | reverse complement strand
TTTTTTTCTGGAAAGCATCTCCAATCCAGCAACCAATTCTGAAGACGCAGGTTTAAAGCACGGCTGTAAGTTAAAGGCTGCAGTCTGCGGAGCTGCAGGAGTCCTCAAAGTATTCCAAGTGAAAACACAATTACTCCAAGGGAGCGAATTCCAGAGCCGGAGTTGTGCCGTGTGCTTACACGTGCTGCCCATCACGGCCTCAGCTCCCAGAGCTGGTAACTCAATGCCCAAAGTATCCTTCCACCTTGCTGCTCTGTAGATGCTGAAAAGCTTTGGTAGAGAAATCTTTCAGCTTTCTGCAGCGTTCTGTGAGAACTTTGCGGTTCTCACAGAAGCTATGAAAAACACTGCTATGGGTTTTTGCAAACTAACTCTTTATCTTGCACCTGGGTTTGTTATGGTTCTAGCCTTCTGATATTTTGGAATGAGTGTCTTAGAGCTTGACCAATCCCCTCAAGGGGTGGATGGCTGAGCACCCGATTGTCTTATGCCATTCAACACACTCTTTGCGAACCCTGTTATAAAAATGATGAATTAATTAATTAATACAGAAGATTAACTGCTTTCTTCCTCAATTTAGATTCTGTCATTTCTCGCCGTTCTCGGTACTTTATGCTGACAGTGCTCTCCAGGGAAATCACACCCAACGCGTGGGTTTGCTCCTGCGTGTTGCAAGGTTGGTGTAGGTGCTAAAAAGCTGGAAGCAGAGAAATTCTTCAGCCTTTTCTCAATATTCTGTGAGCAGACTGTCTTTCCTATGTAAACTATTTTAAACAAGGTCACAGTTCCATAAACTTCTTGCACCTGCAGGCTGTTTTGCAAGATTGCTATGGCTTTGACTTTGAAAATAGTTTGGAATAGGAATCTGAGGACTTGGCCAATCCACTCAAGGGGTCGATGGCCGAGGAACCAATTACCTATTGCCACTCAACACACTTTTTGCCATCTATCCTACAAAAATAGTCAGAAAATTATGAAAGCAAAAAGCTTCGGCTTCCACTTGTTCATGAGCCTGGACTCTGTGTGGTTTTCTTTATGCGCCTCGGAGGTAACAGCGACAGGTTGGCAGTTTGGGAAGCCCGGGAACGAGCGGGAGCGAAGGTGGGAGCGGCCGACCGCGGCCTCTCCCACGCGAGCGCTGCGTTCCCTTCCTGCCCAAGCCTCACCTTCCCATTCTTTGCCCGAGGGAGCCCTGCTGTCCTGCAATAAGGCCAATCCAGACAACTGATCCTCTGGAGGGGCCTGGGAAGCAACACAGCCACATCTCCAGGCCTGGAGAACAACACAAAAGAGCCCTAAGACTGAGCAAAGCTGCCCTGCAGGGCTCGTCTCCAAACTGCACTTCCCACCCCACCTTGCCTGCTCCACCACTTTGGGCAAATCACCTGTGTTTGGGCTCTCTGCTTCTTCCAAGAGTGGGTTCCAGCTCCAAATTCCCACACAACATCCCTTATATCCCTGGCTCTCCAGCCCCTCTGCCAGCAATTCTCTGCAGCACCGACCCCGTCTACCAAAGAAATTATTAAAAAGCACATTATGAAGCCATCGTTTAAATTAACAATAATAAAAAAGCTGCACTTTGTGCTTGTTTTTGATTAAATCTGAGTGTATCCCGCTGAGAAACGTGCAGAAGGATTCAGTCTTTTGGAGAGGCAATGCCAGAGTCCTGCAAGAAGTGTTCAGCTCTGTCAGTCTGCATGAATTGTGCAGCCAATTTCAGGATATAGGTCATGCACCAGAGCCACACCAGACAGGTACAGGACTAGAACACTCCAATTTTTCTCTCCCAAAAACTAAAAAGGTGAGAGTTAAGGAACTTGGCATCTCCAGGCATTACAGTGTGTTTCCTGGACTGCAGAGATGACTGGGGTTTTGAGCTAAAGCTCCTGATAAATGGCTGCACCTAATACCATGCCTGGCTTAAGAGCTGAGCTCATCTGGAATGTTTCTCCATGTCCCTTCCTATGCTTTTTGAATGCCAAAGTAGAGGTTCTGAATTATTTTCCTTTCTAGTGAGCTCTTTGGTTATCAGCATTGGCCAGGAGTGCAAACATCCCTAATTTTATAGAGAGATTCTGCGACAGCCTCACTTTTTCCCTGGTTTTACACTCTGTGTACACCTGATGGGCTTTATTCCAATGAGGCTGCATGAGCCAGCTGGGATGAACATGGAAAAATCAAGCACTGTGACTGCTTTCAGCTGCATGAAACTGCCTCAGATTTATCATGGAATAGCTCATTTATGCTTTCACATAAACCACGGAGGGAGTTTAGAGATCCACAGATCTCTTGAAGTGGACAAGGCCCTGGGGGTCTTGGTGGACAAGAAGCTGTTCCTGAGCCATGAGTGTTCCCTGGGGGACAAGAAGGCCAAATGGGATCCTGGGGTGCATCAGGGAGAGCATTCCCAGCAGGTCAGGGGGTGATCCTGCCTCTCTGCTCAGCCCTTTGAGGCACATCTGGGGTGCTGTGTCCAGCTCTGGGCTCCTCAGGACAAGAAGCTCCTGGATCAGGCCCAGAGGAGGCTGCAGAGGTGATGAAGGGACTGGAGCACCTCTGATGAGGAAAAGCTGAGGGAGCTGGGGCTCCTCAAGAGGAGACACAGCTGAGAGGAGACCTCTGTATTGTGTGTAAATATCCAAAGGGTGGGTGCCAGAGCATGGACCAAGCTCTGCTCCATGGGGCCCAGCACTGGGACACGAGAACAGGCAGAAACTGATGGCCAGGAGTTCCACCTGGACAGGAGGCAGAACTTCTATCCCGAGCAGTGAACAGAGACTGAGGAGTCTTCCTCACTGGGGATATTCCAGAGCTGTCTGGACACAATCCTGTGCCCTGTGCTCTGGGATGACCCTGCTGGAGCAGGGAGGTGGGACCAGATGCCCCCACTGTGGTCCCTTCCAACCTGACCCATTCTGGGATTCTGAGCAGTGAAAGAGAAAGCAGTGTCTGGTTCCATTCCTAAAACCTTCACAATGTGCCCTTTTCAGCTTCTCCTTCCCCACTGACGTTTTCCTGCTGCATCACAAGTGCTTTTCAGGGCAGTTCAGCCTTAGCTGCAAACAGTGATTCCAGTTTTAAGTGGATTATCAAGCCACTCTCCCAAGCAGTAATGCAATGCCTGATGAGGCTGCTCACACTCTGCCCTTCAGAAACTCCTCAAGTTAAGTCACGGGCAGGCAGCAGGTCAGGGGCACAGCTGTCGCTGTGAAGTACCAAGAATGGCGAGAAACGACACGATCCAAGTTCAGGAAGAAAGTGGTTATTTAATTATAATTGGGTTTATATAACTTGGTTCTCAAAGATGACAGGAGGTTATTGGATCTTGGACCAGCCACCCCTTGTCCTATTGGCCAAAGCTCACAACACCTACTGCAAAATATTATTTCACTGTGTACCATAACTACTCTGAAAAATGGATCCCAGGTGCACAGATAAAACTCAGTTTACAAAAACCCGTAGCAGTGTTTTCATAGCTTTCATGAGAACCACAGAGCTCTCACAGAATGCTGCAGAAAGCTGAAAAATTTCTCTCCCAAAGCTTTTCGGCATCTACACACAGTGATCCGGGAGTGGGACAGCCAGGACACAGTGGCTGAAGAGCATTTTAACTCAGGGAGGCAAAAAATGAGTTATGCCAGGCTGAGCTGTCAGGCAGGTGTAAGGCAGAGACAGAGCTACTGAAACGTGTCTGATGCCACCTTTGATGCCACCTCGGATCCATCTGTCTTCATCACACTGAAGAAATTACATCGCCGAAAACCCCAATGAAGATCTCATCATTTACCCACAATCAGGGCTGTCTAATCACCATATTGCACTTCTATGCTCTACTGGCTATTCTAGTATTGGAAAAAAGGGTGGGTCAAAGCACAGAGCTTCTCTGCTCATGGCAGGCCCTCATTCCCAATTGTCCAGGCAGATATAAAGGCTGTCCACGCTGCACAGCGCACGCAGGGAGGCTGACGTGCCCCAAGAGCACTGAATTTATTATCCATGCACACAGCTCTCCATCCAGCACGTGAGCAAGAGGGAGAGCACAGTCCTCGCAGTGAGTTTTTCATCAACCAACACCCCTGAAATACCTCAGCCACCTTTCACAGGCAGGTGTGGCAGAAGAAATTCAGCAGATGTAAAACCATTTCGGAATAAGGAGGAGAGCAAAGTCCTGCGAGAGCCCACACGGAGCTGGGGGATGCTTTTCCAGGTGGCCGACCTGTCCAGGACACCATTTCTGAACCCTCTCCAGAGCATTATCTTCAGTTTCAAGTGATGGGCCATGGTGCAGGAGTGTAAAGCAGCCAGGTTAGAGCCTTCCTCCCCTCCTGTAGACATGTATTTTGGTCCACCTTGACTTCTGTGAAGCAAAAACAATTGCTCGAATTTCTCATCAACAAATCCCATAAAACAAAATGCTCTCTTATTCTCCATTTCACTCCAAATCCCAGAGAAACTTGTGATGTTGGAGGGCAAGTTATTTCTTTTGGCTGGCCTTGCCAGAAAAAACGGCATGCTTTATTTTCCTCTTTACAGGATTCATATTGTGTTAATAAAGTACTGTTGATTCCCTCTGGCTGACTCTGCAGGAAAACTATTCTCCCAAAGCTTCTAGTCTGGGTTAAAGTAATCTTGCTTAAAACTGCCCATAATTGTTTCAGTCTCTTAAGTTTAATGCTGAGCACTGGAAATTCTGCCAAATTTGAGTCAGGACTGGGCATTCTATGCTGGCAGGAGAAGCTGACCAAAGGTAAGGAATTCAGTAAACGCAGGGGGAATTTGACCCGGCGTTTCTCTGAGCCAGCTTCTGTATTTTTGACCTTGCTCTGAAGAGAACGGAAAGATAGGACGAAATCAAACCAGATGAGAGCTGAATGGGAGCTGCACACTCCAGAGCACTCGTTATTCCATCAGCCAAGGCCCCCGGAGCCCTGGAGCAGTCCCTGGGGGCAGTTCTGCCTCCTCACCCCACTCTCCTCTCCTCTCCTCGCTGCTGGCTCGACAGGAGCGCATTCCTCCAAAGGCTGGAGACAGGCAACGGGAAGCTGACCCTGGAAACAAGCCTGGGGACAGCCCGACTGGGAAAGAGGGGGAGCAGCCCTCCATCCTTGGAGACAGTCCCTCAGGGAATACAGCTCTGGCAAACACAGCACGATCAACAACTCCAAACGAGAAGGAAACGCACTCGAGGAACTTCAGACCTAGCAAAGCAAGCATGGGGGCAGTGCTGGGTGTCAGTTTTCCCTCCAGGGGCAGGGATGGGACATCCAGGTGTCCTTAGATCCGTGAGGATCTTGCAGTGTTACCTCACACCAGGTTTACCAGCAGCTCTGCCCAAGGCTGTTCTGCGCTGCAGGAGTCAAGCCAGAAATCCTGAATAGCCTTCCAGGGATCTGCGTTCCAGTCCCTTTAATCTTCTTCCCATTTCCATGCTGTGGTGGGTGTATTTAATGTCCTCTAGGTTTGTCTGAGCCTTCAGCACAGCTTAGTTGGTATCAGCTCTTGCAAAGCAGTTCAGTTGTATCAGTCAGGATGTGATTTCTCCCAATCCTCAGTTAATTCAAATTTGAGCTCTGAGAAAACTTTGGGCAACGTTTTTCGAGTGTGTGGAGGGAGGGACATGCAAAATCAGAGCACCAGAACGTTTCATGAGTGTCAATATTACAAAATATTTCTTCTGATTGTGGCAGGTTTTCTTTTAACTTAGGCTGATACTGGAAGAATAAGTCTTTTTGGTTTTCCTTGGCATTATTCATGCCCAAGCTGCCTTTGATTTCCATTCAAAAACCTAGGAGTAATTTGCAGTGCTACAGTCCATGTCCCCAATTATCTCAAGGAGAACAACCTCTTGCCATCTTCAACCAGGAATGATTTGTCAGAATTTTGAAGGGAAGAAAATTTTTAACAATCCTTTTCCCTCGTGGTTTTTACAGCAGGAATCGGGATAACCAGGAGTCCTGGCAGAGAAAGCTCATACCCCAGCCCACCTGAAGGGGAGCAGAGATTCCCATTTTTCCATTCCGCTAATTGCTATCCCTAAAAGACCCTGAAAGGATCCAAGAAGGATCCTTGGAAAGGTAATAACTTTTATGACAAAGCAGAACAGACTCTTTCGCTGTAAGAACTCAAAGCAGCTTATGAACAACTGCACTGGGTCAGCCAAAGGTCTACCTTTCCTGGCCAGTAACACCACATGGAATAAAACTATCAGGGAGAATTACCACATTCCTCATTTAGGTCCGTCCCCTCCAACAACTGTTCCCAGCTATTACTCGGCTTTGAAGTTCCCTTCTCCCATTTCGGATCTAAGGCAGGCACTGGGGACCCCAAAGACCATTCTAATTATGATAGTTACTATAATAAAGGATATCACCTTTCCCCACAAACCTTGCGTCCTCGTTCCTCCGTGGGAATGCTTTTCCTCGCGCATTGTTGGCCTCACAACACTCGGCCTTCGATTTTCAAAGCCGAATATTTATCCAGAACAATAAAGTTTCTGATCCTCCAATTACCCTCCACTGAAATGCTTCCATGCATAACAACCACACGTACAAGCAAACACTGGGAGGATCAGGACCCGAGATAAAACATCAGTTGTAATGTGTCTG
Organism: Struthidea cinerea; assembly: GCA_013397865.1. Lineage (NCBI taxonomy): Eukaryota > Metazoa > Chordata > Aves > Passeriformes > Corcoracidae > Struthidea > Struthidea cinerea. The sequence continues at coordinate 259,810 of VZTI01003852.1, read as the reverse complement.
TGTCCAAACTCATTAAAGATGATAAGAAGCCCGTGGAAATCAATCTTGCTTTATAAGTAATGCTGTATTTGCCCAGGTTATTTTTCCTGGAAGTGGTTTTCAAAGAGCTAAAGAAAGCACACACACACAAAAGGGAAAAGAAAAAAGAAACCACCGCAGCAAAGACACCTAAAATAAACCAGCACTGCTATTTAAGCAGCCTGAGAGAATCCATATCGGGTGGGGTTACAGAAATAGGCAAGAACTACAAAACTGATGAGGGTTTTATTTCTTTAAAGATCTCCCCCCTCCTTGTTTGTGTCCCTTTTCTGCACGCAACACCCCTCTGTCCCTCCACTCAGCGCGTACACCATCACTCATGCCTCCTCTTCTGCACACAGCCCGCGTCCTTTCTTCCCCTGAGAAGAGTTAAACACTCTTATTCCTCCAAAGAACAATTTATTTTTCCTGACAAGGCCTTTTATGCAATTAGCTGGAGAAGCCGTAGCCAAAAAGAAAGAATAACACATGTAAAACCAGGCCAGAGAACAGAGTAGGTAGGAACTTGTTGAGTCTATTACCAGACAAAATGTTTAAATCGATGGTGTGTTCTCATAAATCAAAAGCCAGATTTGGCCCTAACTATAACCATCCCTGAGCAATGTGGAATTGAGAGAAAACACTTTAAAAAAATTCTGAAGCTCCTGAAATGAGGCAGGGAGGAAGCAGCAGAGGAGACAAGCACAATGCAGGCTCATCTCCCAGGCAGAGAATTTATTTTACAGGTGAGAATGGAGGTGCCACAGCACTCAGAGCCTGCCAATCACACCGACTTGTCCCAGTCTGGTGGTGATTTGGAGACATGAGAGAACCATTTGAACCTAGTTAAAACTTGGACATTTATGTGGGGTTTTGTGCTGTAACAAATATTGAGCCCAGAAGAGCCAGAATTCTTTGCTACAGATCAGAGACAAAAGGATTTGCACTGCAGACCATAAAAGATCATTCTTTTCCAATTACGCCTGACAGGACTGAGTTACTGTGAGAGGAGTAGGTTTGGAGCAGTAACAGTGAACCAGAGAACATAATGTAATTTGAGAAACAGCACAAAAACCTCATCACATCCTTTTCTTTTTCAGCTGGGAGTGCAAGATCACATCTTTTCACCCCTCCATCCTTGTTCATCCCTTTACTCTTCCACTTGAGCTGCTCTGATTCAGATTTAGGGCCCCCATTCATCCCAGTTAGATGGCTTTTCTGTAAAGCTGTTTGCCAAGCCCATGCTCTGCTTCCGTTGACAGGATTTCACTGCTTTCCAGAAAAGTAATGGATTTCTCACACACCAGTTTCTAAAGGCCCCTTCTTCAACAGCACCCTCCTCAGCACAGCAACTTCAGTAGTGGTGCTAAAGCAGTGGCTCTGACCCAAAGAAGGATCTTTTTGCCTGCTGTGAACTCTGGCAGTCCCCAGTGCTATTCGCAGCAGTGCAAGCACAGCTCCCAAACCCAGCTTGCTGTTCGGTGCCTGGGAACACACAACGGGGAGCAGGTCACCCACAGGAGCCATCCCCAGCTCCCTGCCCGCAGGCTTTGGGCTCCTGAGGCTCTAAGGGCCTGCCCAGGCTGCTGCTGGGGTTTGTCTCACAAGGAGGAGGTTTCTTCTCAGTCCTGTCCTTCCTTCCCACCTTGTTCACTTCCGTTCAGCCCCCGAGTCCAGCCCCACCATGCGGTTTTATAAACTTCATTTGTTCCATTTGGTTTTACTAGAGCTGCATCCTCCCCAAGAAATCCGGGACAATTTGCTTCTGCTTTCGCTTGCAGTGCTTCACGCATTGTCAGCACTCCCACTGAAGCAATCACACTGCAAATAAGAGTTGCTTCTTCCAGTTCTGGCATTTACACGTTTTTATGAGACGCTGGGAAAGTACAATTGGATATTTTTTCCCCCCCTCTGCAAACACTGAGACAGTAATAAGTAACAGATTCACGGAGTTCTGACTCGGATCTAGGTGCCTCTGACATGTACCATGTCTTTCAAATGTATTACACACTCTAATGCTCCTGTTATCAAGAGCTTAAGCTTATTACGTTCTCCTCTCCCCATCAAGAGTGGAACCAGGGAGGATTCCCACCACGCAGCTCCCCTCCACACTTGCCACAAAACAAAGCAGCCTGCTGGTGGCTGCAGTCGGCAGCAACTTCTTGCATCAGCTGGGTTCATTTTCTTACCCTGTTATTGCCTCTAATCATGAACATTTCAGTGTTTGTAGGAAGTTTCAAAAGGGGAAGGCGGTTAAAAATTATTTGAACAAATATTATTGTGAGGCAAACCCCAAATCACTCCACAAGGTTTGGGACCTCCTCCTAATTCAAGAGCTGTTCATGGGGAGTGTCTGGTGGGACCCTCTTCAGCCACAGACGATGTGTGGCTTATCTGATGGCACAAAGATACAGGAATTTAAAATTATAGAGTGGTTTGGGGTTAGAAGGGACTTTGAAGATCATTTATTCCCACCCCACACCTTCCACTAAACCAGGCTGCTCCAAGCCCCATCCATCCCGGCCTGGGACACTTCCAGGGATGAGGCAGCCACAGCTTCTCTGGCTGCTCATTTTATCCTGGTGTTTCCAACCGCAAACCAAAGAATTTAGGTCCAGTTGAGTCCAAATTTACATCCTAAGGCAAAGGCATGAGACAAGCCATTGTGATGGCTCTGAGTAGAACGCTGCCAGAAAGTGAAGGGGGAATGAAAATTGAGATTCATTACGTTTCAAGTGGACTTTTGACCAGGAAGATGAATGGCTGCATTTTTCTGGGCAGATTTACAGGCCAAATGAATCCCTGGTTTAACCTCTGAACTCAGAGGGTTTCATAAAGGGAGGAATTTGCCTATCGGGGTCACGCATGGGAATTCCCAGGCACTACGAGATTGAAGTTGTGGTCATTTCAACCGAGAAGAGAAAGAGGAAAACCCACAAGAGGGTGGGTAGGGAAATAAGATTTAAAAGCTCTGCTTCCAGCCCATCAGACAGCAGTGGATACGCACAAGAAAAAAGCAGATGCCCAGCAAGAATCAGAACATCAAAATATTTGGTACTGCCTGCTCTCAGGTCACTGATGACCATGGAAAATCACATCCTGCATTGCCCTCAACCAAAAACCCCACTGATCCCTGACTGGTTAATAAATGCCTGACCCTCTTTCCACGAAAAGATGGGCATGGTCTTCTCCTCAGCTCGTTTTTTCACATAAGCACCTGCTGAAGCTGCTACAAAATAAAAAGGTGAGAGGAGCCACATCACCCCAAACAGCTGCACCAGCTGGGAGGAGAAGAATCACACAGAAAATACAGATTATAAACCAGAATCCCCTTCCCAAAATTCAGGATATGGTAGAATTTCTACAGCACTCAGATGTGCTCATCATACATACCTAAAGGTAAATGTCACAGAATGGTTTGGGTTGGAGGGAACCTTAAAAATAATCTAATTCCAGCCCCCTGCCATCTCCAAGAGCTGTAAATGATTTAAATGTGAAAAGGGGAGTACAAATACCAAACATAACATCAATAAATATTGAAAGCTGGCCCTGATATCATTTTCAGTGGGCTCCCAGCTGATTTTTCACCCACAGTGCATTTGCCTTCCCTTCCTCCCAGCTGGCACTGAAGTAGCAACAGCCTCAACAACAGATTTTGGGAAGTTTTTTACCGTAAAACCAGACTTGTAGCAGCATTTAAGGCTGCATTTAACATAGAATTGAGCTATTTTCTGGCTGTTTGTAAAAAATGGAACACGAGCTAACATTAAATAATAGCTCATGCAGGGTTTTGAGGCTAAATTCCCATTCTTACTGGATTTTTTTAAAGCACACTGACAGCCCTTTGTTGGTGCAGGCTGGTTTCTGGGAATGCAGTGACCAAGGATTTGCATCTGTTTGCATATAGAACTTGTAACTGTTGAACAAGCCAGAGGTCCCAAGCACAGATGAATGTTTGTTGATTCTGCCCTAATTGGCGCTGCATTAATAGCAGCAAGAGATCCCAACCCTACACGTGGTGCTACAGAAACAGAACAGATGCTCTGTTCCAAGGATCTCAGCTTAAAACTGAGCCTGCAGCTTAACAGCAGCCTAGGAAAGTCCCTTAAGGTACCAGTTGTTTAAAAAAAAAAATGAAAACAATTTTTAAGAATCGTGTTGACCTTTCTGAGCTCTTTTCTTCTCCAGGGAAATTTAATTTCATTTAGAGGAAACGTTACCGTGCTGTTTGAAAGTAGCACGAGGGTTTTTCTGCACTGTCAGAATTTTCTTTGGAGCAGAAAAACCTTCCTGATGTTACCAAACAAACAGAAAATCTTAACAGCCATATTCCAACAAGCAGCAAAAAGGGAAGGAAGTTAAAGGGTCTTATCAGTGTAAATGGTCTTTGGGGCTGAAGTTATTATCTGTATTGTTGAACCTCTTTCTGAAAGGCCTGGAAGCTCCCTGTGTTATCCATGAAACCTTCCCACAACATCACTCGTAGCCCCTTCACAGCTTCCATCACCATCCGGTTGTGTAAGTCCACTGGAAATTCAGGAGTGGTAATCCTCCCATGGAAATGCAATCTGGAATTTAGAGAATAAAACCTGATTTAAGCAAAATATCTCTTCCTTAAAAAAGAAAAAAGCTGGATGTTGAAAGCAGTGAGTTGGGCTATGAACATAAATAATGGAATCCCAGAATGGTTTGGGTTGGGAGGGACCTTAAAGCTCATCCAGTGCCACCCCCTGCCATGGGCAGGGACACCTTCCACTAGCCCAGGGTGCTCCAAGCCCCATCCAGCCTGGCCTTGGGCACTTCCAGGTATAAACACTTTAATCTACATCTCTCAGCCAGGAAGTAATGTGCAGTCCTAAGGATTGCAGTTTTTCATGGACCATGGCATAACAGACATGGATTGATGACTGTTTTAATTAATTTGCAGGACAAAAAGCCACTGCCATAAGAAGCTTCCCCACTATCTAACGTCTTTGTCAACCAGGAGAAAAATGATGGATTTGAATTCCTTTTCCACTTTTGTTTCTCCCACAGGCACATCACGGGCAGGTTTCCTGACTATCCCCCCGAGAACACAGGCGGTTCCAAGGCTATTTTTATTGAAAAACATCCAGAGCAGGTACTGTCCCTCTTTTCATGAAAAAATTTCACGAGGTTGGAGAAGGAATTGCCACAAAACATGTCTGTTTATTTAAGCACCAATTTTTCCTAACTGTGACTCTGGTTCTCCAAGAACCTTATGGTTCAAAGCTTTTTGTTGCAAGTGAAAGGATGTTGTTTTTTTTTTCCCAGGGTGTTTCCAATCAGGTACCAAAATCTGTTCCCTTTCAGGCTGTGCAGCCTCTCAATCGCGACTGAAGGTGCTCAGGTGATGGACAAAAAGTAGAGAACAACAGCAGAGAAGAACAGCAGAGAAGAGTTTCTTATGCAGGCAGGCCTCAGCCTTGATTTACTGCCAGGGCTCATTAAGCAAATTTAACATCCCGGTGAAGGAAGTATCTTGGTTTATCTCGTGTGTTGTAGTGAACTCGGTTGTTTTTCCTGGTCAATCCCTCTCCTGATCCCTCTCATGGCTAATGGAAGTGGCTGATAATCTCTTCCTCTGATCATCTGGGTTTCATGCAGGGAAAGTGATTAAGGCCAGCTGAAGGCAGTGGTCGGCACTTGGAGCCACTTCCACCCATCCCGATGAGCCAAGCAGGATAAGGAGTCTGCTGGGGGAAAACAGGAAGCAGGACTTGGCCCTTGAGTGAACCATAGTGCTGGGCTAGGGAAACCGAGAGGTCAAAACCTGAATTCTGTGGTCCTTAAAGCTCCACTTCTAAGACTGTTGCATGATTTTTCTGCAACTGGTGCTCCAACACAGGTGTGGTAAAAGAGGGTTTCTGTAGAATCACAGAATGGTTTGGGTTGGAAGGGACCTAAAAATCACCTCATTGCAACCACCTTGACACCTTCCACTAGCCCAGGTTGCTCAGAGCCCCATCCAGCCTGGCCTCGAATGCTTCCAGGGACAGGGAATTTTGGGTTCAGCCCTCCCTGGGATCACAGGGCAGGAAAGCCTGGGGCACCCAGCAGTCTCTGTGTGGTTTGGGAAGGGGTGTAAAGACAGGCCCAGCACAGAGCACAGCCCTAACCATCAGCTACTGTGCTAAAAATGCAGGAAAACTGCTGCCAACAGCTCCCCGTGCCTCACTAAAACTGAGTTTGGGGCATGCTCCTGGTTTTAGCCAAGTTCAGGGGCCACTGAGGTCTGCAGCCAGGGAAGGAGATCCTCGGTTCAGTTTTCAGCCTCTAAAGCAGAAACCCGTGCCAGAGTCAAGAAGGCTTCGTTGGCTGCTGGGAGCAGCCAGGAGCCACCCAGCAAGTGAGGGTTAATGCTGGAGAGGGGTTTGGGGAGTGTGATGCTAATTAGACCTGCTGCCATCAAGGAGAAACACTACAAGGCATTGTTCTGAGCAACACTGGATATGGAGGTGGATGCTGGAGGAATGGATTTAACCTTCCTGTCCTGCTCCCAGCTTTCAATTCCCACCTTCAGCTGTTTTGTTGCCTTGCCTGAGCATCTGCTTTTTCTTTGCATGAAAAAATGGAAGCCAGAAGTCTGGAGAGGTTGTTTCAGTCTGGAGAGGTTGTTTCAGTCTGGACAGGTTGTTTCACTGCTTGTTTTCCCTGCACCCTAGGAAAAAAAAGTCTTCCTCTATTTTCCTAACAAATTTTCACTAGCAATTATCTGATTTTCACTGTTTTAGGGCCTGTTTTTTCTCCCTTTTTAGCCAGCAGAATGTGCGTCACGGCCTTAAGAGATCTCCACCAAGCAGTTGGGCCAGAGAAAGTTCAGAGCAATCATGATTTTACCTGAATCTCAGACAACTTTTTTTTTTTTTTTTTAAACACTGAGTCAGCTGCATATTAAAAATCCCTGGGTTTGTTCCACACTGGGCAGCACAGGAAGGGAAATCCCGGCCCCACTGAAGCCGATGGGAGTTTTGTCCTTGACTCCAGGGGGGACAGGAGTTCACCTCTTGTCTGTTTTAGCTCCTGTGCAGGGGTTGGTTAGTCCCACGTCAAACTCCATGAAAAATCCAGACTAAACTGTATTTTAAAAGCCAGCGTTTTATAAGACTTGGGTAAAGACACTTTGGGGAAAATAAAATACAAATTAATCACTTCACGAACCATTGCTGCATTATTATACATTCTATATTTCTCCATCCTTTGACAACCCTGACCTTACTTGACTTTGGAATGCAGCTGGCCTTCTGCACAAACTGCTTTTCCATGACATTTTCCAAATACCTTTCCAAAAGATGTTGCCAAAGACATCCCAAAGCTATTTGGTGCTTCAGTCAGAAAAATAAGTGCTGTCCTTTGCCTGAAAAGAAGCTTTTCTCTACTTCACTTACTCTTCTAGAGAAACTCAGCATTCCAGCACATCGGTGTAATCTCCCTGCATCTGTTCCAGATTTCTATCCCTAATGGGTTTTTATGTTTTGCTCCACAGATAATCATCAGATGTGACAATTTTTAGCTTTGCCCTTATCCTGCTGCCAACAAAATTACGATCTTTTCCTGTAGTTCATTAAGTCTCATCACCATGAAAACAAGCCAAGAGAGTTGCCATTTAGCAGGCACTTCCCCCTCTCCCAGCTCCCCCTCATTTCCAGTATTAAATAACATTCCAAAAGAAAAAAGAAAAAGAAAGGTGTCAGAGAAGGACTCAAAGCCTTTAAATACTCTGATTATTTCAAGTTAACCATACAGGAGGAGGGAAACTGTACTTGGGCCTCTGTTAAATTGCACAACACTTCAAATATTCACCTACAGACAGCAATCCACCCTCCCTAAAAAACCACACCAAAAACACTCCATAAAGAAGAGACATTTCCTAGATTCCAACATAACTTCTTTATACAGAGTTAATATTCCAAGAAAGGAACTTTCCCCTCCAGGAATACTGGGCTGTGCCCCTGGAAAGTGTTGGTGTTCAAACTGGTGTTAGAGCCAGGCTCTGAGGCTGCTCTTCATGCCTTAGGTTTTAACTTTTCTGTTTTTCAAATCCTGCACTGCCTGGCGTGTCACTCTGAAGTTCCCCGTGCCCTGTTCGTCAGCTGCTGCTCTCTCACGCTGGGCAGACATAACAAAGCCTCTCCAGGTTTGCTCTCCAAGGACACCTTGTTGTCCCAGGCCCCAAAATGTCTAAACTAAAGCCTTTCAGAGGAGGGGCAAGCTTGGGGAAATTACATCATTAACTGAAGTTATAATTGGAGAATTAACCCTGAATATGCAAATGGACCAAGCTTATAAAAGTGTGAAGAACCCGTGACCCGGGGTCCATCTTGGGTGGAGGCTTTTGACTGCCCAGGGTGTACCTCTGAAGGCCCTTCAAATAAATACCGACTTTTATTCTCTTAATCTTGTCTAGCCTCTGGTTTTAGGTGGCCCCCTCAAGGCATCACTCTCACTGCCACAGCTGGAGATCCAGCATTCCCAAACTCACTCTCTATCCCTGCTTTTCTTTTACGCCCACAACTCTAAAAGACAAGAAGTTCAAGTAAGGTCGTCTTTCAAGGAAGAAGGGAAGGGTTTGTTTCTGAAGAAGAACATTTACCTCGGGTATCACCTCACCTGAGCCAACACCAAACTTCCTGCGGCTGAGGACAGCAGAACAAGTGAGTCCTGCTGGCAAGCTGGAAGTTTTCTTATACTTGGCTCATATAAAGCAGCAGCATCAGACATTTTCATTCATAGGCTGCACTCTGGTTTAGTGCCCAGCTCTTTCCCCTCAAAAAAGAAGCAGATTTGCACTGCAAGATTTTAGAAACATGGTTGAACTGATACAGAAAAGTCAATTCCACTTTTATGTGGTACCAGTTTAAAGGAAAATGTCTTTTCAGCCTCTGAAGAAAACGTTACTGGAGAAGAATCCTCACTGGCACAATAGGAGTCCTAGGAAAGACTGGGAAAAAACACAAAGAGGCTAAAATTCATCTGCTCCCACTGAATGACAGCGTCTCCCTCAGTATTAAGAGTTTGCTAACTGCTTTCTGCATCATTTCAAAAACAGGCAACCTAGCAAAGAAAAGGGGAGTCCACAACAGCTTAGGAAGACATCTGCTTTTCTCTTTCCACTATGAAGGAAAAAAACCCATACTCAAATGTAGGTGAACTGCCTACTTATCTCCCACTAACCTTTGCTTGCCATTCCCTTTCTTTCCCCCTCTTTCGTCAGATTGTTCAGGCATCTCCTTGCAGCTGGAGGGGAAGTGGTTCTGTAGGAAAGAGCAGAAGCCACTCGAGGTTAGAGACACGGGCAGCTTCCCCCAGCTCCCAGCCCTCTGCAATCACAGAGCTGCTTGGAGCAGAGCTGCAGAAGCTGCAGCAAGGCCGGGCAGAAGGATGAGGACACTTCAGTGCCACCACAGCAGGTTCACGAGAACAGAAACTCTGTCTAACCCCTTCCAGCATCATCCATCTGGGCAAAAACATGACAGCAGATCCTTCCACTTTGGAGTCTGGATGCACTGAAGGCACTGCTGCAAATGGAAACCTTTTGTCAATCATGTGTGGATGCTGAAAAGCTTTGGCAGAGAAATCTTTCAGCTTTCTTTGCAGTTCTCACAGAAGCTATGAAAAACACTGCTATGGGTTTTGTAAACTAACTCCTTATCTTGCACCTGGGTTTGTTATGGTTCTAGCCTTCTGATATTCTGGAATAAGTGTCTTAGAGCTTGACCAATCCCCTCAAGGGGTGGATGGCTGAGCACCCAATTGTCTTATGCCACTCAACACACTCTTTGCGAACCCTGTTATAAAAGATGAATTAATTAATTAATAAAGAGCAGAACTGCTTCCCTTCTGAAATTGTACCATTCCTCGTCATCAGTGCCGCTCACAGCGACAATCACGTGTGTGTTCACAGGCATCCTGCTGGATAAAGCCACCCCAGAGAAGCTGGGAATGGTTCTGGTTACCCTCTGCAGGCAGGGCAGAGCAGAGGTGGAGGTGACAAGGTTGGATTTCTGGCTGGGTAGGAACACTACTGTAAAGGATACACTTGGAGTAGCTCTGTTGGTTTTGGATCCACCAGGCCCTGCTGGGACACTAAGAACCCATTTTGAACTCCAGTCAAATCTGTTAATCTATCCCAGGGAATGAAACGCTTCGCTGCTTATCACCCCAGGATGTGACCGAGCGGTGCTTGGGGTTTGAATTACCATATTTAATTAAATGAAAGACACTGAAATGCTTGGGGAGAGCCACTAATGGAACTGCCCTGGCTGCAAAGCACAGCCCTTGTCGTTGTCCCCTTCCAGCATCCAGTACATTCAAAGGCATAACCTGAGAAAACAAATATCTTCACTGTCACAGGAAACACACCTGACAGCTGGAAAGGTTTTATTTGCTTCTCTTTCGTGGTACTGCCAATATTAGTGGTCCACTAATAAACTTCGATGGATTTTCTGATTTAGATTCATTAGTAAATGATCTCAGAATTCCTCTCAGGGACAAGAAAGATGCCTAGAAACAAGAGAATGGTAGAAGCAGCAAATTTTCACCCTCTGCCTTTTTCAGATAATAAAGTATAAATGGCCAGGAACTAAAGATATGGGAATTGATGGAGCTGTACCCAGTTTTATCAGCTGCTGCTTGCTTGCAGGGATAAAGATGCTGAGCTATCCATGGGTATCTGTCCGAGTTTGTGACAATATCTCTACCCAACCTCCCTCACCCACTAGAACAATTCAGTCTTTAGCCACATATTGAAATAAAACACACCTCGGGGCAGTCTCTCAAAATCCATCCCTATAAAAACCAATCTGCCTTACAAACACCAGGACAAATTCATAAGCTGGCTCGGAGTCCAGAGGGAACTTTGAGTTGTGTGTCACGAGAATATTCTGCTTCTGGATGGCTTCAGGAACTGGTCTTGCTCCATAAAAGCCCTCATGGTTTGGGACAGAGGAATCAGCCCTTTCCTAATGATATACTGGGATAGTCAGCACCTGTGCTGGAGTTTGCAGGTGCCCTCAGCACAAAAAGGCTTCTTTTAATGGTCTGGAATTCAGAGAGTGCAGCCTTGTTGGGTATTGTGTTTTCCCAATCACATCCCTCCCTGTGTCTTTCAGGTTGCTGAAGAACTGGCTGCCAAAAGGGAGGCAGAGAAAAAAGAAAAGGAGAAGAATGGAAAAGAAGAAAAGGAAAGGCCAGCAGTAAAAAAGCCACCAAAAGTTGGAAAGCAAGTAAGGCAATAAAAGCAGGTTGTGAAGCCAGAGACAAAGCTCAGGTATGGGCAGAGGCTGTTCAGGGACATTAAACTGGTCACCAAAGATCCAGGCTTGGGTTCAGGAGACAAAGAACTGGCTGAGGTTGGTCTCTCTGTGTCTTTCCATGACCTCGATGATTCTGGGGAACTTTTTACCTCTCGTATTTTAGGAATGGCCACGACTGAGCTCAGTGGGAAGAGCTGATGGAGGTGCAGATTGTCAGGGATATAAATGAGTGCAAAATACACTTTAGGGCTTTGAGATCTCATTGCCAGGACAGTCAGACAGGTAACCGAGAGGTAACCAAGCATTCCCACTTTTAATGTGGGTACAGAGAAGTTAATTACTGCCACCCCTTGTAGAATTAGGAATTAAAGCCTTGGTCTTACTCAGATACCCACCTCAGAGCTTGTGTGGATTTCAAACCGATTTTTAAACCACATTAACCAGCATTTCACAAACACGTAAATAAGCCATGCATTTTCAGCCCACGTTCTCAGGGTAGCAACTATTTTTGTCTCAAATGTCAGTGGCCACCACTTCATGTACAAAATACCCCCTGAAATCTTGGAGATGAAGGGCTGCCTTCACAGAAGACACGCTTCCAAATTATTTCAGGAGCAACTTCACAGAGCAGAACACCTGTGAAACAGAGCAGTGACCAAAAAGGGCATCTTCAAAAGCAAGCTGTGCAACAAAAATTGTAGGCTTTTGCTGAAGCAGCAGCTTTTGTTTCTCATTTACTCTCTAGTAGAAACAAAAGTTGAAACAATATATTTTTTTTTAATAAGGGTCATTAATCTCTCACTAAATATGTGGAGAAGAAGGGGGAGTTTTCTAGGGCAAAGCTTACTCTTCACTGCAAGTTTTACACAAATTAATTTGAAGGCCTAACCCTAGAACAAATATATATCAAAAAAAAAAAGATGCTTTTCTTGGACAACATCCATTAATCTGGCCAAAGCTCTCAGAACATCTAGCCAGCAACCTAAATTACATGAATTTAGGAAGCATCAGTCAATTTAATTGGAAGGCAGATACCTAAATGTTAACTTGTAAATGAGCACCTTGAAAATGCCATTGGGGGTTTGGGGTGGGGGATTTTTTCCCCTTTGTAAATGAAAATACACAGCAGGCTGAAGGAGCAAATACATAAATGTTTTTCAAGCTCTTTAAGCCTGATTGCCTAAATTTGCTGACTAGGAAGGGTTGTGGCTGCTCCTGTGCAAACAAGAGATGTTTTTAAGCTCTGGGCACACTTGTCTTCAGTCAGTCACTTGTTACTGCGACCAGTTTGTTGGGTGACACTGTCACACAGCACTGGTGAAGCTCCTGAAACTGGATGGCACCTCCGCCCCCATCTGCTTAAAAACCTGACTTTCACCAGGTAAAAAACTTGATTCCTTCTTGGTTTTGCACATTTTAGTAGATGAGAACCAACACCAGCAAAAATGTGTCTCAATCCCCTCGCAGCCTCTGCAAGGCTGTTTTGAAAACAGGGGTGAAATAACAGCAGAGAGCTCTGGGGTTTTATAACTTCGTGTCAGTCCCATCTCCTCAGCCATCACACAAGTCCTGTCAAGTAAAATTCTGAGCCATTATATCAGGTTCTCTATGGTTCGTTGAGAAAGAACAAAGGGAACATTCTCTCCAAGGTTATAGCACTGACAGGGGGGAAAAAAAAAAGAGTATCTTAGAGCAGTTGAGAAGTATTTGGAAAAGTTCTAACAGCAGGACTCTTATTAAAATAAGTGTAGGCTATAGGCTGCAAGTCATAGGGATGAGGGCAGAAATAAGCTCTGCTCCCAACTTCAGCTCTGAAAGAAAACAAAAGTTTGATCCCAGAAGGAAATCTAAGTATTTCTGAAAAGCCTGATAGCAATCTTTACAAAGAGTATTTGATATCAAAGCGACCTCCCTTTCTTTTCTCTGCAAGGTGCTGATTTGATTTCCCATTAGGCACCTAAGGAAGAAAAAAAAAAAAAAACCAACCCACGGCTTCACCCCCATGTAATCCCTCTTTCCAAAAGCAGAACCAGTCTGGACTGCCTCACCCAGTAACCTGCTGGAGCTTGTCTCACTGGATTTCACCCAGAAAGGTCTGATAGGGAGGCACTGCCTTGTCCTGAGTGAAACCTGTCAGGAAAATGCCCATAGGAAATGTGCACAGTGGAGCCAATTCAGTTTTCCCTGCTGTCAAATGGGAATCACCTGGTGTAGAGCTGGCTTTGGAAAGCCTCAGAAACAGACTGAAACTCTGATTCCCACGTTTCTGCTTCAATTCAAACATACATTGCTGGTTCAAGGTGCCTTAACGCATTTAAGACAGAACGAGCATGGAACCAATCAACTGAAAATCAAAAAATACATGAACTGGCTTCGAAGGAAAAGTTCTTTTTATTATATTAACTCTGAGGCTGTTAATTGAGCCAAGAGGGAAAACAGAACAGCATCCTGCAACTGTCCTTTAGACACAAGAGAGTGGGTTTGATTAAAAACAATTAAATTGACACAACGCTGTTATTTATGTCAGTGTATAAAATCGCTGAAGCAAATAACTAAAATGATTCATTGGCTTATTTATAACAATAAAATGTTGATGTGTCCTGTTCTATTAAGAGGCTAAAAATGAATAACCCATTTTTAGGCTGGTTTGGGGGGGGATTTGTTTGTTAAGTTTTTTAACAGTTGACACAATTCCTCTCAGAACATCATGGTTTAATTCCATCCATTTCCTATAAAATACCGTGGAAAAAAATGGTAAGAGAAGGATTCTGCCTACTGCAAATGATCCAAGGATGAACCTCAAAGTTCACCCCATAAAACTGGGAATACATTTGAGTAACTGGGAATTCGAGCTGAAATCCTCAAACTTTTCCTTCTACTTCACCAAAACAGTTCTTGATGTTCAGTCAAGAAACTCCCGAGTCTCTTTTGAATGCATCTACAGGGTAGAAGTGATAAATGTATTTAGATTTTGCCTGTCCTTCTGAGCCCAAACTGTAATTACTGTAATAATACTGTCATTAAAAACAGATATTTAATAACTCCACATAACGGGGCTGCAACTGTGCCTGCAGGTAGCAGATATGCCCCTAATTACAGCGCTTATTTAGGGGGGGTGTTTAGCTTTAATTACCCCAGGAGCTGCTCTTTGTATCTCGCTGATAACAAGTGGCTTGCAGGTTATTCAGCAAAATCCTGATGGCACCTTGTGCTGTCTTCGTATAAATCCACATTCACATCCCCCCCAAACAGTGATCTCATCTCCCTTTATCAGCTATTACCTTACTCACATTCTGAGACTTAGGACTGACACGAGATGAAGAAAGTTTGATGATTTTCTGGGAAGTTTTTCCCTCAGAAACACCCTTCAATGAAATGAAAACTGTTTCAAGGAACATGGCAACAGCAGCAAAAGTAACTGAAAAAATGGCAGTGAAATGGAATGGAATGGAAAGATCACTGAAAAATCAGTGAAGAAGTGATTCCATTTAAATATTGCAACTCTCCTACCTAAATTACATCTTCAAACAAGCTGAAGCTCAGTTCTTGTTTAGTTTTGTGACTTCAGTTGATAAAATGCTTCCCCTTCTCTCACGGAGCAACCTGGGCTGGTGGAAGGTGGTGGAATTAGATCTTTCAGGCCTTTTCCAACCCATTCCGTAATTCTGTGGAACAATGCTGTCAACAATTGCTCTTTTCACTTTCCCCCCCCATTCTAGATCGTGGATGAAAGCTGGAAAATGGGTCCAAGCAATTTCCTTTCGATACTGGAGGAAGGAAGCTCTCAGTACAAAGGTCAGTAGAAAAAAGATAACAATTCCAGCTGGAATGTTCTCCCAGATCAGCTTCATCTGAATGTCATTCCTGTAAGGTCAAGTGGGCAGCTGCCCAAACTAGGGAACATTATAAAAATGAGGATGTTGGATTTAAAAGTGGTATTTAGGAAGGGAGCCTCTCAGATTCCTAGGAATCTGTCAAAACCATTGAGCTAATCAGGCAGGAAGGGACATTTCTGTGGGTGAAAGTGAAAAAAACTCAAGGTGAAGTGCTTCAATACATATCAAAAAGGCAGTTTTTGATTTTCTGAGGGCAACAAAAATGACCTCAGAATAGCCAACAATTCAAAAGCATGCTACTATACATCAAGTTTCAGCATTAATGTTGCCATACTCCTGAAACTCCACCTGTCCTGTCTCCTCCAAGAGTGAGAACTCATGGAAAGAGTCCATGGATTCCTTCACAGCATCCACAGCCACTCAAATTATTTCTGATTATATGTTTGAATGTACTTGCTTCATGCCAAGTGTGTGAAACTAAAACACAACCCTGACCTTCAGCAAGGGGCCCTGGCTGGTTTTTCACCTGGAGAAAGCACCCAAAAGCAGGGATTTCTTCATAAAAACCATGAAGGGGCATTTTGTTCTTTTCCAGATCTCTTCTATCCTCTCCCTCTGCTCTTGATACTTCTGTTTATCTCCTGAATACTTGTCTTCAGCGCTCAGCTTGGTTCACAAGTGCCTTAGCAATCACCTGGAAGCTGGCATGGAAGTCTGAAGTGGAAATGAGGTTATTTTTGTTGGATCTCTGCAGATTCTGTTCTGACACAATGTGGAAAAATATCTTTTCTGCTCCCCACTCTTCAGAGCGAGTGCCTGGCTGAAATTCCTTGTATGAAAAGTCTCCATTATTCCCTCCTGCTGACAAATTACTGGCGTCAAGTTTTCTGCCTGATTTGAGCTGGCTGGAGAGAAAGAAGGGAACAACTTGCTAAATGTGCATCAGTAGTTTGGCCTGACCTCTGACTTGTGACAATTAGGATTTTCTTACACGTTATAAATCACAGAGCAGCTTTCTGGCTAAAAAAGGAGCTTTTCATCCCATCTACTCTCAAATACCACGTCAGAACCCCACTGAAGGCAGCAGGAGCTTTAGATAAGGATCACATCCATCCGTACTTCTTTCCTTAGCTGGCCAGGGATGAAATGGCACCTGGAACTCAAAACCAGCCATGGCAGGAGTGGGGTTCCCACCCAGCAAGTCCCCAGAGCTGGGAAGGAGCAGCGTGGAAGCAGCAAAAGGGAGGCAGGAGGGGTTTGCCTCGGAGGAAACACGCTTGGCTGTAACCTCAGCACAGCAGTGGATACCAGAGTGAGGAATACAAACCCCACAGAGGTCAACAGGTTACTTTGGTAGCCACGGAGACCCCCAAATCTCACAACTACCCCGTGCAATAAGGCAGGGGGTTTGCGAGGGGACGGGGGATTTGTCACCCAAACTGGACCTGAACACCAGCACTGCCATTCCCAGCAAGATCCCTGCTCTGAGCCCTGCGAACACACAACTTCTGGGGGTTGTTCACACAGTGTGATTCCCATTTCCCAGTTAAACACCCCCTCATCTCCAGCCCATCCTGCTGGAGCTGGCAGCTACTCCCCAGCTCTAAAGGCACATGAGCAGGAGCCCCTTTCTGCACAGAGCACAACCAGAAACCCTGGGAGTGGAAAAGCTCTCTTGCAGGCTTCAAAGAACACCTGCAGTCCTGTCTTAGGCACAGCAAGAGCCTAGAGCTCTGCAGCTAAACTGCAGGTGGGGTTTTTTTCCTGGTGAACCAGGTCTGTTTGACACCACGCTTATTTTTAATAAACAGCTGTTAATTCCTCCTTGCAGCACAATCCCCTGCCTCGTTCACAAGCACTTTGGGCTTTTTATTGCAGGGCACTAACACAAAACTACCTGGGGGTTGTCCAAAATTATTTTATTTTTAATCTAAGCATGGATTCTTTGGCCATCAGAATCAAATCCACAACAACATCTGGCCAGAACTGTGCAAGCAGTCTCTTGTATTTTTAATTTTAGGCTGCTTTCATCTCAGTAGCAGAATTATGCAGGAAGAAACGGGTCTGAATTTGGTCTTTCTACACCGAGGACTTTTTTCCTATTCTTAGGTAGAAATTGGTCACTTGCTATCAGCATTTGCACAGAAGTTCAGACTTATTAGTGCAGAAATCTTGAAAAGATGATTGAAATAACAGAGCTTGATTAAGAAATGTTTGTATCAGGAGGAATTCAAAGCCCCTTATAATTGTGTCCAAAGTTTACCTAAACGATAGCTGCCCAAACAACAAACATCTTTGCTTTGTCACACTCCCCAGCACTTAATTCTCAGAAAGTGATCCCATCCCCTGAAACTGGTGCTTTATTCCTAGCTTACTTCAGTGTTTTTTAAAAATACAGATCAGTTCTGACAAAAATCTCAACATTTCAGTTACAAACTTCTCACTCTGTGTTTTTAACTCCTCTACCAAGCTAGAGCTGCCGCCTAAACTCCACTGGAAGTTCACATGAACCCTCTTCTCCTCCCAGAACCGTACCTGGCAGTTTTTCTAGTTGCTAAACTACACCTGCCAAGCTCCAAAACACTTCCTTTAAACGACGTGGTTGGAAACAGCCGCCTTGTGTGACATCTCCTCTCACACTGGAATAGCCAGAGTTTATGTTTATGTGGGGCAGATGTAGGGCTGAGCATTACCTCCCCCTTCCTGGGGGGTATTTTTGCAGCGTGAGGCAGCAATGTGCTGTTTCCCCCATTCTGCAGAGGACCAGTTGCTATTTGTGACTTGCTCAGTGGCACAGAGGATATTTCTGTTCAGACGCTCCATGATGTGTCCAAAGACTCCTTTAAGGTGTGGTGATATCCTGTGTTTTTTAACCAGCCTTCAAAAGATTCAAATCCTTGTGCCAGGAGGTTCAAAGTGGCCATTTCGAGAGAAGCTTCGTGCTTCAAATCAATATATTGCCATTATTAGTCTGTTCTCTGAAATTCAGGGATACTGGAGTCCCCCGTGGCCTGCAGAGCTGGGATGCTGATTTAGGAGTGGTCTGGGCTGCCTTTGAGCCCGGAGCTGGCTGTGCATATAAAATTATCCCAAAATAAGCACGCTCTATTCTGGAAAAGGTGACATAAATTTCACTGCATACACACAGGCACAGAAATAGCTCCTGGAGCTGGCTGACCCTGCCTGTAACAAAATACCAGCCAGTGAAAACATAACATCCTTAGCCTCCTGACCCCCCTTTAAAATTAACTTTGAAACATTTTGTTGATCTATAAAAGAATAACAGAGCATCTAACACCTATGAGTTATTGATCCCTCCACTAAAATGAGGCACCTCTAACCCAGTGGTTAATATAACACTCAGATAACTCATTGCCAGGTAATACCAGAGTCTGGGGGGACTCTCCCTGGTTTGCCTGCAGTGGGTATTAACCACTAATCAATCTACAAAAGGACAACAAGCAACTATGAACAGAACAGAATAGAAAAATCTATGGATCCCTCTATGAAAAATAAATATCTAAAGCCTTGTACTCCTGTGAAAACAGAGCACTTGCAACCTGTTGACCCAGTCAGGAAAGTGTTTAAAAATTCACATAACTCCTATGCAATGTCCAGCCTTTCCCCAAGGCTGGAATTCCAGGCTGGAGGAGCTACCTCATAACTTGGGCAAATCAGCTTCTCCTCGTGGAATATTACATGACATCTGTCATGCCCTCTGATGACCCACAAGTAATTTAAAGAAATTAAATGGCTGTACTTTGGAATTTCTTCCATTACCAAAACATCCCCCGTCCTCCTCCAGCCCCACCGTTTTCAGTGGTGAAATTAAGACCACTCACCTGCAAGAACTATTCCCTCTGTGTAAAACGACAAATCCTCTGTGTGGAATTGGGCCCTGAAAATTTGCTGGGGATGGAAAGAGCAGCCAGTCTTGGATTAACAAGGACTTGGATGTTAAAACCTTTCTGAAGGTGAAGGCAAGGGGTACAGGGGAGAGTATCTGGTACAAAACAGATTCATAGAGGAGCCAACATCTTGAAGTGGAAAACTGTCATTTCACATCATCTGGAAATTGAATTAGCACATCCAGCTGGAGATTAGCTGTCATTTAGTAAGATACTATCGGGGCTTGAAATGCGAGATATGAATTGTCTTCCTTCAAATTAGCTCGAGAAGTGTAGGAACAAAGGAGGTGTTTCCATTAAAATAAGGCACTTTGCTAATAGCAGAGAGCTCAGATATGCACCGAGCTCGTCAGACTTCATTTAGTTTTCTTTCTAAAGAGCAAATTGCAGTTTGCCTCAACAAAAATAACGAGCTGCACCTCAGGATCATTAGGTACTTTATCATAAATAGCTTTTTTTCCATCAACAGCTTCACAAATTTGCTGTGGCTGGGCGTTAGGTCTTTTTATTACTTCTCCTTTGCACAGCACTTTGAAACAGAGGGGCTGGATCAGGTGGGTCTTGTCTCTTTTGGGCTTAACTTTCCAGTTTCTGCTTAAAATCGAGCTTAAAGTTCCCCAGAGTGAAGCCTCTGTGTGGCCTTGTGGGTCAGCTGCAGGTTACTGCTCTGTCCCACCCGCTGTCCCCTCCCTCTCTCCCACTTCCACATGTTCAGTGTTGGTTTTATTCCTATTCCAGTGCCCCTATTCCCGTATTTCAGCCTCCTGGGAATGACTACAAGGGCCAACTCACCAGGGTGCAGCAGCTTTAACTGAGCCACGGGGAGAGCGGGGAACTTTGTGGTGCGAATGAACCCCCTTCCTCCGGTCCCCAAGCCTGTGTGCTGCCAGCCAAGTGACACTCAGGGAGAGCAGATCCTTCAGGGCAGGAGCCATCCCTGTGCCTTCTTCACAGAAAAGATTTAAGCACCGTGCTGGTGAATAGAATAAAACGGTGCCAACGTCAGGCACGGGACAGGGCTCTTGGAGACTGAGAACACTCCAGGCTTTCAGCTGCACAGCCTCCACACGACAACCTCGCCATCCCACTATCCCCCTGAATTCTGGTACCGTTTTGCAACCCGAGGCAACGGAAGAAATCCCTTAACCTCAAGATTTACAGATCCTAACACGGCGTGGTAAGGGTCCCCCCAGAGCCTGCTACCTTCATATAGCTCATAATTTAATAAAACCCGCCTACAACTACCTTTCCTTTTGCCTCCAGAAGCAGCTGGAGAAACCAACGGCTTCTGTAACTTTTTCCCCTTTTTTCTTTCTTTTGGATAACAGTCTTTTGGGAGAACAGAGATAACAGATCGGATTTTCTCCAGGATCACGACCCGGAGCTGATCAAAGAAGGGGAACGGGAAGAAGTGGAGGACGAGATCAGAGCGCAGGTGTGCTTACAATAGCAAGAGGACACGAATCATGTGCATTACACCTGTGCATTATTTTCCTCCAGCTGTAAGAACTGGCCCTGGCACAGACCTTCCCTCCTTCCAGAGTCCCTACTACCTGTTCTTTGCTTTCACACTCCTTCAGCTGAACAACTGGCTGGGGTGAAGTGGCGGAAGAGAAAACGGAGGGAGATTCAGCTGCGTTTGTCTTGAGCAGGTCGATGAAGTGATGCAAGAGAAACTGCTGAAACTCAAGCAGGCTGTGGATGGAGAGACAGGTGCCAGACAGAGTAAAGCTGGGAAAGGTGAAAAGGTAAGAGCAGCAAGGTGGGAGAAGGGAGGGGCAGTCTCAACTCCCTGCCCAGGTGCAGAGGTGGTCAGTGCAAACCTCAGGTACAAATATCAACCCCAAACATTTCCTGACTCTCAAGTCAGAAACATCTGAAAATCTCTTCACCTGTGGCTATTTTCCCATAACTCCCTTTAGCTTTTTATAAATATTGCTTAGGCCAAGTTGAGCTGTTCCAGAGATAAATCACTACAAGGTATTTCAGATTTTCACCCTCATGAAATCCCTGGATGCAGTCAAACAGCAAAATGGAAGCAATCCCTCTCTTTAAGGTGACCAGTTCAGATTAATAGTTTTCCAAGGAAAACAGGGATCTGGAGGCCAGTAAGTTTTCCAGCTGCTGACTGTTTTCCTCCTAAATAAAGGCTGGTTATTATGTTTCAAGACTGTACACCAAAAAAAAAAAAGTCCCCTTGGAATGTTTTGATGTAACCTTTCATTTGTCTGTAACACCACATAGATCACACACAGCCAGGTACTCATTATGTTACTACATCCTATTCAAGGCTTTGGGAAGTTGCAATTAAGCCAAGTTTATTTAGGCATAAAAAATAGGTTAAACCCCCCCCCGCCCCCCAAACCACAGCACATGTCATGTTCACATCTAGTTTTACAGCGTTATCGTATGAAGAATTCCACAGCTTGTGGTTCTCTGAATTCCTTGCCCAAGCATTTAAATTAGAGATCATGTCAGTGCAAAATCACTCAAAGCTTACACCCCACCACTCAAGCAGCAGATCCACCTAAAACCCTCAGGGCAAATAGCCAACCCTAATCTCATGCTGTATTTCATTTCTATAATAACTTTTTAGCAAGCAAATACTTGCTGTTGCTCTACTTCTACTCAAATTATCTTTAAAAATGCTCTTTCACCTGACAAAACGTGCAGGGACACTCGAATAAGAAAAGACTGGGGCAGCTCTGAAAGCTGATCCCAAATGGATTCCTAAATCTGTTTCAAAAATAGGGGAGGGCTTAAGACATACAGACAAAATATTGCAACAATCTTCCCCAAGTTTTCAAGGGCAGACACATTTAGATCAGCTGGACGGTGCCCTGTTGCAAAACGTCCCACTGGAATTGCAGAGCTTTATGTTAGGGGCTGGGCTGGGGTTTTTTTCCTTCAGTGTAGGGTTGGAATAGCTTAGGGTGGAGGGAGATTATTTAACTTTCATTTTCCCAGGTTGTGCCAGTAGCCTGAGAGAACGAGGCGGGGAGAGCAGTACTATTTAGGTAATACAAATTCCTTACAGATTTCATCTCAAAACACCCCACCCAAGCCAAAACAGTTCTATTTGAGGAGTGGGGAATGGAAGGAAAGGTGCAGCGTTAGCCAAAACACATCTTCCCTGTGCAAAGCCATTTAAATTGGCCATTCAGCATTGGCAAAGGCTTTTTCCAATTAGCATTTGCATAAATATCTCAGTCATAAACCAAACCAGTGCATACAGGCTGCAGATCTGCTTTAGGATAACCTGCTCCAGATAATAAGAATAACGTGAGCTGGAAAGTTTTGGAAATAGCTCATTAATTTATTATTCAGCAAAAAGATCTCTAGTTTTTCAAGCCACATCCTGGGTCCCATATGTCCCCCCCATAGCTATGCAGCATGAACAAACATGGTTGGTTGGTTGGTTGGTTCAGGTTCTCCTTGTAGCCAGGAGCATGTCTGGAGTACAAAGTGAAACATCCCCCTGCCAAAAAAAAAAAAAATGGGGATACTCTGCATTCTTCAGAGAAATCAGACCTCTTCCTGCACTCTGGCAAGGGGCACTGAAAGGGCAATTTCTTTAAGAGAACTTTTACAGGTGGCATTTTGTGTCTAGGCACCCTCACCCCAAATTCCTGATGCCACGTTTGGCCATTCCCTCTGTTTTAAGGAGGGATTTCTTCTGCTCTCTGTGTCAGGGAATAGTCCTTACCAGAGGTGGGTGTTCTGTGCCTTTCCCAGCCTTAAGATGAGTAGTTCACAACTCAGGAAATCTCTGTCAAATCCGTATTAAAACCCAAAATCTGCCTGACCCACAGGAACCAATCTGAGTTTGAAAGTCCCTTTTGTGGGGAATACAGCGAGGACATTCTGGAACTGGACTCTAAAGGGAAATTTCTCCCTTCCAGTCAGTGTTCCAGACATCTCAGCTCTTAGATTAAAAAAACCCCACAATATATAACAGCTCCAGGCATACCCAGAGCCACTCCTTTACTTCCATAAGTACTTCATCACTGATTCCCAAACCTTCAAATACCACTTACTGCTAAAGGCTGACCCTTAACCCTACCAAGAGCTGCTCTTAGAGCTCCTGAAGATAAGAATCCCATTTGCCAGCTTTGTGGAAGAACAAACCTGGGTGAAAAAGTTGTTCTTCTCATGCCAAGTGGGTCTCCAGAGCAGCAGACTGGTCTGGAAATACCAAAACTAATCAGACTGCACCCGAGACTCAATAAACCACGCTGCTGTTCCTGGAGTCACAGATCCTGTGCCTCTTTCCAAGCTGGAAGCTTCCCACACCCACAGACCGTCCCACCTTTATGGCCCAGCACTGACAGGGGATAGAGCAGAGTGTCCTGTTTAAAAAACACACTTTACTGGATTCCTGGAATCGCTGATTCCTCCAGATAGCTCCTGCTCCAGTGACTGTCACAGGAGAGGGGATGAGGATATGACAGAACAGAGGAATGTGGGTCAGCTCTGCTGTAAATTGCATTTCCCTTCACTTTGCACAGTGGCAGCTCATCCCCTGCCCAGCCAGGGATCACCAAGCTGGGACTGGGATCCCTGCGAAAGGACAGGCTGGAAGGGAGATGGCCTCTGAGTGAGGAACACGGCAGTCACTGACCTGGAAGTTACATTGAAGAGCTTATCAGAGTGCTTTCTGTGAAGCCCATTGTGCTGCTTTTCCTGCTCTGCTCCCCCAAGGATTTCTTTCTGATCCCCACTGCAGGTAAAGCAATGCTTTGGGAATGAACACACCCACACAAACACAAAGGCACGGCCAGAATTCCGGGGGAAAAAAAAAAATAGAGGCACAGAAAACCCAGGAAAGGGGGACATGAGAACCTAAGTGTGTAAAACTTGCTTCTGGAACAGGCCTCAACACAGCTTTGGAGATGCCTTTGTGGTGAAGCTGGGCAGAAGCAAAGAAAACCACAAATGGCTGTGACAAAACTACTGAAAAGCACAAAGCCGTAGAGAATGAGGCCAGAAGAGAAGCTGGGTGAGAACTGAGGTGATTCCCAAGCCCTGCTGGATTTCCTGTCCCTGCTGCAGAGGAGCACCCAGAGCTCTGAGCCAGCTGTGGGAGCTGTAACCTCTCTGGATGCTGTGCCTAAATCCAGCAGGGATTGCACATCAGAGCCCCTCATTCAGCAAGAGTTTATTCCCCACTGGGAACATCTTTGTCTGAGGACTTTTTCAGTACAAGTGTCAGAAGCTGCTTGTTTTATCTCAGCCCTGCCAGAAAAACCTTCTCAACCCATGCCCAAATCTGCCCTCGCTCAGCCTCCCACCTTCAGCATCTCACATGATCCAAGGAACCCACCAAAAAGCTGCATCAGCTGCTGCTGGTTTCCCTTAAACCACAGGAGCACTTCCCTCTTGCTGCTTTTCCACAGGGGAGCCAACAAGAATCACGGAGAGGGACTTGTTACAACAGCATGCAGGGACAAGGGGGAATGGCTTCCAACTGAGAGTCAGTTTGGATGGGATTTGGGAAGGAATCGTTCCCTGTGAGGGTGGGGAGGGCCTGGAGTGGATTTCCAAGAGAAGCTGTGGCTGCCCCTGGATCCCTGGGAGTGTTCCAGGCCAGGTAGGATGGGGCTTGGAGCAGCCTGGGATAGTGGAAGGTGTCCCTGCCCATGGGAAGCAGTTGGAACTGGATAACCTTCCAAACTGGCCATTCCATGATTCCATGACCCTTGGTGGCTGTAGCTGCAGCCTGGACTTGTGAGATCACAGCTGAAGGGTGACACAGATCCTCCAGTTTCACCAATTTCCCTCAGAGGGTATCCATTTGGATACCCTCTCCCTGCTGGTGCCATTCCAGTAGCAGACAGTGCTCTGGAATTTGGTCTGAAAGCAGGTTCTTGGGCTGCTCCAACCTCTGAGCTACCCAAAACATTTTGCTGAGCCCACACAGCAAGAGAAGCCACCCCGCTGGGCACAGGAGACAGCCCTGTGTCCCTGCCAGCTGATGCAGCTCACCCCGTGGGAGTTACCAAAGCAGAAAATCACCAAAGGATGGCTACACAGAAGCTCGGCTGAGATCTCAGAAAGAGGAGCAAGGAGATCTCCATTACCAATGCCGAGCATGTTCACATTCATTAAACATTATCATTTGCTAAATAAAAGCCGTTCCCAGTAAGACATTTTGGAGGCAAGCCATTGCCTACAATTCCTATTTGCCCTTATCGCATCTCAGCCTGTGCCAAATTCCCCACAAATGCTGTTGTTAATTAGGAAAACACATTTTTCCTCCGCACAGCTCAGTTTTGTTTTGCTCTGGAGTTACTTTATTGGGGAAGCTGCCTGGAGGACAATACCAGTTGGCCAATAAATTCAACATATGCTTAGTGTCTATGCATAGGTTGAAACGAGCTTCTCTTCCCAGTCAGACCCCAATATCTGTAATTTCTGGCTTGCTGGAAGAGAGGTTAAAAAGACAAAACAGGAGGAACAGCAAAAATAAACCACTGACAGCCTCAGTATTTCCTCAGTTGTTAAAACAGCACGGCAGATGCTTTCTTCTTCCCATTCCTTTTCTTCAAAACAAAATCCCGCTGGCACATTCTGATGAATATTTGCTGCCAAACTTATCTATGTAAAGAAACCCAAAGTGTAGTTCTGCAAATACAGAGTTGTTTGCACTATCCTAACCCAAATCTTAAGAACATCCCCTTTTCCCACTTAGCTGATCCACACAGTGCCGAGTTCAGGCTGCATTTTCATCTGGATTATCTTTGTGGCATCATAAACACTAACAGGTGATTGAACCACGGGTTATTTACGTTGTGTCTGTCCTTGAAAACCTAAAACTGATGTATTCCTGAAGGCTGCTGATCTATCCTGTGAAAAAGCCCAGCATTTTCCAGATAATTGGATAGGATTTTTTAACTCAACAATGCGGTCTCCAGAGCTCTGCAGAAGTATTCACGATTATAAAAAAGGCCAAGTAAATTACTGTATTCCCAGGAAAGCGAACATAAACTTTTGGAACGAATAAGCTGTCTTGTTCAACTAAGCATTTAAGCACGTGCTTGAATTTAAGCTGTTGGAGAAATCCCCTGGTGCACCAAGGTTTCTGAGTAAACAGTTCCACCGAAGCAATCCTGAAGTGCTTTGCAGGACTGGAGCTCAAGACACCAGTGGTGGGCACTAACGTGGATTAATGATGCCCTCTCCGCACTACTAATTATCCCTGACCATATTTATGGCTCCTGAGCTGTAATTAATGGAGGGGCTTGACAAGCCCAAGTCACATCTTCCTTATTTATGTTTGCCATGAGTTTTTTTTGCAATATGTAAAGAAACGAGAGGCGCGAGTCGAAATCTTTCCGTGGTGAAAGCGTGGTGAAAAGATGAAAAGAGCAGGTTGGGTTTTTCTGACCTCTTCCAGCTTCTCCCCTGAGGCATTAGGAAGGAGAAGGATGTCCAGTGGTTAGGAGAGTAGCCAGAGTCTCAGGAGCTTTTCCCCTCAGGGGAGTTGCTTATATATTTTACTTCAATATATACATATTTAAAAAAAAAAAAAACCATAAACAGTCTCTGGAGCAGCTACTTGGACCCCACACCCTTTTCCTTCCTACTTTCTTCTTGGGCAAGGGCCATATCCCCCCTCACCCACAGAATTGTGCTCCAGAAAAATCAGAGAATAAGAATCACACAACTGGAAAAGGCCTCTGAGACCATCAAGTCCAGCCCTTAACCTGCACCGCCAAGGCCACCACTAAAACCTGTCCCCAAGTGTCACAGCCACACAGCTTTTAAATCCCTCCAGGGTTGGGGATTCACCACTGCCCAGGGCAGCTTGTGCCAGTGAAAAATAATAGTCCAATTTCCAACCAAAAAGGAAGGAGAGGAGCTTTTTCCCTTGGAGCAAAATGAGCCTGGGATGCTTTCCTATGTAGCCTCACTGGAAGCAGGGGGACTGCTGTTTAAGGATGATTTTTCCCTTTGGGCTACATTCAAACACTGAAACATTGGCTGTTCTGGCCCTCACTTTGCTTCAGTACATTAAAAAACATTTATCTGTGCTAAAGTCACTAATTCCTGCCTGGCTTTGTGGTCCTCAGGGAAGCAAGACACCTGGGAAGAGAAGGATACCCGAGCTGGAGAGAGATCGGACTCCTGACAGGTAAAGAGAGAACCTCTCTGCATTAGATCTCCAACATCAACCTCGGTTTTCCTCATCTTCACCAGAACAAACACAAAATAAAATCCCCGTTCCGCTACCACACAGCACCGGGACCAGCCCCATCCCCTCCAGGCAGGTCACTTCCAGTTTGCAGAGCTAAGCACACGCAGCATTTCAGCAGGATACTGGCCCCGTGCACCTCTCTCCCCCTCCTCTGCAGGTGCAGAAGCACCTGGCTGGTTTGTTTACTCTCAGATTTTCCATCCCAGCTGGAGCCTGATAAGGGAGGCTGCAGACAGGCCCCTGCACTCCATAAACCCCCCTGCACGGCTGAGCTGTAGTGCCCATGTCACAAATCAGTTTGATGGATCAGTAAGAGTCCTGGCAGACCTGGACCCTCGCTCTTTGAAGCACCCTGGTTTTATTTGGAGGATCTGAGAGGATTTTTTCTCCTGAGCTGCCGTTTTCAATGGGAACGATGTGTTCCCTGATAATCCAGCCATTTTCCACCTGTGCACACAACACAGACACCTACACAGAGATGTCACCACAGGGACCAGCTGATCCAGGAGCAGGGCTGCAGAACAGCACAACGAGGAACTCCATCAGTGGGCTTCACCCCACAAACCCTTTTGGGCAAGAACAGCAAGACCTGGACTCAATCATTTGGGTGCTGGCAGCACACAATCAGCCAAAGATCTCTTTACCTGCTTTAAAATGTAAAAAAAACCCTCCCCCCTCCAAGCAAATATTTAAAATCCATGTCTCATGGATTATAACAGAGCAGGACCTCTCCTGAAGAACAGTGCCAAAGTCTAACAAGGATGCACACATTCCCTGCTTTTAAAACTACTTTTGCACGTACCTGCTTCTTTATATATAAACTTGACATGCAGCCAGCTGAAAACACGAGCTTTTCAGTAGCTGACTTTTCATCTGGCACTTTGGCTCCATGCTTTGCTCTTCCCCCGCTGAGCATTTCAGGAATAACCCAGAGGAGGGATGAATAACTCGGATTCATCTCCATTTTGGCCCAGTGGAGGGGGCGCAGGGGGCTCCAGTCAACAAAGACCGGTCACATCACACCCCCCTGGAGGAGACTCGGGACATGCATCATTTAACTGGCACAGTAAAAATAATAAACCAGGAGAAGTCCTGCTCCCAGCAGAGCTGCCAGGTTAGTCCCATTCCACCTTCTGCCCATTTTATGAGATGCATTCCCAACATAAAACCACTGAGGATGAAAGCAAGAGGCAGAGCGGCAAAATCAGCCTTGTTGAAGGTGCATTAAATTTTGGGTTTGCTTATTGCTACTCCTGCATTAATTGTGCCACCAAGACTGCATAAACATAAAACTCCTCAGCTGAAATGGAAAAAAGGCTGCAGACCTCAAATTATAGCTGCAGGTTTATTAGCCAGCTGAGAGGCACTATTAAATATATTTATTGTAGCCAGACCAGGACATCCCAATTAAGATAGGTGAGAAAGAACAATTGAGGGGGGGAAAGAATGTGAGAAGTGTACAAAACCACTGAGAGATTGAAAAAGATTAAAATCCGTATTGTTTATGCTGTCCAGTCCACCAAGAATTTCCGAAAGGTTTATTCAGTTTATGTCATCCTTGAAGCAGTATCAATCTGTAGGACCAAGTGCCAAAAGTGCCACTGAAATTAATGCTTAGAACTCCAAAAGAGAGCGTGGAGAAGATCCACACCAATGGAAAAGCACACACAGATTTAAGTGCTGTAACTCCTTCATTACTGGGAGCTACTTCCAGCCACTAATGGAGACAGGGAGAAACTTCCCCTGCGGAAGTTTTGCCCATTCTATGGAATCCCAGCATGGTTTGGGTTGGAAGGGACCCTTAAAGCTCATCCAGTCCCACCTCCTGCCACAGGCAGGGACACCTTCCACTATGCCAGGGTGCTCCAAGCCCCGTCCAGCCTGGCCTTGGGCACTTCCAGGGATGGGACAACACCTTCCATGGAATGTTTTTGCCCCAATCCCCCTTTGGCCAGCGTGACCACAACACTGCAGGTGGTGGATCTGAGCGAGGCATTCCCAGCGTGCTCCCAGGGAGACGAGGCTGTCTGTTGCCAACACAATAAATTCCAAGAAGAATTAATGAATTAGTACTAATTGGAGAGCTAAGTGAATAGGTATAGTAGTGTTAGGATTGCCATTATTGTGTAATTTGAAAATAATTTCCCCGTAATTGATATTAATGAACGAGTCCATTACACAAGTCATAACTGATCTGGCATCACCTGGAAATGGGTAAATGGAGTCAGCAGGAGAGGGGGAAACAGCGTGGGAGGGAGTGAAAGAGATTCCTCACCACAACACAGAAAACTGTGCTTATTGATTTCACACCGATGGCACTAATCACCGCTACCTCCGAGCCACAAAGTGCATTTATAAAGCTGGGCAAACATAAATAACTCTCAGGCTGGCTCAGTTCTGAGAGGAGTGAGCTTTTCCTGACAATTTCTGAGCGATGTCTCTTGCCTGCAGGACCATTGATTCCCTGTACCAGGAGCTTGCAGAAGCAGGATTGCTCATCAAAGTCAAGAACGTGAATCTCTCTGACTACATTGGTAAAGTACCCCCCTTCTACAGCTAATGTGGGGTTTGATCTAACCAAACCTCCAGCCATTCCACCTTCACTGACCCCTATTTCCAGCCAAGACTGAGTTCAAGAGTCGCTGCACTTTCAGGAATTTGAATATCTAAAGCCAGGTATGCAAATCAAGTCTGTTTCTGCAGGGTGCTCAGGGCCTTTCACTTCTGCTACTGAAGCCAGGGCCTGTTTGCAGAGCTGCTGTTTAACTCCAGCCACCAACACCTGGAAGCCTTGAATGGTTCTGGGTGTCACAAGCACTCTGAGGTAGAACCAGCACATCCTTTAAGGAGCCCTTGCCAGGCAGTGGCAGGACAGTGCAAGTCTAACAGAGCAGGGGTCATAATCCACGCAGAGTATTTCCCAGGGAACAGCAAGAATTGTGCCTCCAGCTTTTGTTCATTGAGCAGAGAAGGCTCAGCCCCCTCCCCTGCACCCCCCTGACTGCCCACGAACTCTGAGCAGTGCTTTGAGGCATGTCTGGCCCTTCATTTGGGTAAGATGTGTCTCTGCCTAGTTCTGCATTTCACGCTCCTCTTGTCTGGTTTCTGTTACCTGCAACTGCAGCCAGACCTGCTCAGCTATGCTCTACACAGAAAAAAGGGTAAAAAACACCAAACCCCACATTTTCAGACTGCAGAGGGGTCTGACACCATCTCCAGGAATATTTGGTGGCACACAGTGAAATCACAGCAGCTTAACAGCAACCCCCCCCCCCTCCAAGATTCAGTAGTTTCAAAGGCCGTGGTTTAAATTTGCAGCCATCCAGAAGCAGCAGTGCCACAGGCTGACAGGACAAGTCCAGGACAGAAAATCCAGATTCTCTTCTATCACCTCCAAATGCCATGTTTATATAAACTCTCAGAAGCACCAGTTCAGCCTCCAGAGCCTCTGCCCATTCCTCTGAAGAACTGTTAATTCTCTGAATTAACAAGCATCCCATCCATTTCATGCTCATTAAAGACCATGAAGCAAAGGAAGATTTCCATCCTTCCTCTGTTCTCCCAACCCACCAAGGTCACTTGAGTCCAATAAACATTCCCCCACCACAAATGCTTTTAAAACAACACATCTCCAACTATTTTTTTTTAAATCCAGGAAAACCTCTCTTGAAGGGTCCAAAGCCTGCAGAGAGAGAAGTCCTCATCTGCTCAGCCTTCCAGGGCTGAAGCCTAAGGAAGGTCAATTCCAGTTCCCAGGGAAAGGACAAAGAGTGGGAACTGTGCTACACAGCCAGTAAAGGCACTGAAATGTCCCCCCTCTATGACAAACTGACATCACTGAACTAATTTTCTTGGTGACCTTATCTAAATTAGTCAGAGAATATCCACTGTGATTTATGTGCCGTTGCAATTAAACCCTTTGATGCCTTCTAATTAAATCTGTGAAGATTAATTCCTATCCCGTTCTTTTGATTTCTCCTTAAATAAAAGATAAAACCTGAAATGAATTTTATTCTTCAGAGGGGAGGGGGCAGTTGCACCAGGGCTTGTCTGCCTTTCTGCCCCCAAATTACACCCCCACTTTCTTAACCACTGCTAATTTACCTCTGCTCCAGAGGCCTCTTGCCCTCTGCCTTTTTATCTCCAGTAAAATGTAATATATTGTTATTTTTCAATAATAATCACCATGATGATGGGTAATTTATGCTACAAATAATCCCTGACTACATCACAACTGGTTTTCCTGCTTGTGGCCCATCCTCCTGGATCTTTGTTCTCCAGCATGTCTTGGATATGGACTTTGACAGGGCAAGCAATGTGATTATAGCTCTGTAACCAGAGCCAAGGCAAGATTAAATCGTTTCAGTTCACATCAGGGATTTTTTCGTTTTCTTGGGTTGTTTTGTGGAGGTTTCTTTGAACAAAAGGGGGGGGAAAAAAAAGAGGTGAACTGCAAAGCAGAGAGCCCCACCAAACGAGGTGACACGCTTACACGTCTAACACGGTGAGGAGCTGAGATGGGACCCAGCCAGGGAAAAGCTTGTTAAAATAGCTTTTCCCCCTTTTTGAAATCCTTCTGAGAGCGCATGGTTCACTGGGATTCTAGCCCTGCAGAATCCCAAATCCAGGAATCCTTCGCCAGCAGCGTGATTTATGGCGCTGCTAATGATTCTTCTCCACAAAGTTTCTTTAAAAGGTTACTTGAAACCGACTGCTCTCTGCTGAACAACTTCCACAGCCTGTTCAGCTTAACTTTTCCTTTGCAGTTCACCTTTCTAAGGGCCACGTTCCACCAGAGTATTGCCCAGCTTGAATCCCTGAGCCTGGGTTTGCTGGGCTGCGCGTTACATCCCTGTTCCGTGGCAGCTCCTCATTCCCCGAGCTGCGCTTTTTACAACAGCCGTGTCGCATTTACTGAGCTCCTGCTTCCTCCTCACAGGCTACTACGACTGTCTGAGGAACATCCCTCGTCAGGCAGGTGCCCAGCCCATGCCCTCCATCCCAGAAGTCAGACAGCTCGTGGCACTCTACGGAATACTGCCCTTGGGTAAGAGCACACCAGCAGCTCCCAACAGGCAAAACCCACCGGGGGGTGGGGGGGGCTTTGCTTCCTGTCAGAAACATTTTCCTGGCTTTGACAGGGCTTGGTTAGTGGTAATCCGAAGCGTTTTGCAGTCTGACTGTTTTGCAATGAAGCCTGGGGAGTGCAGGCTGGATGACTTTTAGAGCGCAGGAAGGATCGTGGCACGGGCAGGTCTCGCCTCGCCAGCCCATCCCTGTTTGCATGGCAACAGTTTGTGAGTGGCAGCACAGAAAGGGGAACCACTGGGGAGAGCTAACAGCTAAAACAAGCTCCGGTGATCAGAATTAATCAAGTTAAGGGAAGGGCTAAGGTTGCAATTTACCTTTCACAAGCTGGCTGATGTTCCTCGGCGTGGCACAACGCGATCGTTTCGGGAATTGGTCTGGACACATTTTGTACGTCGCAGAGAACACTTGGAAATGCCCTCACAGTTTTAATGCCAGGCTTAGCCGATACCTAGCAAGGCTTTGCTGGGTCAGGTTGTTTGCTTTTAATGGGAAATCTATCCCATATTTTACTCAGGAATGCCATTATGCCAAACTCCAGTGATTGCAAGAAGTGCTGTCTCAGGGGCTTCACTCAAAACCTCGTTTGTGTCCCTTTCCACTCCTGATTAGATTTTTCAGCCTCGATACTTCACTTGCATCCTTTTTCATTCCTGATGGGATCTCGGGGAGATTTTAACTAGGCAAGTCCTCCCCCAGGCTGTGTCAGTGTCTGCTCATCCTCTTTAGAGGGCAAAATCACCCAACATCTGCCTGCCTCCCATCCTGGAAAACAGAGCAAAGCTGACACAGAACTTCTGCTTTTCCCTCCTTCCAAAGGCCAGTGCTCAGGTTGTTCTCTCTTCAACCTGTGCCGCCTTAGGTTTCAACTTTCATATTTTTCAAATCCTGCACTGCCTAGTGTGTAACTGGCAAGTTTCTTGTAGCCTGTTCACTTCTGCTCTCTCATGCTAGGTAGACATAACAAAGCCTCTCCAGGCCTGCTCTCCAAGGACACTCAGACCGTCCTAGGCCCAAAAGTATAAACCAAAAGCTTCGGGAAATTACATCATTAACTCAAGAATTAACCCTGATATGCGAATGAACCAAACCTATAAAAGTGTGAAGAACTCGTGACTCGGGGTCCATCTTGGGATCCATCTTGGCAGTAGCCTCTGGCTCCCCAGGGTGTACCTTTGAAGGCCTTGCAAATAAATACCTACCTTTATTCCCTTACTCTGTCTAGTCTCTGGTTTTAGGTGGCCTCTCAAGGCATCACCAGGATGGGGCTCTTCCCACCTGGAACACCCTCAGCTGGTTTGGGGTGAGCCCTCAGGGGCTGACTGAAGGTCTGACTGCAATCAGCTGAGAGAGCTCAGCAGTTATCCCTGTCTGCACAATGTATTTCACATATCCCAACACTCCTCCAAAGCTGTGTTTTAACACCTTCTAATCTAAGGAAATCAAGCCCTGAGACACTCTTTAATCAAGAGAACCCATAAATTTTCTGCCATTTATACAACTGGCAAAAATTCTAGGGAGAGGAGACCCTGGACTAGTTAAACAAACAATAGGTATTTGCAAGAGCAGTTTGAAAAATGCCTTTGAGTACCAAAAGATATTACACGAGCCAAAAGAAAAAGGCACAGGAATGGTTTCACCTTTGGGGTGATACGTTATGGATGACATTTCACTTAATTGGTCTCCAAACTAGTTCATCATGAGATAATTGTGTATCATAGAAGTGAAAGTTTTTCCCAAAATAGCCACCTGATGGCAAGGAAAGCCCCAGCTTAAATGGCAGTAAGAAAATTATAAGCAGCTGAAAGGAGAAAGAATAGTAGAAGCTATACTTCATCCTTAACACAGAGGAGTCTGCCGCTCCCCTCCCAATAAATCTTTGTGGAATAGTAATGGATTGGTATGGAATGACCAAATATTAATAAAGCCTGGGTGGCTGACAACTTCCTACACCCTGCTGAAATAATGGCATTTGTCTCTGTGCTCGGTTCGCTGTCATTTATTTGGGATGTTAAACCATCAGGACACAGATAACCACCCTGATTGGAGTTGTTTTAAATACCAGCAGCCCCCATTAACCCAGAGGGCTTCTCCAGGCTAAGGCAAAGGCTTCCTCTGCAGCCCATCACCTTTGGGGCCAGCTTCCCCCTCACAATCTGTTGGACACCGGCCTGAGAGACCTCCAGATGCAGTGGATGCTCACACAGATTTTCAAATACATGTAAGCACCACCACCACAGGACATCTTCAGGCATCCAGGCAGAGATGTGACTGGGCTCCCAGTGGGCACGGATAGAGCATTTGACACTTCTGCTACTTCCACCTCTGGAGGTTCACCTGTCCCCAGTTCATGTGGTGACAGCTGCAGGGAAGACAAGTTCCACCCTCATCGACCACCTAAATCTGTCTGTGCTCGTGTTTTCCCACTGCTAGGCTTTCCCAGGTGATGGATCATATTTGTCACAGCCCAGGATGAATTCACCTGGAGCAGCCATGGAGACAGAGCTGGAAATGCTGAGCAGTGATTGCTGCAGGCACAGCAAGGCAAGCACAGCAACCCTGGCACTCGCATTTGCTCTGGTCTCCAAATCACTCTTTTAGCTCCCATCAGTTTAAAACTGAAGTTTTCCCGTCAGAAGGTACAAATAAGGGTGGATGAGCCTTGCTCCAAACAGGGATGTTAAATCTGCTGGGCTCACAGCTCTGGTTATACAGAAGTGAACTCGAGAGCACTCATGCCACAGCAAGGAAAGAATTAATTCACGTTATCAATTATTTATGGTGAATAAAAAAGGAGGAATCATTCCATTACCTTTATGGCAGATTTAAATGAAAGCAATAATAGTGCCTTATGACTTTTTACAGGTTCCCAAACCGTCCATGAGAATGCTCCTTTGGTGAAATCCCTGCTGCTGGCGGGACCCGCCGGTGTTGGGAAGAAAATGTTGGTCCATGCCATCTGCACAGAAACAGGAGCCAACCTCTTCGACCTCACTCCTTCCAACATTGTTGGGAAATATCCAGGCAGGGATGGCCTGCTGATGATGTTTCACATGATTCTCAAGGTACGGTGTGTCTTGGGGAATTCTCTAACAAAGGCGGTCCGGTCCTTTTGTGGGACAAGCAGGGAATCGTAGTTTCCCCGTAACAAGGAATACCTTGGGCAAAGCTGCTCAACCCAATTTGAAATTCCTTCCCTGCCTTCAAGCGTTCGAAACATCAGGAGGAATTTCTTCATGGAAAGGGCTGTCAGCCTTTGGAAGGGGCTGCCCAGGGAGCGGTGGAGTCCCCATCATCCCTGGAGGTGTTCAGGAACAACCGGACGTGGCACTCAGTGCTCTGCTCTGGTTGAAAGGTGGTGATAAGCCAAAGGTTGGACTTGATCTCAGAGGTCTTTTCCAACCAAAATGATTCTGTGACTCTGTGAAACCACTTGTTGACAGCCAGTGTGTGCAGCTCTGCAGAGGATTTAATGCCCCTGGAGAAATCACTGGGAGCAGCCATATTTTTCACATTAGGATTTATGGGAGCTTTGTGTTACCTTGAATACGAAAAGCAGCACAGATAAAGAAAATTCTGTTCTCTGTTTATGTGCACATCAGCCAGGAATGCTTGCCATGCAGCATTTAATCAAATGCTAGGCTGGGGGTGGTCAGAAATTTCCTCTCTGGGACTGCTGCTGGACAAGAGCTCTCTCCCCTATATTGCTCTCTGTTTACCTATCAGCAAGCTCTTCAAAAGGAGGAATCCTGGGTCAGGATTACAGGAACAGAAATGTATGAGAAGTCTGGAAATGAAAGCAGGCATATGAACTGTGAAGGACATAGCCCAAACCCTCCTCAAAAAAAAAGAAAAAAAAAATTAAAAAGACACTATCCTAGCAGGATTTCTTCCACATTCTAAGTCCTCAGCGTTTCTGTTCTGGATGGGAGCTGGTAAACATTTCCAGTCCAAAAAAAAGTAGGAAAAAGCCGAACAGTAATGGTTTTCCAGTGCCAGTGGCCTACTAGAATTGGCTTTGCTGGGGATCTATCAGCTGTATTTTATGGAATCCAGTCTTAGAGCAGGTTTTGTGACAGGTGCCTCCATGCCCAGAAAAAGCCACGTTTCACAGTCAAGAGCAAAGCAATCCCCGAGGACCCCGGTGCCAAGGGAAGGGTGACGGCGCCGTGATCACACACACCTTTGGGGCTGTGGCACCAGCACTGGGCCTGGCACTCCCTGACACAATTTAGAGCCATTATCCTGAGCTAGCAGTCCCTCTCCTCCACACATTCCACCTTTCTCCACTTCATTTCTCTGCCCTCGTCAGTGGCAGAGCTCAGGTCTGGCTGCAGGCACAGCACACACCGTCCTTGCCCTCACAGAGTCCCTGCTAGAGCACAAGGACTTCGAGCACAGGAGAAATGAGGGAAGACTTCTCACTCCTGGACAAGGTTCCAGGTGAAGATAGCAAGGGGTTTTTATGTACAATAAGAGGAGCATGCATGAAATGTGTTATTTACACACATTGGTAAGTAAGTATATACGCACACCACGTACATGTGTGCCTATAGCTACATAAAAACCCTTACATTTTCCCACATGACTCAAAAACAAATGGAAACCCTCTCCAACCCCTTCCTCAAAATCATGGGGAGCAGTCCAAGATTATTTCTGTACTTAAGCTCCTGCAAAAGACAGTGACATTCCAGTGAACCTCTGTGAGTTACAGGGATGGAGTTGCTCACAATCCCATGGAATCAGGGCTGTCCAGGCCCTTGCTTATCAAAAGGTGACTTGTTCCAACTGCAACAGCAGCACTGCTTCAAACTCTGCTGCTTTAACAGCAGAGCCAATGGCAGAGCACAGAGTTTCTCCTTCCTGGATGTTCAGTCCTTCCCTGGGAGGGTGGGCAGGCCCTGGCACAGGGTGCCCAGAGCAGCTGTGGCTGCCCCTGGATCCCTGGCAGTGTCCAAGGCCAGGTTGGACGGGGCTTGGAGCAGCCTGGGATAATGGAAGGTGTCCCTGCCCATGGCAGGGTCTGGAACTGGATGGGCTTTAAGGTCTCTTCCCAACCAAACCAGTCTACGACCCTATGACACAACCCTGGCCTGTCCTAGCATCATTCAAACCCACTGCGTTCAATTTTCATTCCCAGTTCCTTTCCCAGAGGCTGTTTCACCTCTCCCACCACCTTCTGTCCCCGTGGCTGAGCCACCAATACATCCCCACCTGCTGAGGACTGCAGCTCAGATCCTGTAGGTTCTCAGAGGCAGGCTGGAAACAATCCTGCACCCACACAGGCTCTCACCCGTGCAGTTACAATCCACCTCTTTCATTCCTGACAATCCCAAATGGGCCTCATTTCCCCTCTCTCTAGTCCTCAAGTCCATGCAGCACTAACTCAGCCAAATACTGGCCTGTATCAGCAAGAATATAGCAAACACTTTAAAATAATTAATTATTCCCAGTTATTGGGCATTTATGAGACCACAGCTGGACCCCTTGTCCAGTATTTGGGCTGCCCTGTTAAACACAGGCCTGGACAAGCAGGTCCAGAGGAGAGCCATGGAGAGAAGGGGGCTGGAGAGTGTGGGACACAGCTGGACAGATCCAGTTGTTTCAGGCTAAAACAAAGCTGGAGTGAGAGGGAGTTGAACTGCTGTCTTCAGGAGCTTCACAGGGTAATAGAGAGAACAGAGTCATGGGACAAAAAGAAATGGGCACAAGCAGCAGCAAGGAAAATAGTTTATGCATTAAGGAAAAAGCTCTACAAGGAATCAAAGGACAAGGAATCTCCCATACCCTGATTTGCAGGATTTTACTGTTACCCCAGCTGAAGAGAGCACAGGGGCAACACACATTCAAAACAAATGCCTTGACAAGAGGAAGCTGAACAGTGGGAAAAGTCTGGTTATTTGGATTATTGTAAGACTACGCTGGACAGTGGCACACGTGGCAGACAAACCATGGTATCTTGCAGCTGACATTTCGTATGTAATGCTCCCAGCTCTCAGTCTTCTCTGACCCACCACGGTACCCCTCGTGAGAGGGCCCCGTGTGCAGAGATCACTGCAAATTCCCCCCATCTCCATAATCAGACACTTCTGGGCAGGTTTTTTTGGAAACAGCAACTGTTGTCAAGCGAGCTTTGTACTCCAGCTTCCCAGAAGTGCCTTTGTGGAGAGGTAGTGAAGCAAGGTACAGACCCTCCACTCGGAGCTGAGAGTGAATGACAGGAAACATGACACTTCTTTCCCTCTTATCTTCGAATCCACACTACCACCGTTGAACACCAGGATTTAGTAAATAAGGATTAATGGTGCTCTGTGATAAAGGTGAAGTCACCTCACACTTTTGATTACCTATCCTATGTGCAAACAAAAGACTTTCTGTAATGAAAGGAAACTCTGGAGAGCATAAAACGACCATTAGGAAACTTTCCTTCCATGACCCGAGTGTTGGCTGCTGGCAGTTGTTCCGTGGGAGACGCCCTAAACAAGTGAATAGGATTGGGGGGAAAAAATGAAACTTTAATTTGTTTCAGATGTAAAAGCCAAATTCTTTCCCCCCCCTCTCCCTTTTTCAGGGAGGAGACTTGCAGGAGACACAGCAGCCCTGATCCCAGAGAGGCTGGAGTGTTACTCCGGGCAGGCATTTTAATGTCACACGGAGGAAATGACTCCTCATACCAGAGCAGGAAAACACCAACATTTCAATCTGCCTATTCAGAGGAGATGTAAGGGAGATGGATACTGAATAGGAAAACTATTGAAAGAGGCTGCAAACACCAAGTCTGAGCACTTGTGTTCTCCATAAAGCCACAGCGAATCCTGCCAGCTCAGCTCTGCTTCGGAGCAAAAGGGGAGGGTCTGTCTCCAATAGAGAAGCACTTCCCAGAAATCCCCCCCCAAAACAAAACTCACCCTTCAAGCGTGAACCAGAAAACGCTGGAATATTTCAATTAAGCCCCATTTCCCAGCCTGGGCTGCCAGCTTGTGCCAAGCAGTCGTTTGGCTCTTCTATGTCCCCATAAAACACGACCGAGGCGCAACAGCTCACGGAAAAGATGCAAGGAAAGGCAGCGAAGGATGCACGGAAACAAAATCAGATCCAGAAAGGATCGAGGAGAGAGGGGAGAATGCACAACTCGATGACACAAACATGCAGGTAGCTCACGAGATTTAACTGCAGGGCAATAAAAATGACAAGCAGGAGGCAGCCAGGGGGTTAATCGCTCCCAGAGGGACGCAGCCCCTCTCAGGGGCTTCATCCCCTCTGCCAGGGCCACAGCAGCACACAGAGAGCACATTGTGCCCAAAGCCACACGTGGGGAAACCTTATTAGTGCAACACTGACCAGGCTAAAAGGTTGGGAGAGGGGTGGCCAGGAGGAAATGCCAGCAGGGAAGTTGTGCGTGTGCTGTGCAGGGGCTTCGCAGGGCAGCGAGCGCCAGAAATATTTCAACACCATCGGTGCTGGGGGACTCCTAGCAGGCTCTTTGGGTCTGCTCTTTAGCAAGTCAGAGCTGACTATACAAGTGTTACCCAAAAAAAGGGACGTGATGGAGTTTATTTAAGATTAAATTATACAACCCCAGCATTCAGAGGCAACAGAATGCTGAATTCTGCCATTAATTTATTTTTTTCCCACTGCTTCAACATTCGTTTGTTCACGACCACTGCTGTGTTGTCCCTTCTGGCAGGCTGAAGAGCCAGGTACAGCTTGTCCTGGTACACTGGCAGAATTCTCTGTGTGTTTAGCGTTTCCATGCCGCACAAGACTCTTCCACTACAGCTAAAGTTTGGGAACAGTACAGCGAGTCTTCCTTCCAGCACCCAAAACAATTCTTTTCTCGGTGCTGGAATCTTTAGAACCTTGAAGTGTTAAATACCACCAGTGCTCAAATCTGCAGTTACTTCTGTGAGAAAGCAGCTTTAACTCGTGTTACCCTAACGTGAAGAATGAAATTTATCCTGTTGCAAGTCATTTGCTGCCTCACAAACCAGAATACAGTGGCATCGTCACGGTAGCCCTGGAATATTTACCTGGTGGTGCTCCCACTGATAAGGTCTATTCACAGGTTTCAGTGCAGCATTTCCGGGTGTGTAAACTACAGAGCAGTTTTCAGCAATGACTTGAGCTTCCAGAAAATCTTGGGCCTTTTAATAAAAAAAATTCCATCAAATCTTTCAAGTTTGGAGGAGCCTCGTGCACACGTGCTGGGCAAGAATCTAATTCCTGCATTTTCAAGTGTAACAATTTAACTGTTAAATTCTGGCTTTCAGGTTTGAAAAGCTGAACCCAAGGCTCTCAGAAGTGCTCTTTGATGACTGCTGACAACAGGATGAGAGAGGGGTTTTTCCCCCCCCACCCCCCATAATGATTTTCCTGAAGAGCAAATCTCAGTGTGGTATTAGAAGGGTTAAGGGGCCATCTGCTGGCAGCTCCAACAAATTGTGGGATTGCAGCAAAGCTAATAAAATTTCAATTACAAATTAATTACGTACAGTGCATTTAATTATCCATGGATTCAAACTGTCCGTGGATAATTCAAATGGAGCCCTTTCACGGGGGGATATACAGTCTGCTACGGATCTGCCAACCATTTAAATTAGATGCCAGTGGATTCTGGGTGTCTGAGCTGGATTTACAAGAAGAAACAGCCAGGCCCAAACACAGTGTGTTGAATTAGGCTGCATCCATGTCTACTATCTCCTGAAAAATCATGGAATGATGGAATGGTTTGGGCTGGACCAAAGCTCATCCAGTTTCCTCTCTGCCATGGGCAGGGACACCTTCCACT
The DNA here is from genome assembly GCA_013397865.1 of Struthidea cinerea. Taxonomy (NCBI): domain Eukaryota; kingdom Metazoa; phylum Chordata; class Aves; order Passeriformes; family Corcoracidae; genus Struthidea; species Struthidea cinerea. The sequence goes on along the minus strand of VZTI01003852.1, from coordinate 218,702 downwards.
AGCCCAGGCTGGTCCAAACACCATCCAACCTGGCCCTGGGCACTGCCAGGGATGGAACATCCACAGCTTTTCTGGGCAACAAATACATGCAGGCCATTTTCTACATTTAGCTCTTTGCCTCAGAACAGAAAACACAGGGAATTCTCTCTTGAAGAGCCAAAATCGAGGTTACTCGTTTTATTTCCACCGAGCGGGGAAATAAAGGGGGCAAAGAAGATGAAAGGTGTGACAACAGCAAGCGTTCTTCTGGAAGAGTTAAAAATGAAGGTCTAATCTGATTTCGGACTTTAGGCTACATTTGAGGGGGGCTGCTCACCCCAGAACACATCTCCAAGCCAGAGAAGGAATATCTGCACCTCCCAGCCTGTGGTGACCCCACCGAAAGGGCAACACAAGCTGAGTCCAACCTTTGCCAACAGCTTTTGTAGCCTCTGTAACCTTCCCCCCACCTTTATTTCCCTCTCCCATCCCACTGCAGCATCAGGCACTGAACAGGTTTTTTAGGGATGTGCAAATGCAAGTGCAAATCCACAGGACTGGCCTGCATTTCCCACAGGTGTCCCAGCCCTTGAGCAGCAGGATATCCAGCAGAAATTCCCAGAGATTTCTATCCAGCAGAGTGTCAGGCTGCTGCACAGCTCAAGGAAAGGCCACAAGTCGCCCTCTCAAATGTCTTTTGGGCTCTGCAGGTGTAGAGGGATGCGTGGAGGTTTCTGAATGTGCCAAACCAACCTCTGGAAATGGATCAACAGGGGATAGATGGGACAGCACTCAGCCTTAAAAGGCAGAGATTATTGCTGTTCAGTTTTAATCTGTCACTGCACTCCAGCTTGTGCTCCTGGAATAAGTGTTACCCCTCAAGCTGTAGGTGCAGGAAAGGATTCCCCTAACTGCCCAGCCCACACAGCAGTTCCTGCAAGGTTTTTTTCGCATTATCTCTTCTGATATGTTGTTTTAATTTTTTCACATCTTCACTATTAACACTAAATATTTGAGTTCCTGCCTTCCAACAAAGAAAAAGCTCAGGAAGGACATGGACCTGTTGGAGTGAGCCCAGAGGAGGCCACCAAGCTGATTAGAGGGATGGAGCACCTCTCCTACAAGGAAAGGCTGAGACAACTGGGATTGTTCAGCCTAGAAAAGAGAAGGCTTTGGGGTGACCTTAGAGCCCCTTCCAGTGCCTGAAAGGGCTACAAGAAAGATGGAGAGAGACTCTTTACAAGAGCCTGGAGGGACAGGACACAGGGAATGGCTTCCCACTGCCAGAGGGCAGGGATAGATGGGATATTGGGAAGGAATCCTTCCCTATGAGGGTGGGGAGGCCCTGGCACAGGGTGCCCAGAGAAGCTGTGGCTGCCCCCGGATCCCTGGCAGTGCCCAAGGCCAGGCTGGAGGGAGCTTGGAGCAACCTGGGATAGTGGAAGGTGTCCCTGCCCATGGCAGGGCGTGGGATGGGATGAGCTTTACGGTCCCTTCCAGCCCAAACCATTCCAGGATTCTACAATGCAACTGTTTTGGACCTGGAGGTATCACTTGACATATTCTAGGACTGACCAGCTGCCATCACTAAAAGTGTCACACGCTCAAAAGGTGGCACTGCTCCCACTTCACCCCACCACCAGCACAGCAACCAAACTGAAACGCCCCTCCTTTCCTGTCCCCTTCCCCATCCCCATCCCTCCTCTACAGCCACGCTCCCCCTTTGAAACACAGCCACAAAAATCAACTGCGGTGCCGCGAGCAACGACGCGAGCAACTTCATTCTTCCTGCCTGGCTGTCAATCAGACGGGAGCTTGTGATGTACACAGCCCGTGGATTTTGTAAGCTGCCTTCCTGGAAGCAGCAGTTTCAACTAGGGGGAATTAAAGAAGAAAAAAAAAAAAAGGCAGGATAGAGGATGCTGTGCCCCTCTCTCTCTCTCTCGTTACCGCTGTCTCCTCGAGCCATCACTTTTGTTGCTGAGCAAACTCTGAGAGCCACTGGGAAGTGATTAAAATTTGGCAGCAGAATGTCTAAACCCCTGGAATGGCTCAACCTCTGGCGTTTCTATAGCAATGGGGAAGAGTGCAGGATGTGGGAAAAGCCTGTAGCATTGCTGCCATCCTGCTGTGAACCAGAGGTATCGTGCCTCCGACTTTGGAGCAGGAAAACCCATTTTTGGACACCCCCACCCCCCCCTTCAAATTTAATTCTTGGGCTCACTGCAGATTCGATGCTGGGGTTTCAACCAGAAGACTGACAAATTGTTTTGCTTAAAGATTAGTGCCCTCCCCTCTCATGCAACAGCCACGTCCTGCCTGTCTCCCCATCCAGAAAACCAGGGTGGGATCCCAGCCTCAGCCTAAAGCTGCCCTTGGACTGTAATTTTCCACTGAACACCAAATCCAGGCTTCCTTTTGCAGGAACGCAACGGAATTTGTGCTGAGGAATTAAAGCTAAGCAGACAAAATGATCCAGTCTGGGGTGGGCTCTTAGTGCTCAATTCCTAACTGGTAAGGGTTGGATTTGCCGAGGCTGCTGAGCAGTGCTGTCCACGAGTGCTGAGCATTCCTGGGGATAAAAAATAAGCCAGGCTAATTGAGCTGCTGAAATGTGGATTCAAAAGCACAGTGCCAGGCTCCCAGGTATGAAACTGCAGCCGTTTTAATCAACTCCTGGCCTTCTCTCCCCCCTTTTCTCACAGGTGGGCAAGGAATTGCAGCCTTCAGTCGTGTGGATTGGAGGCACAGAGAGATTATATTCCAAAGGGACACCGAAGGGAGAGGAAGAGGTGAGTTCTTCTTTATTTCAGTGCAGATAATTCCTCCTCTTGCACGACATCCCACACAAAGAAACGAGTGTATTCCTCAGCTGAGCACATACCACTATGACCAGACCTGCCAAAGCTTGCTTGATAATAGCTCGTCTCACTAACTTTTTTTTTTTTTTTTTTTTTTTTTTTTTTTTTTTTTTTTTTAGCTTTTAAGAGAGTCTTGTGACTTCTTAAGAGCCCCCAAGAGGTCACATTTCTCTCTTCCACCTTTCCTTGCTTTATTTAAAAATAGTCCAGTCACTGCTCATCAGTGTGCTGGAAAGCAAAAGGGAATAATGGAGAATTTCAAAATATGAGGCAAGAAGCTCCAAGTTGAGATGAGCTTAAACTGTTCAGCTCTATTAATTTGTGAAATTGGATGGAGCCAAAGTGAACAATAAAGTAACGAGGATAAATTTCCACTGCAAAAACAAAGAGCCTATGTTAAATAGTTACAATTACAGATTATTTTCTTTGGGTTCCCAGGAGTCCTAATGCCACTGCTTCCATTCCTCCCTCTCCTGTGGAGCTTCCCCATTGGAAAGAAAATTAAAACACTGCCCAACAGTCGCAACAAAAAAACCACAGCAGAGGGCAATTCACCCCAATTCCTGTTGCCTGCGCCGTATTTTTGCTTTTAGAGCTTTATGTGAAAAATTAAACTAAAATTAAAATTCTTAGGTTGTCTGTGGGGTGGTCACAAGCCTGCATTTTGGAAAGGCAACCTTGGATGGGGCTGTTCCTTCTGCAAGGGTTGGGTGAGGTGATGGGGGTGCAGTGATCGATGCCCTCAGTGGTCCCCACAACGAGAGGGAACCCTTCTCCTGGGCTCAAACCTTGGCAGGAAGTGCAGATGAGGATTAAAATTAAGATTAGGGGCCAAAGACGGCCTGGATTACTCGTGATCCTGGTCTGTTTAGCCACGAGTGGGGATGGATTTCTTGTCCTGCCCACTTCAGAATGCAGGGTATCACCTCTGCCCCTTTTACCCATCCCAAGACCCGCAGGCATTTAAGAGAAGGTCTCTTCCCTGGGTCTATTGGCTCCAGGCTTTGAATCCCACACATCCCAAATTGTTCACAGGACATCCAACATTTGGAGGAGAGAGCATGAAACTGGAGGGACAGACAGAGGTCACTGGCAGTCTGGGGAACCTTCCTTAGGAGTGCTGGAATTTTGGAAGGTCACGGAGTGGTCTGGGCTGGAAGGGACCTTAAAAGTCACCTTGTTCCAACCCCATGGCCAGGGACAGCTTCCACTAGAGCAGGCTGCTCCAAGATGAGCTAAGCTCAGCCTTCAGAAGCCAAAGCAAGTATCAGTCACTGCACTCATCTCAGGGTGACATTCCTGCCGCCAGGGCTGAGGGACAGTTCATCCAGGAGCAAAGCTGTGAGCTGGCTGTGTCACCCCCAGCCCGTGCCCCAAAAGGGCCCTCAGCCCTGGGGCTAAGACAGGCTCAACTCATTTTCTTGATGAAGTAATTGGCACACCTGGAAAAATGCATAGCAAGACTATGGAAAGAAAAGGAATGATCCACCAAATATATTAAGACAAGCTTATTTAGGAAAAAAAAATGTGCTATTCTACCCCAAAACTTGTGGGAAAGCTTAGTGATTAACAGTAGTGACCCCACAGCAAGCTGATTAGGATTCTCCAGCCAATATTCATTTGAACATTATCAAATATAACCCTCCAATAACAGGTTTTGCTCAATACTCATCTGCTCTGTACGTAGGAGTTAAATACGCGTTACAAAGTCAAGTAGTAAATTATTGCAAAGACATGAACCCTGAGCTCCCAAAACCTTTGTTGTCAGAGCCTCAGCAAGTTAGAAACCACAGCAAAAAATAGGAAGGGTATTTTTCACACATAGAAGTCAGAAAATCATAACCTCCAAGAGCTGGGAGGATTCCAAACTAGGTTACAATTCTCCACCTGGCGAGGTTCATCAGGTTTGCAGGTCCCTGCAATATTTCTCCTTGAGCTGGAAATAAGGAACTCCTTCTTTAAATGAGTTGTTTCCTTCCACCTTTGAATAACTTGAGCAGCAAACTCGATAGTAAAAGGCACTGGCACAAACCCACAAAACCAGCAGCAGAAATCAAAGTGTTTAACCTGATTTTGAGGAGGCAGAATCTTCCTGCTTGTGCTGCTATCTCCTCTGCTCATACCAAATACAACCAGGCCACTAAAAACCCCCCAAAATCCCCCTGCAGGCAGCAGGTAGAGCTCCAGCTCATTAACTGGGAGCTGTCAGCATCGTTAACAACTTTTTCCTCCTCTCCTTTCCACGTGCTGCAGATGAACGCCAAACGCCTGGCACGGATGCTGCCCCCGTTCCTGAGGGCTCTGAGACCCAAGGACAGGGTGCTGCTCGTGGGAACCACCGCCAGGCCCTTCGATGCCAACCCGGGACCTTTCTGCAAAGTTTTCCAGAAAATCATCCTCATTCCTAAGCCTGACTACCTTACGAGATGTGGCAAGTATCTCGCGTCGTCCTCGTGGTTATTCCTGCTGTTTAAAATCCATGTCTCTTGTCTAGTTACCCTCAGAACTGACCTTCGACTCAAGTCACGCCCGTGGTGCACCTCAAGCCCTGAAAATTTAGGTTAAATCAACACAGGCTATCCCCAAAGATCAAATAATAAAAGTGGAAATTGGGAGAAGAGTTTAAAATACTCTTCAGCAGCGATTCACATTTTTCCATGAGTTTCGTGTGCACCAAGCTCAGCCTGAGCTGGTTTTCCCCCCTGTATGAAGCACAAGATCCTATTTCAGCACACATTT